>CM021108.1:378169201-378675363 GCA_007115665.2 Sequoiadendron giganteum
CCCTAGTCCCTCAACTCCTATAACATCTACCCTATAACCTATTAATCCCTCATCCCTAAACCCTAAACCCTTAAACCCTAACCCATAAACCCTCTACCCTCTACCGCCAATCCTCTACCCTCTACCCTCAACCCTAATCCCCCAACCCTTAAACCCACTTAGTAAACTCTGTACCCCAATCCCTCAACCCTCTTGACCCTTAAACCCTCAACCCTTAAACCCTTAAGCAGTCAACCCTAAACCCTTGACCCTCAACCCTAACCCCTTTAACCCTAAACTGTTAAACCCTCTACCCTCTACCCTCTACCCTCTACCATCAATCCAATACTCTCTACCCTAAACCCTAATCCCTCAACCCTTAATCTCTTAATCCTTATAACCTCTACCCTATATATTGGACCCTCAACCCTAATCCCTCGACCCTATACCTTAAACCCTCAATCTTCAACCCTCAACCCTTAATCCCTCTACCCTTTACCCTAGACATTAAACACTCAACCCTCAATTCTCAACCCTCAACCCTCAATCCTTAAACCCTAAACCCTCTACCCTTACATTGGACCCTGAACCTAATCCTTCAACCATATACCCTCAAAACTATACCCTAAACCCTCTACCCTCAACCAAGTAAACCCTTAACCCTAAACCCTTAACCCCAAACCCTTCAACCCTAAACGCTTAAACCTTAAACCTTCTACCCTATACCCTCAACCAAATAACCTCTACCATCAAACCTATTCCATCAACCCTCAAACCTTAAACCCTAATACCCTAGAAACCATCAACCCTATAGGTCCTCCACCCTAATCCCTCAACCCTATACCCTCAACCCCTATCACTTTCTCTCTATCTATACATCTCACCTCTCCCTCCTTCCCTCCCTCCCACCCTCTCTAATTGTCTCTATCTACCGTCTCCCTCTTTCTGCATACCTCTCGTTCAATCAATCCCTACCACCCTCTCTCACTCCCTCTATCCATCTCTCTTTATGTCCCTCCCACTCCATCCCACTCTCTCCCACTACCTCTCTCTCCCTCTCTCTCATGTCTCTTCCTCCCAACCCCTCTCTCTCTAAGGTCTCTCCCTCTTGAAACCTACCTAGGTAACTCTCTCTTTGTCTCTCTCCCCTCTCTCTATCTATCCCTCCAACCCTACCTAGATAAGTCCCTCTCACTCCACCCCCCTCTTTCTCTACCTCTATCAGGTCACTCCCTCTCACACCCTCTCCCTCTCTCAGGTCTCTCACTCACACTCCCTCTCTCTCCCACTCCCTCTCTCTCACACTCCCTCTCACTACCTATTTCTCAAGTCTCTCCCTCTCACCCCCCTCACACTCTCAAGTCTCTCCCTCTCACATTCTCAAGTCTCTCCCTTTCGCTACCTACATAACCCTCTTTTTCTCTTTGTCTTTCTCTCTCTCTCCCTCTCCCTCAATTATCTCTCTCCCACCCCCTCTCTCTCTCTCTCCCTACCTCTATCCCTCCCACCCTACCTAGCTAAGTCCCCCTCAATCCAACCCCTTCTCTCCCACTCCCTCTCTCTTAAACTCTCACTTCGACCCCCTCTCCATCTCTCTAGACTCTCTCTAAATTCTCCCTTTGTCTAAAGACATACATAAATGCATACATACAAGCATAATACATATGTACATATAATCTTACATCCATACAAGCATACATACATACATGTACATAAAAATATATCAGCATACATTAATATATTAGCATTTAGCATAAAGTAAGACATAACGCGAGTGCGTTATAAAGCGCTCGCGTTATGTGCTAGTAGACATGTTCCCCGCAGAAGCAAAAACCATGTCAAAAGTGAGATATAACACGAGCACGTTACAGCACGCTTGCTTTATATCTTGCTTTGGGAATTACCGAACTTTAAGCTTGGTATTTGCCTTGGAATACCAACCCAAAGGCTTGGAGGGCATTCCCAATGACCAGAGACGTGTTTTTAAAAAATCCACCATATTTCTCATAATCGAGTTCGTGCTCACCATCAGGATTGCACGTGGTTCAATATCGAAAAAATCGAGCACATGGGTAATGTTGGGTTATCTCTTAGCTATCCAACGATGTAATTTTTTTCACTTTCTAAAAATGTTAAGTCTTTCATCCATAATTTATTTTATCTGTATGTCTTTTTTTTGCCAAAAAGCAGTGTTTGGTATTTTTTTCGTTATAAATTAACTGTTCATCATTTTTTCAAATAAATTACATTTTTAGAAACTAGACTCCATTCTACAAAATTAAAAAATTAAAAAAAGAACAAATCAATTAGTTTCCAAAATTTGTAGGGGTAGCACGACCAAAAATCTATTTTCAGGATATGTCCACTTCACAAATTAGTAAAAAATCAAATATTCATTAAAAAATTATCAAAAAAATCGTGCATCAACTACATATTGTTAGCTAACTTCTGACCATTGCGATTTTAAAAATACTAAAAAAAATTTTATCGTACGAGGGTCGTACAAGAGTTGTTATGTTATGTTTTTTTGACAAAAATAACACCAATTTGTGTACGTCCCTCGTTTGAACCCCTTAATCTAAATCATTTTCAAAATAAATTAGTAGTTTAGAAAGTAGACTCAGAGCACTTGAATCCTTCTTTTTGTTCCATCTCAAAATTTTGAGTCTAAGTATCCTCAATTTCACGTCCAAGGTCAATATTTCATGATTTCAGAAAAAAACTGTCCACTTAAGTCCCCTTTTTGGGAACCATCTTGGTGCACTTACCCATAACATTAAAAAAATTAATTATTATTATATATATATTTTTTTAAGGGGTGAACACTTTTGACTCGTAGCTATGAATCGGTGAAATTATAAATGGGGGATGTAATGCCCCACCAAGGAACCCCAGAGGACAACACAATAGTGCTACAATAAAAGAACATTTTAAAAAAGAAAAGGAAATAACAACAGAATGCATATCATAACTTAACATATAATCTAACCTAAGTCCCTTAAGGTTCCATGACTACGCTACTAACATATCTATTATTCAAGAACTAGAATCATTTCATTAATCGTGATTTATCTAACAATTGAGAGTTCATTTTAATCCACCACATTAAATGATTTTACAATATGAATTTTCGTAACATGCCAACAACTAAACATCATTAAATATCGTTTATAAATAACTAACAAATATATATATATATATATATATATATAAATTCCATTACATGAGAACACATCATAATTGGCTACATCGCTACATTAGTTACAATATTGCTTCCTTGATTACATGTGGGAAGAAAACATCAAATCACAATAGATGGTACAATTGGAATACAATCTATTACATATACATAAAAGGTTGTCTTCTCGAACTAGAACATGAACTGGAATCTACTACACAAGGTACATCCTCCACACACACAAACATGTAACAAGGAAACCTAATGGAGGAAAAAGAACCAACCTCCCGACCATGTGGAACCCTAAGGTCCACCCCTCGTGCTAGGAGATAACACAAGGTCCCACTACATACAAACAGTTAAGAAGACAACATGCTAACATAACAAGGGCTATATAGGGCTCCAACACAACTCTGCAACAACATTAACATTGGATACAACACATACATCACTTCCAAAGGCATTCACATAACAAAAGGGAAAACATAACTAGGGAGTGCTAGACTACAATAGGGAAGAGTATCATTGCATGGTCCTGACATGGGTTGTCCTAATAGTCACTCACTAGACCCCGACCCCCATCTATGGTTGTCCTGGTAAACCCTTCACTAGGTCCCTGCCCCATAGGGTGACACATGCGGAACCAACATTCCTTTCATGAGGACAAAGAAGTTGATCTTTCCAACCAAGCCTTCTCAACGCACCCTTATCATAAACGAGCACTATAGGCATGGGTGAAGCATCCAATTATCTTGTTTAATATGAAATTTACCCATCCCCCCAATTCATTTTTAGGTTAGCACTAGATTAAGAAACTCTCCAATGGATTGTCCTAATAGTCTCTCACTAGATGTCAGCCCCCATTGAGAGCCACTTCCCCTACTTACAACTAGTAAACCCTATAAACAAGAAAGGTATTTACCATCTTGCACACTTAACCAACCACATGAAACCATACACCATGCAAGGAATTGACCCTCTTGGACACATAACACAATCACATAAAGCTATACTCAGTGCAAGGCATTGACCCTCTTACACACAACTCAAACATTACCAACCACTTCCAAGATGAAACAATCATAAACCCCAACGTTAAGAAATACTCCCTCCTAGGCCTCTCGAACCCGACCTTAAGCAACTTACACAAATGACTCCCACTTTACGATAATTACCCAAAAAACCCAACTCCAAAATCACACTCATAATTCATTACAAGGAGTCAAACAAACAATACATTACAAACATGAATACTCCTTAAATAAAACATTAATTCCATGTTTTAAGATACTCATTAACTCAACCACCTAGTTCATTTAATGGTCATTTACCAAAATAATCCATAAATAACTGAAATAACAACTATTCTAAATAATTAAGTTACATAGTGATTTTATAAATCCACAATTAAACAATAATGAAATTATCAACAACAAAGATATTCTAATACATTTATTTCAACAATCCTTCAATTATCTAACTATAAGTAAATCAATTCACTATACTTAACTTCCCAATTCACCTTCTACATAATCAATTAGTTCACATAGGCAGAAATATCCTATTACTAAAACCATAGTATATATAACATTGAATCCTTTAACAATTAAAAATAATAATTATTTATGCATATCAAGAATTCAACCTAGTTCCCAAAGTTCCCTAGAGTTGCAACCTAGGGCTCTGATACCAAGTGTCATGCCCATAAATTTTCGCTAGAAAAATCCAATCAATTTTATTTTTTTCCAACATAGGTTTGCAACCCATCTCACACACAACCAACCACCTTTGAAAGTTCTAAAGCCTAAGACTTAAAAGATAAATTTATAATGAATGGGGAACTTTACATAGACCAACTAGCTATAAGTTCATGATGACTTCCTCCTATAGACGAATGTTATAGATTGAAGAATTAATTACTTGCCAAAAGTGCTGGTGAGATGGTATTATTTATAATATCACCACTGATGTGTTTTTTATTTAATTTAGAAATTTAACCTTCACATTTCCTCAAGTGTCATGATATCATGACTAGGTTTGGTTTTATTTATAAAGTTGTTGATGCTAATAAAGTTATATCATAATATACGTAGATTAAAATTTAAGATCTCTATCACTGAAATACTCTGCTATAATTCTCTAACATTATCTTTCACTCAAAGGAAGGTTAACATAATTAATGGTTATTATTGTACTGAATGTTGAATCATATATTTCTTTTGTTAGCAACATTTTCCACTATTCCTAGTATTAATAACCATACTAATATTAAAGTAGTTATTTATAAGATTATCACAATTTTTTATGATGACGTTTATTTTATTATTGAACTTGGTGTTAATTTTACGTTTGATTGAAGCGTTGACATTTTTGATAATTTTCATGTCCTTTCTACTATAAATACTAACAACCCTTTTATCCCCTTTAAATGCTCAATTTTTATTTTTTTTGCCTAGGTATTATTATTAACTATGTTAACACTAATGACACCCAATAGCCTCAACCTATAGTTTTCTAATTCTATCCACAGTTAGGGTGATAATACCAAGTATAGTCATGGATACTAATGCTACTTATGACCCCATTACCAACATTATTATATAATACCAAAGTAACATTAACACTAATATCATCCTTGATATTAATATTGTCAAGTATATATCGTGAGAACTATAATTCTCATTGCCAAACCAAAACTCAAAAATGAATTGATTACTAACCAAATCTCCACTTAATATTTGTATTAGTACTACACATTATATTACCACTATTTCCATTATTAAATTTATTATGCTTAATATTACTAATAAGATGGTTATAAATACTATATATATCTTTTTCGTAAAATATAACAAATTATTATTATTATATTTATTTGTTTAATTATTATTCATTTACTTATTTATCCCTTTATATTTATGTATCCTTAATAAATAAACTTTATAAGAAATTATATCTATAATTTAATTAATCTTAAATTTATTATATAAAGTATCTATATATACTATAAGTACTTCTTAAAGGAGAAGTACACGTATCTAGGTTAGAATGCATTAGAGTATTTTTAAAATAAAAAGTAATGATGATTCTATGGTTTTCAAATAAATAACATAAAAGACCCATACCACATGTCCTTAAGTGAAATTTTCTTATTCAAGATATAGCTTCCTAATAAAGGTCATATTTTGCTTTAGAGATGGTATTTGCTACTACTCCATCGATTTTTGCTGGGTTTTGAACTTATATCAATTTCTTTAATCTTCCTTAATGGGTTATCCCTTGGAAAGCAAAATAAGAGTGAATATTTAAATGACACGGATTATTTTTAAAGGACTATTTTCAACGGTGAGCACTTCTTTTAAAGTATCTACGAGCACTCTAATGCAACGATAGTATAGCTGCTATTAATTTCTCAATTTATGTAACATTCTATAACCCCCTACGCCAGACTCAATAATCCGAGGAACGAGGTTAAAAACTATTATTACCATTAATGCTTAAATATATATTTTGATAGGTATTTTTATATCATTTAATCTCCCAGTCGGAATGATCTAAAATATAGATTATTTAAAATATTGATGAACCTAAAATTGTTGAGTGAGGCAGTGAAATACGTCAATAAGACGATTATAGTATGGCTCACAATCGATATTTGAAAACATTGGCACATTTTATTTTATTTTTCTTATTTAATCTGGCTTCTTAGGAATATTATTTATCTATAGCACTTTTCTCCTGCAGGAAGGTTATATTATTATCCATACATCAGCATTTAATTTCTTCACATTTGCAAACAACAAAGACCCCAAACATCACATTAAAATTTCTACAGTGATAACTACGGGCTGCAATTCCCAAGGGCATAACGTATGACAGATTACAACTGCTAAGTTAATATAAATTACTCAGAGATGTCTTTTCAATGCGGTAAGTAATTGAGGACGTTAGAAACGCTAAGAGTCTATAGTAATTGTCAGGGCAACAACTCACTGACAGCCCCCAGCGAATGGGTTAACTTCTGAACTCCCATTGAATCAGATCTTAAAATATTTAATATTCAACTTGTCAGCACTCCACCATTGGATAACATTGTGAATTAATTTTACTGCAGTGACAAGGACGTTGAGGCAGGGAATTTGGTGCATTATTTGCTTTAGATACTCAGAACTTAAATGTAATGCTCAATAAAATTAAATTCAAACCAAACTTACACGCCAAGGCAGTTACTCAGTTAACTACCAAGTTGACTAGAAGAACAAAGGCTAGCCATTTGAACACACTACCATTCAATCCATGGTGAGTTGTGAAAGACTCTTGCCATTACCCAATTGCATTATGTTGGGTGAAAATAGTGTAATCAACTTTTCAACAGATTACGTCATCTAGACTTCAACCACAGTTGTGTGAGATATGATCTCTCCTCTCGAAAAGGGGAGGTGCCCTTCTTATTGCTAATTGGAAGCTGTAGTAAACTTAAAAGGAATACTTACAAAATGTACACTGTACTCATGACATGGGGGGGGTGTGTTACATTCATATTTCTCTCTTTTTTTAGAGAAAATGTTTACAATGCTTCACGATGAAAAGCTCTAGATATGAAATAACCTAAACTTAAACAACAGCAATAATGCCGATATTCCTATCTTGACAAAGCATAGCTTAGAAATACCAGGTATGATTTATAATAACAAAAGATAAAAAGAAAAGGGAAGGCTCACGAAGGCACAAAGTCATTCCGTAGCCTTTTCAATGTTGGATCCTGTAATGATATCGTTCGTTGTATTAGAAGCACAAAGTCTTCTTAGACACAGCGATTCTTCGAACAACATAAATGATTACAAGCACAAAGTCTTGTAGATCCTTCAACAAAAATTTTCAAACATAAACAAATCCAAACGATAATGTAACACAAAGTTTACATCAACCACTTGAAGCCCTTTCAATCTCATACACAAATCACTACTGATATAATCAACACACAAGACAATCGATTTCAACACAAAGTCTGGTATGCAATCCTCTTCTTTATTGATTAGATCTGAATTCACAATATTGAACACAAAGTCTCAATGCTTGTTTCAAAAGAGCAGCACTTCGTTGCAAAATATCAAAAGGTAACTATTACAAAAGAAATCCCTCTTATTTATAGAAAAGAGGGAAGAGCAAAATTAAAAAATCAGTTGAATAAAAATAGGAAACCCTAATCTAACTGAGTGTAATTTATTTCTATGTAATTACATCTCATAATTTTGGTGTAATTACATTTTACAAAAAAACATTTAAGATGTCAAAAACTATTTACAAGATGCATAAAGGGAAGCATCAATATGTTCAACACTGGGAGATCGGGAATCTTCATGGTTCCTTGCTTGGGCGCGGAGTCTTCATATTTCTTCCTGGTCTCCTACATGAACTTTTCATCTGGACCAACGATGTAATCCACAATGGTGTGAATTCTTGTGATCGGCCTTTTGACGGATGAATGGACTTTCTTGCACCTGTTGCATGGTGGCTTCTTTGTAGATCTGGGATAGTTCACTGGACTAGAAAATGTTAACTTTAGGATCACTTGATTAAATCTGGAAAGAAACTGCAAGGGTGGTGAATCAACAAGCGTTAATAGAAAGAGTAGCATTGGGAAGCGTGAAGCGAGCAAAATGAGCAAGCGTGAAAAAATGAATTAGGCACGGAAAACGATGTGGGAGTGGAGAAACATGGTTTGGAGCAAAAATGGAGTGATTTGGAAGTATTTAAGGCAAAAATTGTCAAAAGTGTAATGGCGCTGAAAATCAGTGCCCTTGCACTTTAGGAGAATATTCTTAGGTGCAATGGCACTAAAAATTAGCACCCTTGCACTTTATGTGTAAGTTTGGCAAAAAATATGTCAAGGCACTGAAAATTAGCACCTTGGCACTTGGGCTCAACACTTAGTGAAAAACTGAGAAAAGTGTACTTGAGTCAAAAATCACCGCTCTGGTCATTTTGACTAAGTCTGGAAACGGTGCACTTGAGTCAAAAATCACCGCTCTGGTCATTTTTGACTAAGTCTGGAAATGGTGCACTTGAGTCAAAAATCACCACTTTGGTCATTTTTGACTAAGTCTGGAAACTTGGTGTAAGGGCGGGAAAAATCAGCGCTCTTGCACCAAGTCATCATTTCACTTAGGTGCAGTGGCGCTAAAAAACCCCGCTTGTGCACCAAATTGAAAAATTGGGAAAAGTGTACTTGAGTCAAAAATCACCGCTTTGGTCATTTTTTACTAAATCTGGAAACTTGGTGTAAGGGCGGGAAAAATCAACGCTCTTGCACCAAGTCATCATTTCACTTAGGTGCAGTGGCGCTAAAAAACTCTACCCTTGCACTTTCAACACTTAGAATTTTTTTATGGAGACTTGGTGTAAGGGCGGGAAAAATCAACGCTCTTGCACCAAGTCATCATTTCACTTAGGTGCAGTGGCGCTAAAAAACCCCACCCTTGCACTTTCAACACTTAGAATTTTTTGTTGAAAATGTTAGAGCGTTTTTTTCCAGAACATTTGCACTTTTCGCAATTTTTGTGAAGTATGAACAACGAGTGTTTGTGAAGATACTCGTTTCGAAGGTCTTCGCGAGACGAACGCAGAGGGATGCTCAAATAAACTATCTGAGACTTCAGAACGCATTTCAAGGTGGATTGAAAATCACCTCATTTTGCATGTATGAACATCATGAACCTAGGAAACGAACAAGTTTCGTAGGGGGGTTATCCGTGGAATAAGCGCTGCTAATTTCCATGATAACACATTACTTCCCTCAAATAAGTCAATGAGTCATTTTACTATGACTTGCAAACACTAGGAAATAGTTTCCTGAGAGATTTACACTATATTAAAAAAAATAGTCATTTCATTCTCTTCCAGTGATCCATTTTAGTGCTTACAATACTTCAGGATTCTCTAGCAAGTGAACCAAGTTGCTACTATTTAGAATATTCATGTATTACATGTGCAGGTGAAATGAATGTGCATAGGCATGACTAAGCTGGTTATGGTAGCATAAGGCTCAGATGAAAATGTTATATTCATTCGTGTTTGCATTCATCCCAAGCTTTTGTAACTCCCTAAATAGGGTAGGGTTGTTTCAAGGTGTTGATGTTGTGCAACGATAGAGAAACAACATTCGATGGGTTTTGTCTGTAGCCAACAACCAAACTCCAACATCTAACACCAAGTGTTGAGAGCTTGTTGGGTTACCCCACCATCTCCTTAGATTACAATGATAAAGGCAAATAGGCCTAGCATATATACGAATCCCTCCTTCCTCATCAACTAAATGCCCAACCATGTGAACTTCCACAGAGAGGCACAACCTATAGCTACGCTGATTCGCGATAACGGAATAGGACTATGGTTGCTAATGTCTTCATCCAAGCAAACCACACGGATAGGGCAGTGCCCTACTGGCAGTAAGGTTAATACACTAACAACCTCGTGTAAAAGATGAGGGTCATTTGTATTATCAATAATCATATTCCTTTATTCTTGTACCTCTTATTATAGTAATGTTTTAATACAAAAAGCATGTTTAGACTACAGAAACTTATATTTTCACCATACCCTGTATATATGTTTACTTCTAACATTTCTTTGAAAACTCTCCCTTCGTAAATGGGCCAGGAATGCATATCAAATAAAATAAATTACAGCAGTTCCATCTATATAATTATTTATTTATTTTTCATTTACAAAATAAATCTGTATATACCTATGCATCAAGCAGTTTATGCCATTTTGAGTAGAGCTAGAGCATCATATGACCAAAATTGTAAATTCTACTACATCAGTACTTACTCGTAATGAAATCATCTAACATGTTTATAATTTTGTAGGAGGCTAAGAAAGGCAGAAAATCAAATTAGCAAACTTTTCATTAACACTATTACTTTTTAACAGAAATATAAATCATTTCCTTTGTAAGCCATATAGTCTCCTATATCAATCTACCCATTTAGACAACATAGTTCTTCTTTTCTTACATTAAAGTCTTCTTCCACTCCCAGCAATAGGAATCACAATATTTTGTTTAAATTATAAGGCTTCATGACATTAGCTTTTCCATAAAGAGTTGGTTTTAACAATGAAGGAAGATACAACTTAAGTTTGCACCATATTTCTTCAAATTTCAAATAGAGGTCTCTCTTTATCTCAACTTCCTTTTTAATACAGGTTTAAAGAGAAATCTTCTTTTTTCCTCATTACCACAAAATACTATTTACTACCCAAGCTTGTTTTCTTACAACATTACATAAAATGAGATAAATAACGAACCATTGCATAAGGGCTTGCTCTCCACCCTACCGTAATGGCGTCATGGAGCCTTGTGGGCTCTAGCCATACCCCCGAGCAAGAAATTATTTAATCCCAAGATGATTTATGGAGTTTCTCTCAAATTTTACAAAAAGAAATAAAATATTATAACATCAAATTGCATGCTTATGAGTTCTCCACTCTCGATACTCAACCAAGATTCACACAACATGCTCACATTATACAATAGCAAAACAAAGAAGGGTGAAAGTAAGGAAGACTTATCTATTTTCTTTAGAGGAGGGAATTAGGCTCTTTTATCCTTCTTTCTCCTTCAAGCCATGTCATCTCCATCACTTCCTCACAAGAGGAAGAACTTCTCTCCTCTCCTCATCCTTTTTCTTCTTAGCTAGGTTTCTCCAAAAGGAGAAATGGGTAACCCCCCACTCATTCTTCTTCTTCAAAATATATAGAAGTTTCAACTTGCAACTCTTGGATGGGGATGTGTGGAGTGTACTTTCATTCATAAATGAGGGTTTTTTCCTTATCAAATAAAATACATGCACTTGGACAACCCCTCCATCTTTCCACCCCATCCTCTCCTCAAAATTCGTCACTCGTCATTATAAGGACTTTTCAGGGGTCAAATCATGTCTTTGGAGTACTATTGTATGCCTACTTGACCCCTACCACTATGGTATAGACCCTAGGGGGTTTATTTTTGCCCCCTAACCCAAAAATTTGACCAACAACTCTCATTAAAAGCCCACTCAAGGTTCCATCCGAGTTTCAAACTTAGCTAGGGGTTTCCAAGACCTAATCCCCACTTACACCTCACATGAATCCCAACTAAATGCCCTCACACCTTTAGTCCTCCAATACATTAACTCCACTTGTTTCTAGGCCCTGAATGGGATCAAATTTATATCCTCATGAAGTAGTCTTTTGATTCACTCTTGATGGTTCGCCCTTCTCATGCTAACATCATTGCCTTCCTACACATTACCAACATGATCGTAAGTAACAATTATGTATCACATTAATATGTTAGTTGAACATTCTAAGCTTTAACTATATAATAATCCATTTAGAATCTAATTTGCATTCCACGATATACGAGTGCAATCCACTTCTATGGTAATGAAAATAAAACATAATGTCAAAATGATATGCAAGAATATTGCCAAAAGGTCACCTTATTTATTATCCACAATATATTTAATCATCAATTCAAGAAAAACATATAACAATTTATGGTTGTATTAAGTACATACGAAGTAGGGTCTTACATCCCCCTCCCCTTAGCTCAGAATTCCTCCTAGAAGTCATTAGGGTCTGGAACATAATCTCCATATAGTAACATACATTAACATATTAAACATACTAACTACTTTGCTTTCTTGATGAAAGAACCAAAACATTCAACTACAAGCATGCATTAGAGACAATCTCTTCCATGATTTAAACATTCAAATACACAAAACAAAATTGATCACAATAGAACCTTTATCTGATACACATTTAATTCAACAAACACTAAAACCCTCCATGTATCTTTAATCTATTAACAATGTAACCAACTTTAATACAAAAATATATCTAAATGAATTAACAAACTTTGATATATATATTTTATGTCAATGGCCCATCATTTCTTAGAATTGCTAGCTTCACATTTTATCCAAGTATGTCCTTAAGTGGATATTTTACCTTATAATCATGGCACTCATACCATGTCTCATGGAATATTAACTTGCATCATTTGTTACTATCCTCCTCACATAGTTCATAGGTATGTCACATCACATTTACTTGCAATTTCACATGTACACACAACAATAGCAAGGATGCTCTTCCCAATGGGTGCACCTGTCCTCATACAATCACATAATTTACAGCATAAAGCTCACACAATGGGGTTTACAAGGATGGATATTCCTGGATACCATAGCAAATCAAAAAGATGATCTTGAGGTCCTTCTCTAAGGACTCCTCCATATAGATAAGAACAATCATAGAACGAGGGGGGGAATGGATCAATGACTGTCCCATACCGGTCCCATTTACAACCCCTTTCAAGATGATTCCCTAGCGCATCTACTCCCCTATACAACCTGCCAGGGAACCCCCCGGATATGACAGTTTACAAATTTCACATTACACCACACATGCTAGCAATTTGAAAACAAGGAGAAAGACCCAAACAACTCCTTCGAAATTCCCAAACAATCTTTCCAATAATTCCCCTAAATTCCAAAAAAAAATAAAAAATTTACAACATATGAAATTTTCTTACCGAAGAAAAATTATTCCCCTTTCCAGAAACAAAAATCCCTAAATAATTGAAATCTCTTGAAAAGATAATTATTTACAAAAGGAAGGTTGTTTGATTTTTCGAAATCCAAAAAATCTGATAAAATCTCTAAAATCCCAATAAAACATTAAAGCTTCCTTTTTGACAATCAATTTGAAGTTACGCATGTGCTCCATAAAAATCCTTTCTATCTTTTTATATTATTTTTACTATTTATCAATTATCACATTCCATTATAAATTTTATTTTATATTATAATATTTCATTCCATTTTTAATTCATTTTAAACTATAATTTTTAATAAATATATGTTTATTTAATTACCAAAATACTTGTTACTTAATAATTTAATTTAATGAATCAATTAACCAAGAACAATATTTATTAAACAAATTTAAATTAAACAAACCAAATATCAACAACAATTACCTAAACCCTAACTAGGGTTGAAAAGCAAGACCAACTAACCATAAACATCTAACAACGTTGACAAGGTAACAGACTAGATACTCATCCTCTTTGACGATGATGGCTAGGGTAGGGGACCAAATGTTATCTCCGATCAACTGTTCCATTGGGTTTAAGACACACTCAAACCTTCCAATTCAGGTGGAGTCAATGCCTAGTACCTGCAACCTGCAACACACAACACAGTCGTGTATATGCATATACATATAAAAAATCACACCATGAAAGGGAGTCGCAGCGTCGCAGGGTACTCACAAGTGAATATGCGACACTATCCCTTTCACCCAAACACATCAATCAAAACATCACCTAGTAATCGAATCAACTCATAAAAAATCAACTACATAGACATCAAAATAAGATCACACATAACGTTGTTTAGCCCTCGTAATATACAACAACAATTGCTTAACAACATTAACACATACCTTTCAATATCCCTATTATTTTACCTTCATCTCTGAGTTCCAAAACCAACTACCTACACATCCACGGTGAGAATGGAGGGGCACTACAGGGGACCTCATCCCCAAAATAAATATTTCAACAATTACACCCTAGTAGGGTTTGAACCTTGATGGAAAGAACAACACCACAACAATTTAACCATCAAACTATGCCACCATTGGCATATTTTATTTTTTTATTATTAATATTTCTATTTTTCAAATTTTCTATAAATATTGAATAATTTTAAAAAAAAAAATTTAAACAATATTTTATGAAACTTAGTGTATGATATCATACATAATCAAAATCAATAAATAATTTATTTTTTTATAGGTTTCATTTTATTTTTAAGTTTTTAAGTTTGGTTTTACTTGTGACTTTTAATATAAAAATACATTTTATTTTATTTTATTAATATTCTATGTGTATTACGGTTTTAGTTTTTAAAAATTAATTTATTTAAGAATTTACTTTTATTTATATTCAATTTTATGGCGTTTTATTAATATTTACTTTCTAACAAATTAAAATATTCCTTTTACTTTTCTATTTAATTATTTATTAACTTAATAATTTCATTATTTATTATTATTATTTAATATTTGGATTTTGATATATTTTGATTTTACATTTAGTTTATTCTATTTTAATTTTTAATTTAGATCTAAGTTTAAAATTTATTTTAAATATTTCTTTCTTTTGTGAAATTACAAATAATAGAATTAATTTAATTTATAATTATTTGTATTATTAAAATAAATTTTATTTCAAAATTTCATTTTAATTTATATAATAAAATGAAATTCCAACTTAAAATCTTAATTAAAAGTTAGCAATCAAGAGAGAGAGAGAATTAGAGAGTTAGAGAGAGAAACAAATATATAAATGGAGTGATAGATAGAGAGAGAGATTAAAAAGAGATAAGAGAGAGAAACAAAGATAGGGATAGAAAGACAAATAGAGAGATAGAGAGGGAGACAAATAAATATAGAGAGATAGAGATATAGATATCAAGGAATAAAGAGTGAGAGAGAAAGAAATAGAGAGAGTAAGAGAGATAAAGAAAGAGAGAAGAGGAAAAACATAGATATAAAGTCATATAGAGAGAAAGATAAAGAGATAAAGAGACAAAGAGTAGGAGACAAATATATAAAGAGAGAGCTAGAGAGATCAAATGATCAAGAGGGAGATGACGAGAGAAAGAGGGAAATATAAACATGGATCAAAAGAGAGTAAGGGCGGGGCGGGGGGAGGGAGAGAGAGAGGAAAAGAGAAAAACATAGATAGAGGAAGATAGAAGTTAAGACAAATATAGAGAGAAATAGGGGAGAGAAGAAGAGAGAGATTGAGAGAATGAGAAACATACATATAGAGAGGGAGACAAAGATATAAAGAGATCTATTTTTCTCTTTCCATCTCTCTCTCTATATATATATCTACCTCTCTTTCTCTATATATCTCCCTCTCTCTACCTCTCTATATATAACGTCATATATCTTTATATCTCTCCATCTATCCCTCTCTCATTCTCTCACTCTCTCTTTTTCTCTCTTTCTATCTCTATTTCTCACTCTCCCTATTCCTCTCTCTCTATATATATCCATCTCCATCTTCCTCTCTATCTCTATCTCTTTGCATCTCTCTCACCCCCCTCTATCTTTCCCATTATATCTCTCTTTATCTCTCCCTCTTTCTATCCATATATCTCCCTCTCTCTCCCTATCACTCCCTCTTTCTATATCTCTCTACTTATCCTCTATCATTTATCTATTTATATCCCCCTCTCTCCCTTCCTCTCTATCTATTTATATATATATCCCTCCCTATATCTGTCTTCACATATATATATATATATCTCACACACACACACACACTCCCTATTTCTCCCTCCTTATATATATCTCTATATCACTCTCTCACTCTCTCTCACACACACATACTCCTTGTTTATCCCTCTTATATATATTTCTTTATCTCCCCCTCTCTCTATCTCTCCCTCTCTCTTTATCACTATATCTCACCATCTATTTATCTATATATCTCCCTCTTCTTCTATATCTCTCTATCTCTAACTCTCACTCTCTATATCATTATATCTCTCTATCTTTATCTCTCCCTCTACTTGTCTATATATTTGTCTCCCTCTTCCTCTCCCACTCTATCTTCATCTCTACCTTTATCTCTAGGCATGACTCCTCTCTATCCATCCATCTCTTTCCCTCTCCCTCTTCCTAGACCTCTATATCTATATCTCTTTGCCTCTCTATCTCTATCTTTATTCTTCCATATCTCCATATATCTCTCTCATTATGTCTATGGATCTCTCTCCCTATATCTACCCTTACATCTCTCTCTACTGATTGACCTCATGCACACCAGAAATTACAAAAAATAGATCAAAAGTTTCCCTGATTGACCTTCCACAACACTTTGGCATACCCATTGCACACCAGGGTGTGATTGCTAGTATAGATTATTTAATAGGATACTTAAGCTAGTTAATGATCAATGATAGCTATATAATAACTTAAGAATAATGCTCTTTACACATGACTTACACATTTATGTGAAATTTTTGTTGTAGAAATACTCACATAATAACTAATTAAATCTAATTACTAGAGGAAATGTACCAATTACTAACCTTTTTCCAATTGTTGTTTACTCCATGCTTACCTTACCCCCCAATAACCGTTTATATTTTAGTCATTACATTGTTTTAATTATGCCAATAAATATATACAAATTGCACCAATATATGTTCACTACTAAATGTGCAGTTAACCAAAAAAAACAAATTTAAACATTTATTGGTACATATATGTTTTCAACACAAGACAAGTTGCACAAAATAAAGTCACTTTTGCATTAATATAAGTACATGTATGTTTACAATTACCACTCTATGCAAGTGGCTCAAAGCTTCAAATACATTGTATTTACATGTAGATATGAACAGTTAATGGTGTGAAATGTGACATAATATAAAACATTGATCAACTTTATGAGCTGTCAATTGCACATTCACCCACACTTCCTATCACATCTTCATGCATTAACTTCATCTACTTTTGGTATCTGCACACACAGTTAATGGTGTAAGGCTCCCCAATAAACCAAATAACATTATAATTCATATATATGACTAAATTTATGCAAGCCACCTATTTTGTCAATTAAACCAAATATAAAATTGAATTCCTAAAATCCATTATAGAACTCAGGCATAAATGACCATTGAGTGATCCCACAATAGTGGTTTACAATTTTTGGCCAAACTGAACACTGAAATTATTATTTTTAACTAAATCTTCACATTCAGGCACCTATAGCGGCTAAACTATGAGGAATTTGAAGATGATGCAAACTAGAGTCTCATCATATTTTGTCTATAGATTCTAAAAATATTTTTTTCAAAATTTTTGGAATAAGATTGCACTTCTTTTTCCATCTCCCACGAAAACTATTTTTTTCAGAAAACAACATTTTTAAAATGTGACGCTCACCGTATACAACATAACTTTTTTTGTATGAAAGATAAAATTCTAATTTTTTCGAATTTAGATTTGTAACTATGATATATAGCACTTTCATTTGGTCTCATAGTTTTTTATTGAATATTTTTTCCTTAATAGAGTTTCAAAGTCAAACCAATTGCAATTCAAACATAGGTGGACTGTATACAACATAACTTTTTATGTATGTATCAAAATTCAATTTTATTTTTTTTAATGGATCAAGGACACCAATACCCAGCATGAACATATTTTTTAAAAAATAATTTTGATAATTTTCTATTTTTCCACATGTGCAAAATAGAGAGCTTGATTTTCAGTGAAAAACCTACGTTTAATAAAACTAAAAAAACACATACATAATAAAACCAAAACATATTAAAATTATATTCATGAGATAGCTCATTTCGAGGACTACCATAATCATTTCAAATAAATTTCAAATGAATTCATTTGATCCCCCAAAAGGTAAATCAAAAGTGATTTTTTATCAGCATTTTGATAGGTGTAAAGGAGACTCATTTATAGGCATGGTTTAAAACTAGCAAGGTTCTATCCAAGGGGGTTTGATCAAACCCTCTTCAATTGGAATCCTTAAAATGGAAATTTTAAAGGTTTAAATCAATATATTTTCTAAAAATATGTGATTTCAGCAAAAATCAGTTCCTCTCAGAAATTGTAAACCAACTTTGTGGGATCACCCCACTACAAAATGAAATGACAGAGTGTTTCCCATAAAAATTCAAATTTGAAAATCAACCACCGCAATTCAATGCATTCAATTTACACATTGGAATGCTTTTATAAGAGGAAATTTTCAGGGTCATTTTCATTATGAATTTTCCTCTACTTTTATTGAATATCCTCTGCAAAATTTAGAGCTTACTAAGGCAACCTTTGCACATTCCTCTTAAAAGGGAGCTTATTCAGGTTGGTACACCCAGAATAACTAAATTCATGTTTTCATTTATCAATATATTGTTTTATATTTATGCACTCTATTTCATTTATCAATATATTGTTTTACATTTATATACTTAGTGTTTACATTATTTTGAGGCATACAAATTATTTTGTTTTTAGTCAGTTGTTCAAAATCAAAGAGTCCAAATTTACAAAAAACAATGTTATCTATTATTTAATCATATCACAGTTACATTTTTATCACCTGCATACATGATACATCAAAGATAATAACAACAACATTATCCTTAGTAAAGCTTTCCAACTGCATACATCAAATATAATAACAACACTATCCATTTTTTAATCATATCGTAGTTATATTATGAATCCCTCATTAATAATCATGAAATTTAATGGGTATACAATTTTTGTCCCAATTTATTGAGCGGTTTTAAGATTACACATCATGCAAACTCTCCTAGTTTTAGGAAACCTCTACCAATTCCTTCCCCTGGTATTTTGCACACAATGATATGGGTTAATCTATTTTCTTCCACTTATTTGGGTAGAGGTTTTCTTTTTTCAGTAATTATAATTTTTAGACAATGACATATTCTAATCATATTATATATATATATACATATATACATTCATGTGTAGGGTTTCATCGTATCAAGCAGGATAGGGTGTTGGGGGACCTATAAGGTTTTATCAGATTGTATATGTATATGTATATGTATATATGTATACATATACATATACATATACATATATACATTTACATACATACATATATACATATAAACATATATACATATATACATATATATATGTGTGTGTGTGTGTATAGTCTTATATAGATATATATTTAGTCTATATAATTTTCTATCTTCAAATATTGACCGTCAAATTTAGGACCTACAGATATGAATTTTGAACATAAATTTGTTTAGATTGTTGTTCAACTGGCCAAAGATACAAGTATCTTCTTCCTTTATATTATTATCATGTGAAAAATATGAGGTAGATGCATCAAAGCACTCTTACCTTGCAGAGTATGCGGTCAAAAGTGTTATAAAATTCGTGGTATTTTCCATGAATTTTATAACACTTTACTACATTATGCAAGGCAAAAAAGCTCCTTTGTTTCTTCATCCTAGCAAACTTAGATGTAACACATGTTGATTTTTTTTCCTTTCCCCTAGCATTTTGTATGTTCAATAATGGGTTTTAGTTGGCATTGAGGGTCATTCTGAATTTTGTTGTGTTTTACAATCATTTCTCTCTATGGCATCGAGGGTTTCACTGTAATGATTTTCTTTACGGTCTACTACGAAATCATTACATAGAATGTGAATGAAGTAGAACATTTTCCAATTTATTTCAAAATACATAGAATGTGAATGAAATAGACCATTGTCCAATTTATTTCAAAATCCCTCATAAAAAACATTAATTTTAATGGGTATTGGGACAATGTCCCAATTTTTTTATCGATTTGATGATTACACATCAAACATGTTGTCCACGTGATATGTTGTCCTTACATTTTTATAGACAATGATCTGATTTAATCTGTTTTCCTCTTATTTTTTCAACTTCGCATGACTATATGGATGTCATTTGTGTTTCATTATATTGTGAAATAATTATAGTGAATTTTAAGTAACTACATTTCTATATAAGTTTTGATTATCTTTGCTTCAGTAATATGTCAGCACACACAGATATATGTGTGTGTATATATATACAAATATAAACACATATATACATATACATATACATATGTATAATTATAAATACATACACACATGCATACATACATATATAGTTGTTTATGTACATGCACATATATAGATTTTAAAGCACAAACCATGCACTATTTGATTTAAACAAGTAAAACACAAGATTACATGAATTTATATGTAGATATACATACACAATCTGTATGTAAGGGTGCAGTCTTAAAGCCTTTGGTGATCATACTTGTATATTTTTTTTATTTTTAGATTCATATTTATGCTTCAGTAACAAGTTATGATATATTTACTATTTGTGCAAGTGAAGTGGAAAATCATGGCACCAGCTAGAAGAGCAAAAAGGATTGTAGGAAGAGGATCACACGTGATTAGAGTCACTCATGGGGTGCACTTCATTGAACCAGAGTTTGCTGAGGAAGTGCATGCAATTCCCAACCAAGAAGATGTTCTTGACTCTGTGGATGAAACCACCAACACATTTGAAGTCAAACCGGATGTTCATCTAGATGTTCAACTTGTTGTGCAACTTCCCTCACCTGTACCCATTAGATAGTGGATGTATATTGATATGGAAGGAGCAATTGCCAGTTTCGAAGAACACAACATGGTAATCAGGTTTGCAACAATCAAGTGGGGTATACCACCTAGCAGTTTGAGGGTGTGGTTGTTAGGAGTTACCACCACAAAGAGGAGGGGTCCACGTACCATTTTATCTGAGGAGGAGACTAAAGTTGTCGAATGGTGCAAGGAAGGTGGCAAAATTGGGCCACGAACTACAATTAAATCATATACAAGCTATAGTTGCTCAAATCATTGGAAGTAGGCCCAATCCATTCATAAATGGGGTCCTTGGGAAGTCATGGTGGGCAGGTTTTCGAAGAAGCCACCCAGATTTGGAAATCAGAATAGTTGAAGGAGTGGACAGTGACAAAGTGATTATGGTTCATCCTTCTATCGTGCAAGCATTCTACAACCTCAAGAATATATACAACCTTAACCACTATGGATCAAGCCAAATTTGGAACTGTGATGAGATTGATATTCAAGCTGGTAGGAACTGCGACATGCGAGTTATTGCCAAATTGGGTGCAAAATGTGTACCACATTTGGTATAAAAAAGTAGAGAGTGGATCACAGTGTTGGCCTATGTAAGTGAGTGTTGGTTAAGTATTCCTAGGTTTTACTTATTTAAACCAAAGAGGTACTTGCAAAACTATATCATAAATTGTGAGATAGGGGCATTGATGGTAGTCCAAGAACATGCTTGGATGAAAAAGGAACTCTTTGTCAAATGGTTAAAACATTTTGCAGATAATATCCTTGATGGTGTTTCACCGACAAACATGTCCCTTCTCATTTTTGATAGTCATGGCAGCCACGTGGCTTTCAAGACCATAGAAAAAGCAAAGAGTCTTGGAATAGACCTACTAGCATTGCTTGCTCATACCAGTCATAAGCTGCAACCATTGGATGTCAACATTTTTTCTCCATTCAAGGCTTATTTCAGAGAGCAAAGAACCATATGGAAAGAAAACAACCCACATATTGATATCGAACGTGAAGAGTTGGCAACTCTTACAAGCCAAGCTTTCAAAAAAGCGTTGAAACCAAGCGACATTGTTAGTGGGTTTCATAGAACAAGAATTTGGCCACTTAATCTATCAGCCCTTAATAGGGATATGGGGCCAAGTGAGAGCTATGTTGTTGAAGAGGATGTAGCAACTCCTAGAGAAAAAAATGATGCAGTCATGATGGAAGATGATCAATAGTTTATTGTAGCAGAAGCCTACTTGTGACTATTTGGTTACTATGAGGATAAAATAGATGGTTTTGTGCAAGAATACGATGCAAAGAATGTGCCAACTGATATTGTAGTAGAATATAATAAGAGTGTTGAAACTACAACACATAGTCATAGTTTGCTAGCACAAATCCAACCAGTTCTTGTAGCATGCAATGATGTTAGAGAAAGTACATTAGCAGGCCTAAGTTTGCCAACTCAAGTAATCCAACTGGAATGGATGAATGAAGAAGCCACAAACCTTGGAGTGCAATTAAATTTGACAGAGTAAGAAGTCAGCCTTTTTATGCCATTCCCACCACACATTGATCCAAATGAAGTAATCCATTACTTCACTACTGCAAGGAGTTGGGAAGAGCGTAGTGGTGCTTAAAGTGAAGATGAAAATGTAATCAGTGAGGAAGACATTGAGTTTGTGTCATGCACCCAACATTATGGACAACAAATGAAAAGACCAAACAGTAGATTCTTGAGACTTCCAATGCAAAGGGTGCAAGGAACATCATAGGGAGGTCGTTCGGGAGTGCTTCGCCTTAGTAAGCAATCCCAAGTACTAACATTTGATGCCTTCATTTAAATGTACAATGAACAAGAGGCATAAAATAAAAGGAATGAGGAGTTGCAACAATGTAAGAAGGAGTAGATGATGCAGAGAAAGGCAGAACGTGAAGTGGAAGTAATGAGGGTTGAGAAGAAAGCAAGGAAACTGATAGAAGATGAGGAGAATATGATTAGAATGTGGGAGAAAGCAATTAGATAGGAGTAGGCAAAGATTGAACAACTGCAAAAGGTAGTTGAAAAGAAAGCTAAACAAGCAAAGAGGAAAAAACGTAAGTCTATAGTGGGGAATCCTATACCCCCCCAACACCCTATCCTACTTGATATGATGAACATATTGTCACCAACCTTTATAGCTATCAACAATATGCAAGTTGGGAGTACCTCCCAACAATTGGGATTGACTACAAATGCAAGCCAGGCATTGCTAACTCAAATAGCAACATGCCTTCAAACCTCTATTAACCAAGTAACACCTCCTACAAGTGGACCGGAGTCAACTATTGGCGGATATCTCACTCCACCTCCTTTTCCTAGCAATATGGAGAACTGATAATGTTCATATTGAATTTTGTTTTTTTGATTGATGTAGCAGTATATTTTGATGATTTGCTTTGCATAGCAGATCTGTTTATCTACTTCAAGTTATAACTGTGATATGATTATAAGATGTGACAATGTTGTTGTTGTTATGTTTGGAACCTCACATTTGTAACAGGTGACAAGAAGTTGAATACAAGGTTTTAGTAATATGTTGATATGTTTCAAGGATGTTTTAGCCATGTTTTTTCTATGGTACCACCCAATCAATGCTTGCAGTTTGATTAAAAATATAACTATGATATGATTATAAAATGCCCTAATGTTGTTGTTATTTATTAGAACCTCAAATTTGTATCTCTTATATGTTTAATGAGGGTTTTAGCCATGCATTTTGTGTGGTATCACTAATTACACTATGTTTCGATGTTTGTCAATAAAAAATAACAAAAAATTTGATTGCAAAATTAAAAAACACATAATTCTAACTATTTGTTCAAGTATCCTGCTAGGAATTCAGACCAATCACTACGTCAAGACAGAAGCTACATATGCAAGCATAAAATTGGCTATGGATAGAGGTTACTCAAAACTGTGGGTCGAAGGTGACTCATTAAACATTGTTAATTACCTATGTGGCACCCATGTTTCGAGCTGGAATGTGGAGCATCTAATTAAAGATAGTATAATGATGTTAAGTGTGTGTGATGAGACTCACATATCTCGCATTTTCCCAGAGGGAAACTCTTTGGCTGATTTTTTGCCAACGAAGCTATCAGATTGAATGAGTCTTGGACGTGGGAGGAGGGATCGATCATTCCCGAGAGAGATAAGAGTTTAATGTGGAATGATGGAGTGGGATGATTTTTGGTGGTGGAGGCATTTCAGACTTAGTACTCTTTTCTAACTCACACATATTGTGGGTCTCTCTTGGATAGCTGGATTTTATTCTAACAATTTTAGCAAGGGATTTTCCCATCCGGTGTCTACTAAAATGGGTAGCGACATAAGCAGAATAGAACCACACACTTGCGCAGGTTTGAGGAAGAAGAAAAAACTATGGAAGATTTTGCACCATGGGAGTTTTATGCCGTTCTTTGAATGTCTTCATCGACACAACCCAAATGCATCGGCAAAATTTGTTTCTTATTGGCATAATAGGAAGCTTCAGATAAAAGGTCTGGAAGTGGAGGTGAATGAGGAGTTGATTGTTGTTGTGACAGGGATGTTGATGGTAGGTCGCAAGTTTTTCAAGGACAAGAAGAGTAACGAGGATGTGATGGCTCAGTTCTTGAAGGATGATGAGAGGAAGAAGTTGGTGAAAATGGAGAGTTGGCGATATGAGCACAAGTCGCTTAAGAACATTTGGGTGGAGGTGGTTGAGGTGATAATTTGTTATTTGGCGCTGGAAGGTAGGTTTATTGTAATTCCAAGACACCATTTCACTCTATTAAATCACTTCAGACACAGGTGTATGTTTCTTTTCCTTTTTTCCTGCTTTCGTCTATTGAGATTTTGGTGCATGCTCATTTAGAAAACAGGAAGACCCTGGTCCTCCATGAGGGTCTCATTCTTCTGATCATGGAGCATGTCAAATCTCTCATCCTTGCCCCTACTATTTTGTGTAAGGAGAAGAATCTGAGTGATGGATTGGATTCCTCTAGTTCGGCTACCAAGAACACCAAAGATGATGAATGGGATGAAGAGGAGGAGGTGGGTCCTCAATTTCCCGAGGCCACCTCTTCGAAAAAGAGGAAGAAGAGTTGTCCTAAAAGTGGTCGTGCTCCTAAGCGCATCATTCTCTATGATATCAAGGACATGGAGGTGGGGTCTAAGGATTCTTTTCCCAAGAAGGTGGAGTCGGTTGTTGGCCAGGGTGAGATTGATGTTGGTGGTAAGGAGGGTTTAGGGGAGAATGTGCCTAGCTCAAAGGCTAAGGAGCATCCAAGGAGATTGTCCAAACGAATTGATAAATTGAAAAACCAGGTCTCTAATGTTCTTGCAAAGGATGCTAAGGTGCTGGATGAGGAGAAGGCTACTGGTGATAATGAGGGGAATATTAAGGACCCTCTAGCCCAGAACTTACTTAACGATGCAATGCAGACTGAGAATAAGGGTCAAGGTGAGGATGACTCTAAGAGGATGAACGCTAAATTGGAGCCCCTAAAGGTAGACCCCCTCTCTGAGGATTTCTCTTATTTAAATGATGAATCTCCCTCAATGTTTATGTTGCTAGATATGGCTAGGGTTGAGGCCACAGGTAATTTTGAATTAGCTAAGTGGACTCTTTAGGAGTTCAATAAAGTGAATATTAAAATTAGGCATTTGAAGGAGAACCTAAAGAATGTGCCAAACAAATTTGTTTCAGACATTCTTATTGTCAGGATTGTGGACCTTGAAGGTTTGTTCCAGGATTTCAAATCTCGGTGTGATAAACAGTTGGCTGGGTTGGAAGTGAAGGTTGCGGGCACCAATGCAGACATCAAAAATTTGTTGCATGTGTGCCATATCTCTGTGAAAAATAGGGCGGGCTCCTTGGAAGTCCTGTTCAAAAAGATTAGTGATTTAAGAGAGAACCAACTGTACTTCTCTAAGCTTATGGAGAAGGAGCATACAATTAAAGGAAAAGGAAAGAAAGGTGCAAAAGATTACACTAAAGACCCTGCTACAAAAGGGCCGGCTGATTGGAAAAGATCTTTTAAAGCCGAAAAGAAGGAGTTGCTGGAAATGATTGACTTGCATAGGAGCTAGGAGCTTGAGGTGGCCAACACCTTAAGTAGTATGAATTAATGGTAGCTTTGATGTTTTAACTCTGCTGGTCTATAGGTGGTTTTTTGTTGTTTTGTTGTTTTGTCACTATTGAGTGTTGTTGTTGGTTCACTGTTGTTACTTTTGTTCAACACTCTTTTTTCCTTAGTTTCTTTTTTGTTGGTCTATTGTTGGTGCACTATGGCCAATATTTTTAGCAAAATTTTGTTTATAATATTGTAAAGGGTTTCGGGTCCCTTCAAAACCTATTTTTCCCACTTAATCAAAACTGTTTGTTCAGGTATGGATTCTATAAATTGTATATATATATATATATATATATATATATATATATATATCACTATCAAAATTTAACAATACTACAGATTAATTATCAAATTAATTATATATATACATACACACATATTTAGATAGGTATATGTGTACATACATATATGCATAAAAATATATATGTATGTACATATATACCTATATATATGTATATACATACATATATAAAATTAATCTAATACTAATTAATCTCATAATTAATATACAATATTACTCTATTCATCTATTTTTCAATCATATATATAAAAACACATATTTTTAATATTACTAGGTCATTGCCAAAGTAAAGTCAAAGACTTTACCTATGATTAACGCTTGATGTCTTATGTTTATTGCAAATAAATCCTTGTATGCCTGTCATTAAGAGTCCAATGTACTTACATATATTCATCCAATCAAATAAGCATTTATAAGAGCAAAATATTTATGAACACAATATAACAAAAATAATAAACATATCATAAAGCATTCAGAGAAAAATTTCCCTATATAGTTTATTGTGTTAACAAACACAACTTTGTTGATATGTTGATCATCCACATACTTCATTCACCTCTCGACGCTCTCGCTTGCCTGCAAAATAATTGTAATAAACGGGGGTAGTAACATTCCCACATCAAATCATCCTTACAATATTGCATGCACAACAATTAGAGTTTTGATCATTTACAACATTAAAAATGTGTTTGGATCCTTAGATATATTCATACATACATATGCACATGATTTTTAGTAAGGATATAATTATCTCTCACGGTTTTGAAGAGTCATGGTATTATGAAGTTGAAAGATAGAGTCTATATAGCATATCATGCCACCCTACATGGCAGTGCAATAGAAAGGACATATACATATATATACATGTATATGTATATGCATATACATATATATACATGTATATGTATATGCATATACATAGACATATACATATAGTTATATGTATATAAATATAAGAGCACAGGGTACCTATATTTATTGACAGTTGTGGCATGAAGTTATTTGAGGGTGCGTATTCTAGCACACATTAAATGTACTTTACAAAATATTTGAGAACAAGCGTGTAGAAAGATTTCCTTTGTCAAAGATAAACAAAAAAGTTATCCTTGTTGGCTTAAAAATTGTACTGAAATAATTACATAGAGGAATGACAAGACGTGGGTTACCATTGGCAACACTTATGCGCACAAAAAGAGGTTACAGGCATAAGTGTTGCCAATGGTAACCCACATCTTGTCATTCCTTTGGGAAATCATTTCAGTATGATATTTAAGCCAACAAGGATAATTTTTTTGTTTATCTTGGACAAAGGAAATCTTTCTACATGTTTCTCAAATATTTTGTAAAGTACATTTAATGTGTGCTAGAATACACACCCTCAAACAGCTTCGTGCCATGACTGTCAATGAATAAATGTATATGTATATACATATACATGTATACACATACATTCATATATACATATACATATGTATATGTAATTTGATGAGAATATATCATTGTCTTTCCAATTGTAATTACTGAAAAAAATAAAACCTCAACCCAAATAAGTGGAAGAAAATAGATTAACCCATATCATTATGTGAAATGTAAGGGGAAAGGATGGGTAGAGGTTTCCTAAAACCAGGAGACTTTGCATGACATGTGATATTATATTTTATGTATGCAGTTCAAAATCTTTACTAAGGATAAGGTTGTTATTATCTTTGATGTATGATGTATGCAGGTGATAAAAATGTAACTGTGATATGATTAAATAATAGATAATGTGATTTTGAATAGCTGATTGAAAACAAAATAATTTGTATGCTTTAAAATAATGTAAATATTGAGTCCATAAATATAAAATAGTCTATTGATAAATGAAAACATGAATTTAGTTATTGTGGGTGTACCAACCTAAATTTTGCAGAGGATATTCAGTGAAAGCATAAGAGAATTCATAATCAAAATGACACTGGAATTTCCCTTATAAAATCATTCGAATGTGTAAATTAAATGCATTGAATTGTGGTGATTGATTTTCATATTTGAATTTTCTTGGGAAAAAATTAGTCATTTTATATTGTCATTGCCATTTATGTCTAATTTCAATGGTAACTTGAATGAAAAATATCATATTTCTAATTATCAATACATCTATTTCAACTTTTATTTGTATGTGGGCCCGCTCATATTTACATGTGGGTCCGCTAGGAGGTGGGCGCAATTTATTTACCCGGCCATATTAATACGTTGAACACATGCCACATATATGTCAACTTAATCACGGGTATAGGTTAAGCTAACCACGAGTTGTCAGGCAAATTTTAACCCTAAAGTAATTATCTCCCACAATTTTCTTCCTCATTTTCTCCTCACACATCCTTCATCTTGCATAATATATAGAGGGTCATATATATTGCAAATATATATAATCTAATATACATATATGTCTATATAAGATTATATGGATTATATATATATATATAATCTAAAATAGGTATATATATATATATATATATATATATATATATATATATAGATTATATGTACATGCATATACCTATATCAGATTATATATATAATCATATAGATATATATCTATATATATAAGTTTATATATATGCACACATTTATATATAATCTTATATAGATAAATATTTATATTTACAAGATTATATATACATATATATCTAATCTTGTATGTATAGATATATATTTATTTAATCTTATATACATAGATATCTATATCAAATTAAATATATAAATATGTATATATGTGTATGTGTATATACATATATACATAACTTGTTACTGAAGCATAAATATGAGTCTGAAAATCTGAAACATAAACAAGGATGATCACAGAAGGCTTAAGACTACACCCTTACATTCAGGTTGTGTATGTATATCTACAAACAAATTCATGTAATCCCAAGTTTTACTTGTTTAAATGAAATATGCATGGTCCATTATGTAAGCTATGTATATATGTGTATGTTTATATATGCATGTACATATATATATTTCCAAATAGCAAACAATTATTAAAAACAATTTACAGTGCAAATATTTGTGCAATGATGAACACACCAATAGAAGTCTTATTTGTTAAAGACATACATGATATGTATGGATCAAACCATCCATAATAGATCACATATATCTCTAATAAATAGATGTCTAAATCAATTTCTATAACTACTCATTCATTCATGTATGGATAGGCATTTATACAGTGTTGTGAATTTGACAAGATAAGTGGAGGAAAACAAATGAACACAATGAGAAGATCAAATAAACAAAATTCATTCACACAGATCTTTATCAGCGTCACTATGTAGCACAAAAATGATAAGTAGCAAGGCATTGATGACCTTTTGACATAATGTGTGAAGGACTAAAATGATTCCTTGACGATTCATAGAGACAACAAACTATGTGTGAGAAGTAGATGAGGACAGTGAAATAGGACAACATATTTCACATAGGCTAGTGTATAAATAAGGATATCTTGCACATGTTGTTTAACAGTGCATAAGAGGAGTACCCCTTTAAAGGAAAATTCACAATAAGGAAATGGCAGTATCAAGCAAAAAGATAGTCTATATTGCATATCAAGGCACCCTACATGGCAGTGCAATATAAAGGACATATTTTAAGATCTATGAGTTCTCAAGAAAGCTAGTCAAACATGCCAGTGACTTGTACAGTAGCCTAATGCAAGGACATTCATAAAGCAAGGTAAAAATATTTGATGGTATGGAAGTGTAAGGGTTATATAAATTGGAAATATATATAATATGATATACATATATTTCTATATTTTGTTTATATATTTAATCTGATATATACATATATATAATCTGATATAGATATATATCTATATAAGATTATACATACATACATATATATAATCTATATGGCTCTAGGAAAATTCATCGCCAGCAATTCACTGAAGGAAAATTCACCGCCAGCAATTCACTGCCATGGAAAATTCACCATGACAGAAAATTAACCGCATTAATATTTTTTAATATATATTTCAAAAACTTTGATTTTATTAAAAATATTAATGTGGTTAATTTTCCGCCGCGATGAATTGCTGGCAGTAAATTTTACTTGGCGATGAATTTTTCGTCGGTGAATTTTCCATGGTGGTGAATTTTCCTTCGATGAATTGTTGACGATGAATTTGTCGAATGCCAATCTATACAAGATTATACATATATAATCTGATAGATATGATCTATATAAGATTATACATATATAATTTGATATTTATATGTATAATCTGATATAGATATATCTATATCATATATTGTGTGTGTGTGTGTATGTCATGTCCCCGAAATTGGATACTAAGATAACAAAAACATATTTTAAAAATAATTTTGATACCATTATAATTATAATTGTTAGAAGACAATATTATAATTATAATCTATATATCGTAAATCCCCAAAATTATAAATATTAGACATTGTAATGATATGGAATAGATAATATTCATTGTTATTTTGGTAAATACCATTTTTTATATGATTTGATAGCTAATATAAAATTAATGATAAAATTTAAATAAACATTGGAATATGAAGATAGATAAATTTGAAATATGACCTTAATGGATAAAAAAAGAATGAAATAATAATAATAAACTATTAATACCATAAAGTGTGGATAGCATAAACATTATTGTAGTGGTAATGAATAAAGTCATCGGGCCATCCCAAACAAATAAATCGATAACCTTCTATCGGGACCCTATAATAATACTCAATACATCACAAGAATAATAAACAAAATGATAAAGTAATATTAACGCATTATTCATCGCCCCCGTTGAAGAGACTGAAGTAGCACACGATAAACCCCCTTTTGGGTTGAGCGCTAGCATCTGAAATGGAACAGGTGCCTTCGATCAAATGGTGTGACCAAGCATAGATAGGTACAACTCGTCTCAAGCATAGATATAGAGGAGATAAACCAAGCATGATCATCATCGGGCACACGGGAGGAGGCAAGGAGTAGGTGACGAGATCAAACACAAGCTTTCAAGTGATGTAACTTCACTTAGCATTAATAATCTAGCAATCACAAACTTCATATTTGATAGTCGATTAGCAAATGATTGATTGGATGAAGTAGGCATTGTAACTCCATTATGCAATCTCTTAAATATACAAGCCAAATATTTTGTAGAGACCCATTTGATTCTTGCCTTGACTGTGTCTAAATCAGAGATCTTCTTGACCGATTAATTATAAACTCCTGTACATTCTATCTAGGCAAGGAACTTGAATATAAAAGATTGCGACTAAATTATCTATGAATTATGCATTTTAGATAATGTTTGGCCTCATGGGTTATTTAGTAGATATATGTTTTTCCATTAATTCATAATTGAATATACAAACTAATTGTGCTTATCTAATGGTTAGTGAAAGGATTTCTTTAATATCATCATAACCGTAAGAGCTCTAAGAATTGATTATGGTCTCCTAAAACATTATCACAATTGTAATTGGCCTATGAAATGATTTGATAAGAATGGATAATAAATACAACTATATTATAATGCTTAAATATTGTCTTCTATGTGTTTGTAAGCCTACTAGGGTGGAAGGGACTGAGATAGGTGGTGCCTAAAAACCCCACTTAACAATCCGCTACGACCATGGAGGGGTGGGGGTTCCACTTAACAATTTGTTGCGGCCATGGAGGGGTGGTAGGCCTGAAACCCTTTATAAGCTATGTTGGCTTCCCCCAGTAGGTTAAGTTCTTTCTGAGGTGATGACGTGGGTAGAGAAAGAAAGTACAAGTGTTTCCACTAAGCATGCCCCTCTGAGGATGGAATAGTCTTAGTTTGGACATTAGCTCAGAGCCAAGGGGTGGATTATCCTAATAGGATGCTTGTTCCCTTGGGCTTAGATGGATAGCTTCAGGTGAATCTACCCATGCCACTCCTCATCTGTCTTCATTATTGCTTTTGTGATTATGTTTGTATTATTGGATATCTAGATCTTAATGCTAACAAATATGTTGCCAATATGTTGAATACAGGATTCAAATCTAAGGTTACCAAATTAGGAGAACATTCATTTGGATAGAAGAGAACCTAAACCTAATCAACAAGAAAATTCTAGGATAATTCAGGTAAGGGACATTACAGTGGTATCAGAGCTAAAATCTTGCCATCCCATGGGGAATAATGCAAACCTACCACCGAAAAAACTCTAGGAATGATAACCTAGGAAATGACCTCATTGGTGACCCATTAAGAGATGAACTTAGGGCTTTTATGGAGAATAGTGATAAGAAAACCCAAACCCTAATGGAACAAAATGAGAAAACTTGCCAAGCATTCATCCAATTCTGTGATTTCCTAGAATGGGGAGAGGTTTGAAATGGAAGAAGCTAGATGAATTGCAGGTGCAAGATGTAAAAAATGGAGGCTCTCCTTTTTTGTATTCCGATTTGGAATGGGTTGCTATTTTCGTCAATAAGGATAAGGTCCCTGACCTTGTTGCAGCAATTCCTCTTACGAGACTTGATCATTTCATTTGTGGTGAAACGTTCGTTGAAGGTGTAGAAACCAAATTTGTGGACAAGAAAATAAGAGAACCTACCACCTCGTGTCCCGTCTACGACAACACTTATAGCAAAACAATTTTGTATAAGAGGTTTGTATATATCGACATTCATTTCTATGGTCAAATGATATTTTACTCTCTCTTGGTTGAACATGATGAGATGATACCTTTCTCGTAGCTACTGGTGTCAATATGGTCCTGAAGACAAGAGAGACCAACCTCCACCAAAGAAGAAATGACATAAGACATTTATACAAATGTGAGGTTGTCAATACCACTTCATGGTAAAGGTTATGGAAGGAAAACTCGACGTTTCCTATATTATCTACAAAGAAATATTCCACATTGATAAAAATGGTGAATTTTTCCATGGAATTCATGACACAAGTGGAGAGAAGCGTTTTATGTTTGCTACTAATCTATCCACGAAGTGCAAAAGCTATATTGAAAGCATTTTTCTCATGGACATCAGTGTCAATGCAATAATGAATAGACACATCAACGATCCTGTGTTAGGTGGAATGATGTCCAAGAGAGATCAATTCCTTACAAGAAAGGATGTAATGAATTCCTGGTGAAAGGTGCGTTCTACTCACACACAAAAACAAAAATTTGATTCGACAAGTATCCTACTATGGAGTGGACAAGAATTTGACAACTTCTTCTACTTTCAACGGCCCGACGAGAACAATACCCCTTTTGTTATCGGGGTTTAGACTCCATGGATGCTGGATAGGATGGTTAACTGCTCGCACAATTCAGTCATCTCGATGGATTCCATGTTTGCAACTAACAAATATGAGGTGAGGCCTTACAAACATCAACAAATATTTCATCGTGTTTTCAATGATCTTCTTGGCTATAAACTTCACAATGCTCATGTTGAGTAATTCTCTCTACAATATCCATTGTATACTCTCCTCGTTTTCAATGAGCAACAAAGTGGTGTGTTGGTTGTGTGGGTAGTCTCCTTATGAAACAAGATTAAGGACATCTCTACATGGCTACGTGTATTGCTCGATCGTGGAAGAAGAGCTAAGCCTGACTGGAGAATCAATGCATTTTTTACCGATGATGCAGCTGCAGAAATCCAAGCCATATAATATGTGCATCATTTTCTTCATTTGTGTACCTTTCTCATTTTCTATTCATTTTCAATGCCACTTTCTCATGCAGTCGAGAGGTAAACAATATCGTTTATATTATCTATTAGGGTTGTCTTTCAATGTTGTGTGCTTCTATGCCTTTGGCATGTCAAAAGGGCTTGGCTAAAGAATGTATATAAGTATGCAGCCAAGGAAAGGGAAATGTACATCTTCCGCAGTCTTAGCGTGATCATGATGGCAATCGGTGACACCAAAGATTATGTCACTCAACTATTGAACTATTTTTTTCAAGAGTTCAATGATCAGCCCCAATTCTTAGAGTACTTTAACAAGACCTGGTGCGAAGGAGAAGGTCGAATTGGTGAGTTGAAAATTTGCATCACCTCGCATGATTCGCACCATTCAAATTCTTTGATGTCACCTCTAATACGTTGTGGCTTACTTGACTATTGGATGTTTTTTTCGTAGCCATGTGGGCAAAAAATTACAAACTATTCCCACATGCCAACTAGGATACGAATGCAACCATTGAGTCATACCATTGTGCACTAAAAACTCAGTACTTGTGTGATTGTTCAAAAAAATACAATAGGAGAATGGACTATTTGTATTACACACTTGTGTATAAAATGGAACTATTCTATAGGAAAAAGGAAAAGTTGTAGCATTATGATTTTTTGACGAACAAAAAGTATGTAAATATGTGATCTAGTGTGGAGTGGGCCAAGGCAATTCTAGACGATGACTATATTCCTGATGAAACAGATCCTGGACGGTACTGGGTGAAAAGTCAAAGTAGGTCAATGCACTACCTTGTTCAAAAATTTGGGGAGCACCTTTTTATTTGTGACTGCTCCTGGAGTTTGCGGGGGAACACTTGCAAACATGTCGTCAAGGTTGCTCACTTGATTAAAAGATCATCTATCATTGAAGGGGTGGTCCACGGTAAGTGAATTTCAATTTGAATTGTGTTACTTTATTCGAGTCAATTGTGTTTTGCATTTTCTACAGCCTAATACAAATTTATTTTGTGTGCTCATTTAGACAGGGGAGGTCAACCAATTTATATTTGCATAGATTTGAACGAGACATTGTCTGAGGGGGCCGTAGAAGAAAATAATCCTAATGTTATGACCCCTACACAAGCTCCTTCTATGACTCATGTATATGATGAACATGTGGTGACAATGTCTCTTTGGAATGACACTAATGAACTCTTGAATAAAGTGATACGTACACCACCACAATCTCTACAATAGGTGCAATCATATGCAGAATGCATAGACAAGTTTCTAGAGGACCTATGGCAATCACATGCATTTCTGTTTGAATTCATTCTAGATCTTGATCAAGCTGCAACTACCACCGTTCATATGCGTCCATGGTTTGACGTCCAACCCAACGTACAAAGCATTCTGCACAACAATCAGATCAACGAACCCCTTTGGATGACTCCTTTCCCTTGTTTGCGAACAATATTTTGAATTTGAATGCCAATATGCAATGTGAGACTTCAGTTGCAACTACTATGGATGTGGCAGAGGATACAACATCTAATACGAGTGAGTATGAGAAAACCCATTTTAATTTCTTTATTGTAATAGGAAATGATATTTGCATAATTCTTTTTTTAAATATGTGCTTGTACCACGTCATAAACTTTTTGATTTCTTTTATGGCTTTTTTTGTTCACTTCAGCATTCCAATCTCGGGAAAGGAGTCCTCGTCGGTGACTGTCTTTCGCAGGTGTAAACCCAATGGAAGGTATGGTTCAAATTTAATAGCTTTGCTTACATAAGTCCAATTTTTGGTATGACGTTATGTAATTTAAGAAGTGTATATGTTGAATCGTGCAGGGGAAGTGAACCATTCAATGTTTGGTTGTTGATCTTTAGAAAATATAGAAGATTTCCAATGAAAAAGGATGTGTACAAGTTGGTAATTGAGGAAAGTGCATTCAATGGGGATGAAATTTTGTTCCTAAAGCATGGGCAGACATTCTTCAAACACGACTAATTAAGCCTACAAAAACTTAATCTTACCGTAAAATTTGTTGCCCCCAAGTTTGATAGACATTCACTTACTAAACCCACCATATTTCACCTAAAATTTGTCTTATGAAAGATGTGCGATGCAATGGATGTAATCAACGATGTGATCTCTATCACTCAAGGAATGATTCTAATAGGTTAGGTTTTGTTGTTGGGAAGATGGTTTTCTAAAGGGAGGAATGAATTAGGTGGTTTGAGTTGTTGTCCCTGTAGACTGTGAGTGGAAAAGAGCATGACAAGTGAGGTTTAAGGTTAGGGTTTCCTGAAAAAGGTGAGGGTAGTGATATCCCTTATTATTTTAAGCATGTACAGGCCCGAATAAAGGTGTTTGAGTTGGTTTGAAGGTTTCAGAAATAGTGGAATATAGTTTTCCAAGTTACCCTCATGTCAATTGCTTGAAACAAGGGTTTCATGAATAGGTGTTTGGGAAAGACAGTCTCTGCAAACCAAGTGTGGATTTGGTGGTTTCGAGGGATGGTGAGACCTGCCCCAGTGGTTTCTTGGGCTGGTTGTATGATTTGAGTGGTGTGTTTGCTGAAATTTGGCGTAATTGGCCTTATCGACAACGTTATTTCTTATTTTTGTGCAAGTTGTTCCAAAAGAGTTGTATGTGGGTTTCAAGTATGTTGAGGGGGATTGAAATGGGTCTCTACAATGATGATTATTTTCAGGGGTTGTTAAGAGTTTGAGATAGTTAAGTTGACAAATTTGAGTGTGTTTTCCATCATGCAACTATTATGTGCATTTTCTGTTTGGAACATATGAAGACATATTGAAATGGAATGTTTTGTGAAAGAAAGGGTTGCCACAAAACAAGAAGCTGAACTTCGAGACCTTGTATTGTTACAGTCTGCAGAAAATAAAAATGTCAGGCACAACCCACTGTGTTTTCCATCCTACAACTGTGATGTGCATTTTGTGTTTGTAACATAAATATATTTTCTACAATTCATTAGTTCAAATCATCTAATTGCAACAAATAGAATGCTCAAATTATTTTCCATGTTGGAAAAGACATTGTCCATACACAGTTAGTTAGTTATGAAATTTTTTCTTTCGCTTTCAATTTTTTTAGCAATTGTTTCGTGTGTTTCTAATTAGAGAATGTTGTTGTATGTGCTTAAATTTTTGTTCTCTTTCCTTGTAGGCATTATTTTTCCTATTGTTCGACTCATGCATTGCCATATGCCCATTGGAGATACTACACATGCTACCTCGTTCAGTTCAAAACAATAGGTACAATCTCTTTAGTGCATACATTATCTATATCTTCCACTTTGCTCGCTTATTTTTTCACTTTTTCCATTGCATTGACAATGTCTTTCTAATTAGAGAATGCAGGTCTACCTTCTGAAAAAGTTGTTTTGTCTTTCATTTTAGGAATTTTACAACCTGTTGTTGTAGTTCTATAGAAGATGTCCCATATTTCTCGAGCATGGGTGGCTAGTTGGTTGACCAACTACCACCCGTATCTTCCATGCAATATTCTTGCTTGAATTGAGGAATTCAGCCTCCCATACAGGTTGTGGGAAAAGATGTTAAGGAGAATTAAGAGAAAAGGGCCAAATTGCACAGATTTGCACTATGATAATTATGCTCACTTCTTCAACAGCGTCTTTGGTGTATGGGCACATATGGGCATGGACGTTCAATATTACAATCTACAAATAGAGATTGCCAATTTATGTGATTGGCCAATGTCTCTTTACCGAGAAATTTGAGACCTTTTCCTAGTTGGATGCATCTGGAAGGTGTGCATTAGACCAACAGTTATCATACATAGGCACAATATTACGGATCGGTTGAGCATGAGGTTTATGAGATTCCTCAAGGGGGAATCTTTAATTAGTAATCACATAGGTCCTATGGAGGAATGGTTGTTGGTCATGTTCAAATTCAACCACATTGTTAGCTTTGAGATCCACCGTGTCAGGCCCTCCTTCAGGCTACTACATGAGAATTACGGGGTGCCAACATTGTATGCTATCAATTCCACCTTGACAATCAGAGTGCGGAAAATGCTTCCAAATACTGAGAACATAGAGATTATACATGTTCGTAAATGGTTGACATAGTCCTCAGTGTTACCAGTATTAAATGTGGATTGTAATTTTCTTAAGATTGTATAATATTGACTCGATATGTTTTTACAATTCATTATGTGATTCGCATTGTTCTTATAAAACTTGATAGTGAACATGAATACACTGTTTTCTTACAATCTGTGTTTTCCATTCTGCAACTTTTCTTATGCATCTTCTCTTGGAAACATGTAAGGATATTGAAATGGAATGGTTGTTGCAAATAATGGGTTATTAGAGAATATGAAGGTGAACTTTAATACACTATTTTGTTACAGTCTGCATAACAGACACTGTTCTCTTAGAACAAGATTTCAGAGGTGAGGGAGGACCCTACGTTTTTTTTGCATTCTGCAACAATTTTTTCAGCATACTATGTTGCAAACGTATAAGAAAATTGAAATGGAATGTTGAAATGGAAATGGAATGTTGAAATTGAAATGGAAATTCAAAATCTGTAAATGTCTCTGTACATTGGTGACTTGATGAGTTTTGTTTGGGGAATACGAGTCTTTGTTGTGTAATTTTGTGTTGCAGAGGTTTTTGGGCATAGCTGACTCCATTCCAAGATAGGGATTGTTGAATTTATGAGTATTTGGAGACCATTAATTGACTGTCCTGTCAGGACAAAATTGTCAAAAGGCATAGATTGAATAGTATTTGAAGTGTTTGCAATTTCCTTCCTTGAAAGGCTAAAAAGGCATTGAAGATTCATTCAAACAGAGTATTTTACATGCCATGGAACTAAGTTAAGAGTGTAAGAGAGTCTTTTGTTGTTGTTTGTCAAATTGAATGATTAAAGGAAACCTAATTAGGTCGGTTAAGGACAGTCTATTTTGAAAGTTCACATATCGAGATGTTTAAGTTGGGGATTGCTTTCTATTAGTCGTTTGTTGTTGGCTGAAAGGTGGATTTTTCCAGTTTAGTCATCTGACTTGTTTGCAATAGCATAGCGAGTTCAGTTGTTTGACCCCTACAATGTCATCAAACGTTTCCTGCAAGCAAGGGTAGTTATAAAATATGAACGTGAACTTCAATACATTGTCTTCTTACGGTGTGCATAACACTAACTGTTATCTTTGAACAATATATGAAAACTGTGGGACAACCCTGTGTGTTTTCCATCTTGCAACTTTTTTTGTGCATCTTGTGTTTGAAATGTGTAACAATATTGAAAGGGAATGTTTGTTGCAAGTAAAATTTGTGTTTAAAACATATGAATAGATAGTGAACAAGACTATTTTTATTAAAGTAAGGGGTGTCATAAAACAAGAAACTGAAGTTGAAAACATTATTTTGTTACAGTCTGGAAAAAATAAGAAGTGAGCCACAACCCACTGTGTTTTCCATGATGTTACTGTTATGTAAATTTTATGTTGGAAACATATGAGCAGATATTGAAAAAGAGTGTTTTGCTCAAAGTAAGGGTTGTGAACAAACAACAACGTGAACTTCAAAACATTCATTTCTCTCAACCTGCATAAAATAAGAAGTGAGCCGCAACCCACCGTGTTTTTCATGATGCAACTGTTATGTAAATAATGTGTTGGAAACATATGGGCAGATATTGAAGAAGAGTGTTTTGCTCAAAGTAAGGGTTGTTAAAAATTATGAAGCTCAACTTCAATTGCATTGTCTTCTTACTATGTGCATAACACTAACTGTTGTCTTTGAACAAGATTTGCAAACTCTGGGACAACCCAGTGTGTTTTCCATCCTACAACAATTATGTAGACAAACTATTATACAAGAACCAATTTAGGTTATATGGAGAAAATACTCCAAGATAAATATTTTTTTACAACTAAATTACCCTCCTTAAATGGAGAAGAGGTTTGAACAACTAAGTTTGTAGAGGATAAACCACTCATAGAGAGTGGTGTTTTAGAATATTGAGACTTAAAACCTTACTTTAAAGGTTTTCTAGAATGATGAATAGGGTTTTCTAATCCACCAATATATGCTTTGCTTTGTCATTGGCATTTGGGTAAGGGTACACCATGAAAATGAATACTTTACCAATCACATTGTTGTCATTGCCATATGGTTGAAGGTACATAATGAGAATAAAGGGTGCATTACTTGATTGAGATATTTTAATGGGCCTGTTGTAATCACCTTTGCAATTGTTGACATTAGTCTGATTTTCATCATTCTTTTCTTGAGGCATTTCACTTGTTCATTCAGAAGTTGATTTGATCTAGTGAGTGACTCATGGATAGTCCTTATTACGTTTCTAGGATTGAGACCCAACATATTTTTTAGGTAGTTTTATATATAATATGCATTACAAATGGTGTATTTCAAAAATTAGTATATCATTGGTTTCCTTAGGGTACTAAGATATATAGATATTTCTTATTGACCATGTGTTTTGATCAAGCCAAATAGATATTGTCTATTTCAACACACACCACCATCCATAGAGAGTCCAAATAATACAATTTAGAAATGGATAGCAAAGAAAAGGTAAACTAAGAAATTCAACCCACTTTAACACTTTAAACTAGTCTATAAGAGAATTATTCTATCCACTTGTATGGATTATCACAATCCAAAACTAGATTAGCGACACTCAATGGGTTTCAAATCCCATACCTCATGGATTATTTTTCAAAATAATTTCTCAAATATCTTGATAAATGGTGACATCAATTGTTCCCATACCAACCACTTTAGCATTAAAAACCAAATGTAAAGTGCAAGCTCTAGAGCAATTTAGTTATCAAGCATGTTTGATGATTTTTAACATGAATGAACATAAAGACCATAACCAGATCACAGAGACTGAGAACATTATAGAAACCCAAAAGCTAAAATATTTACAAGATAACATAATCTTATGACAACTTTAAAATTGAATGACATATGATAAATAAATGAACATGAGGACCAAAACACTTTAGTGATACTAAATGCCTTCAACAACATGCATAAATAGTGTTCTCTATTTTTTAATAGAAAGAGAACTGTCTTCATAATTGTTTCAACTCATATAATTGTATTTACATATAGTCACAATTTTAGGTCCTTATCACAATATGCAAGGTGATTGAACATGAAACAATATGCAGTGTACTATACTTGAAAAACACTTGTATGCCAACTCAAGTGATTGTCAAAGAACTGAAATGAAGAGACCATCAAGTGAATTACCAAACCAATACTACCGGCTTGTTTACCGATCAAGAACATCTTTTTGTCTTATTGCTTTGACATTAATGGAAACACATGCTTGAGGGGACAACACAAGAGTTATGTAAAATTTGTGTTTGAAACATATGAACAGATAGTGAACAAGACTATTTTTCTTAAAGTCTGATATGAAATGGATAACAATTATGTGTTCCAATGACATGAAATTAGTATATATGTTCAACATAATTGTTCAATAATAAAATAATTAGAGAAGCCCATGAAAATTCCCGTATGAAATGTATAACACCATAGTGTTGAAACATATGCAAATGGTGTATCTCTACACCACAATTGTTCAATATTCAAATAATGAAACCCACAGAGCAGAATCAGTATTTGGAGCCCGTCTCATCAATTCCTACGCTGCCTATTCCTTGCAATCGAGTTCAGGTCTACGTAATATATGGCACATTTCTTAGGTTCCTTGTGTATTTTAGGAGGGGTGATTCTAGATCCACGAACCCTCGTAGATGATGAACACAAAACAACAGATTTCTTCGTAGTCTGTGCTTTCTCCATGTTAGGTTTAATACCTTCACCCTATAGCAAACAATTAATGATAATTAATGTATGCATGGAAACAATATATGTAGTATGATATATATACAACAACATATTGTTTATGTGTACCTATGGAACAAAATGCTTCATCTCGGTGAGCTACCATATGACAAAGCCGCCCACGCACTCTTTGATGGTCTCTGCACCAGGCATGGGAAAAGACATGTAGCATTGACCATCAATGGCCTCAACAATGTTGACTCTTGCACAATTTTTTGGGTGCTTCAAGTAGTGGATGTGAGTGTTTCTGTCGACAACATGTAAAATGCCTTTGGCAACCCGTTTATGCAGCCTCCAAAGGTTGACGTGATCACCGACATTAAAATTTATGTCGTTGAACTCTATCATTTGTTCATCCATCAGATTTGCCTGCAATGGAAACATCATTGACGTGAAGCATAATTGAAGGAACATTAGAATATTCCTAAAGAAATAAGAACAAAAGCATGAAAGTGTGTTGGATCTCATACCGATATAGATGTCATGTCGTAGCTCTCCCCATCCCCATTTCCATCTTTATTTCCATCTCCCCCTTGCAGGCCAGCGCTCTCCTCCTCCCCGGGTCCATCCTTATTACCCTCTCCCACTTGCAAGCCAGTGCTCTCCCCGTCCCCATGTCCATCTCACTTACCCAGTTCCACATTCAAGCCAATGTTCTCCCTGTCCTGATGACCATTTGTGTTACCCTGTCCCACTTCGAGGCCATTGCTCTCCCCATTCGCATGTCCATCTCTATTAGCCTCTCTCATTTCAATTGCAATAAAATCGCCAGTTAGGTCAAGGCCAATGCTTTGTTGTTTATCCTTGCCCTATAATAGCAGGAATTCAAAGGTCATTTTAAATTTAGTTGCATGCAACCAATTAATTGAAATAATCAAAACAAACATTAAATAAAAGAATTACAATTCACCATTTCTTCTAGTTCCTCCATGTCAAGGCACCTTGACACATTTGACGATATATGCTCCTTCTTCTTCTTCTTCTTCTCAACATTGTTAGACGGCGAGTCGGGAGGAACAACATCATCTTCTACTTCTGTGGGCAATTGTTCACCATTGAAAATCACAAAAACTTGCTCGAGAGCAACAGTTCGTTGTTCATCATTGTTGTGTAATAGGAGGAATTGAAATGTTGCACCAAACTCAAATGCATGCAACCAATTCATTCAAATAATAAAAAAAAACATTAGAGTAAACAAAATATTTTGAGATCACCATTTGTTTTCATTTCTTCTTCAGAGGGTGCCTTGAAACTTTCAACCATCTAGGCTGCTTATTTTGAATGTTAGATGCAGGGGTGGGAGGAACAACATCATCTTTGCCTTTCGTGGGCACAACTTCTTCTAGTGAATGAACCCTACTTTGCTGGGGGGAAGAAGTCACTTCTCAACCATCACTCTGTCATATCATGTAAGTTAATGTTAAGTGAACCTTGTATGCATTCGAACATAAAATATGAAGCAAAGAAAATTCACATTTAAAAATTCAGTTCGACATTACCATTCCTTCCTATCTCTTTCTCTCCTGCAATTGTAATATTCTTTGCCTTCTCTGCTCCTTCATCTCCTAACTATTATATAACACCATTTGCTTCTTCACCTTGTCCTTTCCTTCTTGGGGAAGTTGAAGGAAGTTCTATTTTCCATACTTTTGACAGACACATCTAATAACACGCTTATGTTGCAACTCTTGTCGTATATTCATTTGGTACTATGTATTTTCCACCTTCTTTAGAAGGTACTCTTTCAATTTATCAAGGGGAGGAGTAGGTTGTTTTGGTTCCCCCCAACACAACTCGACCATGCTTTGGTGCCTCAAGAATAGGAAGATGGTGATGCTGAAACCTATGCATGTTGAACACTCTCCAATCATAATACTTTCTCGTACATTATTCTACAATACAATAATATATATCTACCATTCATTGTTTCTCTTATGTATTCAGTAGCAACCTGCATAGCAAATTTGGAAAATAAAATTGCTTAATATATTTGATATTCAAACAAATTGAATGCACAACATATACACACAGCCAAACAATGCAATCATTTAGTTATTATATCTACCTTCTCATCCACCACATCACCCTGTGCTTCATTGGATCCCTCTCCATCCTTAGGGTATCCCTTTGCACGCTTTTCCTTCTGATCATGGACTATGGCAAGAGTGAGATCATCTCCCTGATTATTTTCCTGAATCAAAGGAATGATATGCTACCAAAATCAGAATATTTGTAACAGACATGATATTTTCTAACTAAAATTAAAAATCATTCTGATTGACGCATAGGAAGGGGAAGGCAATTGCAAGTTCACAATCAATTACCAAACATGTCATTGCCTTAGGGTTCACCATTTTCGTAAACCTCGAGGGGACTTCCTCTATACCGCAGTTGCTGCCTCCTGAATAAAACATTCCCACTTTCCAATCAATGTCATAACCACTTATGAGAGATCAAAATTTTACATTTGATTGCATCTTGTAATTACTAGCTCTTACCTGCACGTTTTGTGAACACGATCGCCCCGATGAAGATGCACTACTACACAACCTTTCAGGTGTGTTGTCCACGTCAATGACATTCTTCACTATAGGAAGCAATTTCCATTTTATAGCATGCATCCTTGGTTTCCTGTAAATTGTAAAATTGTTGCAAGTGTTATGGACAGTTAAAGTTCCAAAATTTATTGCACCATTTTGCAGTAATCAAGCATATATTTTTTTAATGAAAAGAAGAATTTGAAACGCACAACCCACACTGTTGTAAAACACTATACAAGTAACCCACCATGTTTTACAACATGCAATTTTTTTATCCAGTTATTATTGTCAATCACGTGAAGATACTGAATTGCAATTTATACCATAACTAACAGTTTTAGTTTTTCGAGGTGCCATTTTTACATTCATACAGTGTAAATAAGAAAATATTTTCAAGACACTCAAACTATTATCTGAATTTTTAGGTTGGAAAACACAGGGTGTTATAAACCATGCAACCCACAAATTGTTCTAAAACCCTTTACAAGAAACAACCCTATTGGTTATGCCCCCCGCCTCAATTTGGTTAACACAGTTTTCCCTCACTTCTCTATTCTTCTTCAAAGACAACACTTTCTATTATGAAGATTGTAACAAAAAATTGTATTGAAGTTCACATTCATATTTTATAACAACCCATCACATGCACCAAAAATTCCATTTGAATATCATAATACATTTCGAAGAGAAGATGAACAAAAAAATTTGCAGGATGGAAAACACACTGCGTTGTCCCACACTTTTCAAATCTTGTTCAATGACAACACTTAGTGTTATGCACAATGTAAGAAAAGAATGTATTCAAGGTCACTTTCATATTTTATAACTACCCTTGCTTGCAACAAAAGTTGCACCAAAAAAAAAAAGTTGCAGTATGGAAAACCCAGAGGGTTGTCCCTTGCTTCTCAAAAGCTTAAATAATTATGGTTATTAAAAAGCTTTAGGATAATTTAGGTTATATATAATGGGAGCAAGCCAACTCCTGGAAAAAATTCACATATGTATATAACATAGGATATGTCAGTTTCAGCCGTCTGGTGGGCCCCGCACTACGACGTCTCATCATGTTATGTATGTATCCATGTCCATGTATGTTCTTATGTATGTTTTTCATGCATTTTTTGATGTACATAGGTGAATTTTGTCTAGGATTTTGAAACCGACATAACGTACGCTATATACATATGTGAATTTTGTCCAAGAGTTAGCTTGCTCCTTAAAGGAGCTAACTCCTAGACAAAATTCACATATGTATATAACATAGGATATGCCCCCCATACCGCATGGAGAAAAGAGTCGCGATGGAAGAGGTGGGATCGACGATGGAAGAGGTGGGATCGATGATGGAAAAGGTTGTCGAACGGAAGGAAAGACTTGACGATCGGACGTCTCATCCCATCTGTCGTTTGTTGTCCCGTCACTGGGAAATTATGTCAGCGCCGGTGGGTTTTCAAAATAATTGTTTGGCGTGGATGGACAAAAAGCCAAAAATGTGGCATTCGAAACCATTATTAGCAAATATTGAAAAGCCCCGACGAGGTCCCTCTCCATTTTTGGAATACGACATTTTGGTGGATAGCAAGGGAAAGAGTTGCAAGCATGCAAAGCTCCCTAAGGTATGTATATCTGCTCTATGTATGTGCCATTTTTCCATTATGCCATGAACACTAAAGAAACGAACAACCATTCATTGCAGGGTTTTCGTTTTATGATTTTTTGTTGAGGATTTTTTAATTTTGTTTCCTCCCGTCTGTTGGTTTTGAAAATTTGTGGTTGCCGAATGAAATAGATGACAACCCATCGTGGAAATATGAGTGAAATAATTGAATAAGGTTTACAGAGACCTCAAAGCATTATGAAAATCAAAATAAGTGAATAAGGTTTATAGAAGGAACCCGCGACAAAAAAGGTTTCCATTTGAATATCGTAATACATTTGGAAGAGAAGATTGACAAAAAAATTGTAGGATGGAAAACACACTGGGTTGTTCCACACTTTTCAAATCTTGTTCAATGACAACAATTAGTGTTATGCACACCATAAGAAGAGAATGTATTGAAGGTCACCTTAATATTTCATAACTACCCTTGCTTGCAGCAAAATTTGCACGCAAAAAAAGAAAAGAAGTTGCAAGATGGAAAAGCCAGAGGGTTGTCCCTCGCTTCTCAATTCTTCTCGAAAGACAACACTTTTTGTTATGCACACTGTAAGAACATGGTGTATTAAAGTTCACCTTCATATTTTATAACAACCCTTACTTGCACCAAACATTCCATTTCAATACCTTTATACATTTCAAACACAAGATGCACAAAAAAAGTTGCAAGATGGAAAACACACAGGGTTGTCCCCCCTCCCCCCCCACCGCGACAACATTTCATGACAAATGGGCAACATTCAAGCATACCTTTCTCATTTCCAAAGCATGCACTTCTCTCCATCATACAAATATTGCAAAGTAGCTTGAAAGATGCCCAGTTGTCATGAAATTTTGATGTCTTTTATCTAACGCTTGTATGGGGCATGTAGAGGTTGACGTTTTCATACAATGCCAAGGCCAACAATGTGTAATTGCAGGTTGGAAAACACTGGGTGTTATTATACCTGCAAACCAAATACCATTTACAAACCCTTCACAAGTAACAACCCAATTCGTTAATCACCCCTTAGTTGAATTTGGATGCTTTTATATATCCCGCACCTAGAAGTCCACCTAGTGCTCTCAAACCTTCAGATTTCAACGTGCAGAATGAAAGAACTCACAACACATGGTGTTTTCTAGCCGCCAATTATTTTCCACATTACATTGTCCCATCATAGGGTTTTTGCATGTTATGATGCCTATGACATGATTTCTTCTAGGGCTAATAGCGATGTCCAATTGCAACGCAGAAGCTAATCTCCCTATGAAATATAGTAAAATCAAGCTATTATCCCTGAAAAAACAAGTGTTTGAAATGATAACATAATCAAACATAAATGATATCAATTTTCCACAATCCATATTGATTATTGCTAGTTGATTTGTGGATTCGATTGTGTAATAATTCTTGCATCAGAGTTTGGGATCACACTCTGTGATCCAACATTAGGATGAAGAAGACATCATCAGACATCATGATGTTGGATCACAGAGTCTCATCTACAACGTTGATGCAAAAATTCTTACACAATCGAATCCACAAATCAACTAGCAATGATAAGAAAATATGTCTTATCCTTGAAGAAGGGAAATACATTATCATGTGTAAGCCATGTCACAAGGAGACCACCTTCTGCAATTGGGAGCAGGTTATTCTCCCTACAAAAATGTGTGTCACATGCATCATAACAGTCATCTTATTTTCAAAATAATTGTTCGACATGGATGGAAAAAAATCCCAAAACATGTCATTGAAAACCATTATTTGCAAATAGCAAAATGAGGTGCCAAGAATGTAATTAAATTGGAAAATGATAGGTATTATGATACTTGCAAGGAAAAATGTTGTTATAGATGGTTTGTAGTGTTGGAAAACACATTGTCCCATTTCAGTTATTTGAATCTCCTTGTTTAAATGTAAAGGGTTGTCTCATGGTGGGTCGCTTGCTTCTTAACACCCAGGGTATTGCAACATGGAATATTCAAAAATAGTATGAATGTCTTCCAAATCACACATTCCATTATTGTGTTTAAATTTTAGTCGATTGAAAAAAAAATTGCACAAAATAATTATGAATGGGAAACACAGTGTTGGGTTTCAATTATTTGAATCTCCATGTTTAAATGTAAATTTTCGTCTCATGTTGGGTTGCTTGGTTCTTAACACCCACGACTTTACAAGATGGAATGTTACAAAATAGTATGAAAGTCTTCCAAATCGCACCTTCCATTGTTGTGTTTAAGTTTCAAGTATATAACAAATTACATGCTTCATAACACACTGCATTTTTCAACCTCCACATCACAACATACCCAAGGCCTTTCTGGTTTTAAACTAGTATATCTAGGTGTGCACATTGTGTAGTGCATGTTGGAAAACACAATGTGTTTTGAAGCCTGCCTTTACTTATACCCAACCTTTTTCTTATAATGCAAATATACAAACGTATAGATGGTGTTTTATTTTATTAAATAGCACATCTCTCATTTAAGGGGGACTCTAATAACCCTCAACACATAGTACGCACTTCATTCTATTTTGCAACAATTCATGTTGGAAAACCCTAGGTGTTAAGAAACAAGCAACACATAGTGTGATTCATATTATGCACTTCATTCTGTTTTGCAACAATTCATGTTGGAAAAACCTAGGTGTTAAGAAACAAGCAACCCAAATAGTGTTGTGAAACCTTCTGCAACACTATTAGATAGTACTCATCACCTCAATTTGGTCAGTATTCTCCTCCAAGTTTTTCGCGTGCACTCATACCTTCTGCTTTCCCTTTCAACGTGAAGACTGGAAACAAAAAAAATAGTATTTTCACCTTTCTTTCTTGAAACATAAAAGGGCCACATCATTCCCTTCCACTTTTCCCACACCAAACAAAAGAAACTTTTCAACAAAGCTAACCCGCCCACTTTTTTGCCCGGCAACAGGCGGGAAAACCCACCTAACAGCACCATTAACTCCTACCTAACCATTGCCTAGACGTTTGGTCCTGTCTGCCGATTTCGTCACTTTTTGTTTCCATGTATGTTGTTATTCTAATAGCTCTTTTACAATTTGTCTATTTGTCTATAATATTTAGGGCCAAGTAATGTAGGCCAAATTCTCAATTAAGTTATTCCTACCCATTGGCTTTATGAGTTCTATTTAATACAGTGCATATAACTATTTTAAGTAATCACTTGTCATATGTACACATCTCTTTGCAGTGTGGTGGTCAAATCAAAACATACTGAAAAAGAGAAAAAATGGGATATAGAAATAGTATTCTATAAAATTGCCATCAGATGTTGTTAAAAACGAACCGTTTATAACTTACTAAATATTCTAGACAAATAGCAAAATTGTAAAAAGAACTATTACAAAAAAACTTACGAACCACATATAAACTCGTTTGCTGAAAGATTTCAAATTAGCGCAAAACACTTAAGAATCACATGAAAATGAAAGATGATTGAAAACCCCAACATTTCACAATTTCAAACAAATTGAAACTTCAAAATGCATATTAAATTTTGGAAATTTAACTATCCACTACACTTGCGATTCAAGCTATGGCAACCAAAATCACCTGTATTTACTGCAGAAGGTTCACATCTCCTGAAGCATCCTTCTCAATCCACCTACCCTTATTTTGTTCAATTTTCTTTCCTGGCCTATATCAACCACCTGGAAGAAATACAAGTGTTAGTGATAATTTAAATTGGCAAATTAAAGACAATTGGTGCTAGAAATAATTTAATTTCTTCCAAATTTCCCCATTATATAATTTATATGTTTTGCTGAGTGCAAAATGCCAGCTTGCACAGACAATAAACAAACATATTAAACTGTACATTGGGTATTTAATTTCCAATTTAACCTATCGTTAACACTATTATATATATCAACAATCATATGTGCCATTTTTCCATTCTGCTGGAACTGTGAGGCAATGAATGTTCATTCTGTTGGATAAATTGATTTGTTCCAATCAGGAATCAGGAGAAAGCTAACTCATAAACAAAAAGCACCTATGTATGTAACATGAGATAAAAATGGCATTTCATTTTCCTCATCTGATTCAACCAAATAAATGCTCCCATTATCTGCACAGTTGGAAAACACACTGTCTCGATATAAGGTGTTAAGAAACAAGCAACCCAAATAGTGTTGTAAAACCCTCTACAACAGAGAGGAGACAATGTATTTTCCAACCATGCAAATAATGAGAGCAATTTATTTGTTCCAATCAGGAGAAAGCTAACTCATAAACAAAAAGCACCTATTTATGTAACATGAGATCAAAATGGCATTTCATTTTCCTCATCTAATTCGACCAAATAAATGCTCCCATTATCTGCATAGTTGGAAAACACACTATCTCAATATAAGGTGTTAAGAAACGAGCAACCCAAATAGTGTTGTAAAACCCTCTGCGACAGAGAGGAGACGGTGTGTTTTCCAACTATGCAAATAATGAGATCAATTCAATTTTTCCAATCAAGAGAAAGCTAACTCATAAGCAAAAAGCACCTATTTATGTAACATGAGATCAAAATGGTATTTCATTTTCCTCATCTGATTCGACCAAATAAATGCTCACTTTATCTTAGTTGGAAAACACACTGTCTTGATATAAGGTGTTAAGAAACAAGCAACCCAAATAGTGTTGTAAAACCCTCTGCAACAGAGAGGAGACAATGTGTTTTCCAGATCTGCAAATAATGAAATCAATTCATTTGTTCCAATCAGGAATCAAGAGAAAGCTAACTCATAAACAAAAAGCACCTATTTATGTAACATGAGATAAAAATGGCATTTCATTTTCCTCATTTGATTCAACCAAATAAATGCTCCCATTATCTGCACAATTGGAAAACACACTGTCTCGATATAAGGTGTTAAGAAACAAGAAACCCAAATAGTGTTGTAAAACCCTCTACAACAAAGAGGAGACAGTGTGTTTTCCAACTATGCAAATAATGAGAGCAATTCATTTGTTCCAATCAGGAGAAAGCTAACTCATTAACAAAAAGCACCTATTTATGTAACATGAGATCCAAATGGCATTTCATTTTCCTCATCTAATTCGACCAAATATTTATGGTCACATAATCTGCATAGTTGGAAAACACACTGTCTCGATATAAGGTGTTAAGAAACAAGCAACCCAAATAGTGTTGTAAAACCCTCTGCAACAAAGATGAGACAGTGTGTTTTCCAACTGTGCAAATAATGAGAGAAATTCATTTGTTGCAATCAGGAGAAAGCTAACTCATAAACAAAAAGCACCTAAGTATGTAACATGAGATCAAAATGGCATTTCATTTTCCTCATCTGATTCGACCAAATAAATGCTCACATTATTTGCAATGTGGAGTTTAAGGTAATGAAACCCCAATTCGCTTCATTCTTCTCAATCCGTTCATTGTTTGCACTACTCCAAACAATTAATATTTCCTCTGCAGCGATGGCTGATAAGGGAGAATCAACAGAAGCGTAAGATCAAGACTGAATCTTTCTCATTCTCTGCCTCCGCCTGGTTAGGTATTTTCATGGATTGCTAAATAAATGAGTGGTTTTGTTGGTTACAGGAAAGGAACGAAAAGAGATTTTAGCATACCAATTTTAGAGCGAAAGAAGGCGGCAAATTGACTGGTTGTGGACGAAGCCATTAACGATGATAACTCTATTGTTTTCTTGCACCCAAAAACCATGGAGAAATTGCAATTATTCCATGGAGACACAATCCTTATTAAGGTATTTTCCTTTTCCCTTTGCCCTTTGCCCTTGAGACACTACGATATTTTGTTTTGCACTCTAGATGCTTAGGTTTTTTACTTTTCCCTCGATCTCTCCTTTGGACTATGTTGCAGGGAAAGAAGAGGAAGGTTACGATCTGTATTGCTCAGGCAGAGGAGCCTGCGAGGAGCCCAAGATTAGAATGAACAAGGTCATGCAGTCAAATCTGAGGGTTCATTTGGGAGACGTGGTTTCTGTTCACCAATGTCCCAATGTTAAGTACAACAAGCGCGTCCATATTCTTCCCATTGATGATACCATCGAGGGCATCACTGGGAATTTGTTTGATGCCTATTTAAAGTGTGGGTCTTTTTGTTCTTTCTTTTCCATATTTTCACAACGCATCCTGTACCACTTTTTTTATATTTAATTTTTTGTTTTTCGTATGTAAATTGCACATGTTGGGGGAATTCGTAAACCTATACTTTTTTTCTTTGAATCTGAACCCTCCCCTTTAGGTCTCCTATTTTCTGGGTTCTTTTTTCAGTCTTACCAGACTATTGTTTTTATATACTGATGCAAGGGTTAGTGCCTTGGGTGAAGACAATTGTTCAAATTTTTTTTTTATCTGCATTCCATTTCATTGTAAGCGTCAAATATACAGTCAAATATATTGCAAGTAGGGTTAACAAGATTCAAAAATGTGGTAGCCTTTTTGCCTTTGTGAAGTCTATGTGCTAAAAGACTTTACTGATTTATAACTTGCAGCCTATTTCTTGGAAGCTTATCGCCCAATGAGAAAAGGTGATCTTTTCCTTGTAAGAGGTGGTATGCGTAGTGTGGAGTTTAAGGTAATTGAGACAAACCTTGGGGAATACTATATTGGTTCTCCAGATACTGAAATTTTCTATGAAGGGGAGCCCGTAAAGCAGGAGGATGAAGATAGATTAGATGAAATAGGTTATGATGATGTTCATGGTGTACGAAATCAAATGGCTCAGATTCGTGAATTGGTAGAACTTCCTCTCAGGCACCCACAACTCTTCAAATCAATTGGTGTGAAACCCCCAAAGGGTATTTTGCTTTATGGGCCACCTGGTTCTGGGAAAACCTTAATTGCTAGGGCAATTGCAAATGAAACTGGTGCCTCCTTTTTCTGTATCAATTGACCTGAAATTATGTCAAAGCTAGCTGGAGAAAGCGAAAGCAATCTCTGGAAGGCTTTTGAGGTGGCTGAGAAGAATGCACCTTCCATTATATTTATTGATGAAATTGATTCTATAGCTCTCAAGATGGAAAAAAACCCATGGTGAAGTTGAGAGGAGAATTGTTTCTCAACTTCTTACAGTTATGGATAGACTTAAGTCTCGTGCTCATGTTATTGTGATTGGAGCAACTAACCGACCAAATAGTATTAGCTCAACACTCAGAAGGTTTGATAGGGAAATTGACATTGGGATTCCAGATGAAGTAGGTAGGTTGGAAGTGCTTCATATCCATATGAAGAATATGAAGCTCTCTGATGATGTATGTATTGTAGAACCTAAATTGTTTTTTGTACTTCTAGATCTAATGTCAAGCAGCTTGGATTTTGAGAGCATTTATTAATCTTTATTTTTCTTGGTGAGAGTATCTATTAATCTTTAGGATTCTTGGTATAGGTTGATCTCGAAAGGATTGCTAAGGATACTCATGGATATGTTGGAGCAGATCTTGCAGCTTTGTGCACTAAGGCTACACTTCGGTGTATTAGGGAAAAAATGGATGTCATTGACTTAGAAGATGAGACAATAGATGTTGAGATTCTAAATTCAATGGTCGTGACTAATGAGCACTTCCAGACTGCATTGGGCTCTAGCAACCCATCCACTCTTTGTGAAACTGTGAGTTTTTCCAAACCATGTGTAGATGTTCAATTTTTCTCATATCGATTAAGTAGGGATTGTATTTTTAAACTATTGATCTATTGGGGCCCTGAATTTTAATTTTCTAAGTTTGTTTGTTTCTGATGACTTTAATAATGGTAAATTTGCTTATGAATATTGGGAAAATATTGACAAGTTGTTGAAGTTCCAGATGTCTCTTGGGAAGATATTGGAGGGTTGGAAAATGTCAAGAGGGAGCTTCAAGAGGTAGGTTGAGATACGTGGTTCACTATATTTGTGCTTTGCTTTTCTTTCAATGCAAAAAATCTGCTTTTCAAGGAGCTATCAACTAACAAAATTCATTATGAGTGTAGACTATTCAATATCAAGTGAAGCATCCTGAGAAATTTGACAAATTTGGAATGTCTCCTTCAAAAGGAGTGCTATTTTATGGGCCACTGGGTTGTGGAAAGACATTGCTTGCAAAAGCCATTGCCAATGAATGCCAGGCCAATTTCATCAGTGTGAAGGGCTGTGAATTGTTAACAATGTGGTTTGGGGAGAGTGAGGCTAGTGTGACAAATTTTTTATAAAGCTAGAGGGTCAGCTCCTCGTGTCCTATTTTTTGATGAGCTTGATTATATTGCTATGCAGGTGTGTTGCTTTTTTATAAGTAAAAGTTTTAAGGTTGACTATAAATGACTGGGAATTTTGTTTGACCTTTTTGAAGTAGGCTCTAACTTGTGATGCATAATTGGTTTCATGTTTGTAGCGTGGAAGTAGTGTTAGGGATGTTGGTGGTGCTGCAGACAAATTCCTTAATTAGTTGTTGACAAAGATGGATGGTATGACAACCAAGAAAATAGTTTTCATTATTGGTGCTACAAACAGGCCTGATATCATCGATCCTGCATTGTTAAGGCCTGGCCGACTTGACCAGTTGATTTATATCCCCTTACCTAATGAGTCCTCACGTTATCAAATCTTCAAATCTTGCTTGAGAAAGTCACCTGTATCAAAGGATGTAGACCGAATGGCACTGGACCATTATACCCAAGGATTCAGTGGAGCCGATATCACTGAGATTTGTCAGAGGGCTTGCAAGAATGCTATTAGAGAAAATATTGAGAAGGTGAGTTTCAATTGTGTTGTCTTTTGCAAACTAGATCTGTTTATGAATTTCTAATGGTTTTTATTTTGATTGTTATTTTACTAATTTTTAGGATAGAGCAGTAGTCTACCTTTTGAACTTACCTCCACTTGTAGCTTGTTATTTAAATTCATCATACTAGCATGCATTTCAATTTTACCATAACCTCTCCCCCCACACTTTCAGGATATTGAACATGAACGAAAAAGAGTCGAGAATCTTGATGCAATGGATGAGGATGATAGTGATGAGGTAGCTGAAATAAAAGCTGCTCATTTTGAGGAGTCTATGAAATATGCCTGAGGAAGTGTCAGTGATGCTGATATTTAGAAGTATCAAGCCTTTGCACAAACACTACAACAATCTCGAGGCTTTGGTTCTGAGTTTTGATCTCCAAACAGACCTGTTGGTACTGTTGTTGGGGCTTTAGATGTATTGGCTATAATAGATAATAAAGATGACAATGACTTATACAATTAGGAAACCTTGTACATAATTGTCATCTTAATGAAGAGACAAATGTGTCTATTCTAGCAGGGACCTTCCGCTGACAACTAGCCAAAGCTATTAAATTTGGCTCTACTTTGCTTGTATGAGTTTAATATTCATATGTTCTAAACTTATTTAATTTAGCAGCCCTTTAGTAGTGGACTGAATACTCTTTAGTAACTTGTAATTTTTTAGAACAAAATCAACTTTATGGCAAAGAAAGTTACTCAGCTATGGAAACCTTCGTTCAACTGGTAGATAATGCTATGGAAAATTTGGTTTTTCTTTATGTTGTTATAAAATATGTTTTACTAATATAAACTCTGCAACAAAGAAAGCCTTGTTCAACTCTGGTAGGTATGCTGTAGAAACTTATTATTCTAAAGACTTGTTCAACTGGTAGGTGTGCTACTTTTCTTTGCCTTGTGAGGAATATTTTTTCACTAAATCATTTATACAACAAAACCTTGTTAAACTTTTGTTTATATGCTATGGAATTCTGCTTTATACTAACCCTGTTAGGATATAGTTTACAATAAAATGTCAATTTATGTTCTTACATTTATTAACATTACTATGCATCCACTACACTTATGATTCAAAGTATGGTAGCCAGAATCACCTGTATTTATTGCAGAAGGTTCACATCTCCTGAAGCATCCTTCTTAATCCACCTGCCCTTGTTTTGTTCAATTTTCTTTCCTAGCCTATATCAACCACCTGGAAGAAAGACAAGTGTTAGCGATAGATTAAATTGGAAAATTAAAGACAATTGGTGCTAGAAATAATTTTATTTCTTCCAAATTTCTCCAATATACAATTTATATGTTTTGTTGAGTGCAAAATGCCAGCTTGCACAGACAATAAACAAACATATTAAACTATACATTGGGAATTTAATTTCCAATTCAACCTATCGCTAACACTAGTACATATATCAACAATTATATGTGTCATTTTTCCATTCTGCTAGAACTGTGAAGCAATGAACGTTGATTCTGTTGGATCAATTCATTTGTTCCAATCAGGAATCAGGAGAAAGCTAACTCATAAACAAAAAGCTCCTATATATGTAACATGAGATAAAAATGGCATTTCATTTTCCTCATCTGATTCGACCAAATAAATGCTCGCACTATTTGCAGTGTTGGAAAATACAATGTCTCCATATAAGGTGTTAAGAAACAAGCAACCCAAATAGTGTTGTAAAACCCTCTACAATAGAGAGGAGACAGTGTGTTTTCCAACTATGCAAATAATGAGAGCAATTCATTTATTCCAATCAGGAGAAATCTAACTCATAAACAAAAAGCACGTATTTATGTAACATGAGATCAAAATGGCATTTTATTTTTCTCATCTGATTTGACCAAATAAATGCTCACATTATCTGCACAGTTGGAAAACACATTGTGTTGATATAAGGTGTTAAGAAACAAGCAACCCATATAGTGTTGTAAAACCCTCTACAATTGAGAGGAGACAGTGTGTTTTCCAACTCTGCAAATAATGCAAGCAATTTATTTGTTCCAATCAGATAAAGAAAGCGAAATGACATTTGGATTGTAGCAAAGAGTTGTTCAAAAACACATGAAAAACATACATGACATGACGAGACGTCATAGTGCGGGACCCACCAGACGGGATGAAATGTCCGGGCAATGGTCAGGTGAGAGTTAACGAGGCTGTCAAGTGGGTTTTCCCGCTTGTTGTTGGGCGAAAAAGTCGGCGGGTTAGCTTTGTTGACAAGTTACTTTTGTCTGGTGCGGGAAAAGTGGAAGGGAATGATGTGGGCCTTTTCTATTTCGAGAAAGAACTTAGGTGAAAATACTATTTGTTTCCTACTATTGGGCCTTTTCTGTTTCAAGAAAGAAAGGTGAGAATATTGTTTTCTAGCAACAAATAGTCGTTCCTTTCTTCAGTGTTCATAGTAGATGGCAAAATGGCACATACACAGAGCGAATATGCATACCTTAGGGAACTCCAAACACTTGCAACTCTTCCCATTGCTATCCACCAAAACGTCGTTGTCCAAAAATGGATAAAATGGGAGCTTGTTTGGGCTTTTTAATATTTGCAAATAATGGTTTCGAATGCCACGTTTTAGGCTTTTTGTCCATGCTGAAAAATTATTTTGAAAACCCACCAACGTTGACACATTTTCCTGGTGATGGTTGTAGGTATTGGGCCTTTTTCTATTCGAGAAAGAAAGGTGAAAATACTATTTGTTTCTAGTCTACACATTGAAAGGGAAAGCTGAAGGTTTCAGTGCACATGGACAAGTTGGAGGAGAAAACATACCAAATTGAGGTGACAGGTACTATCCAATAGTGTTGTAGAGGGTTTTACAACACTATTTGGGTTGCTTCTTTCTTAACACCAAGGCTTTTCCAACATGAATTGTTGCAAAATAGAATGAAGTAAAGGCAGGCTTCAAAACACATTGTGTTTTCCAACATGCACTACCTAATGTGCACACCTAGATATACTAGTTTATAAAACAGAAAGGGATTGGGTATGTTGTGATGTGGAGGTTGAAAAATGCAATGTATTATGAATCATGCAATTTGTTATATACTTGAAACTTAAACACAACAATGGAAGGTGTGATTTGGAAGACTTTCATACTATTTTGTAACATTCCATATTGCAAAACCGTGGGTGTTAAGAACTAAGCAACCCAACATGAAACAACCCTTTACATTTAAATAGGGAGATTCAAATAATTGAAACCAAACATTGTGTTTCCCATTTAGAGTTATTTTGTGCACTTTTTTTTTTCAATGGTGTGAAATTTAAACACATTAATGGAATGTGTGATTTTGAAGACATTCATACTATTTTATAACATTCCATGTTGCAAAATCGTGGGTGTTAAGAAGCAAGCAACCCAACATGAGACAACCATTTACATTTAAACAAGGAGATTCAAATAACTGAAACCCAACACTGTGTTTCTTATTCACAATTATTTTGTGCAATTTTTTTTCAATCGACTAAAATTTAAACACAACAATGGAATGTGTGATTTGGAAGACATTCAAGAAACTGAAATACTCTACATTATGTTTCCCAAATTTCAAATTAAAAGATCTTGTAAAACCCTCTGCTTGCAACATAATTACCCCTCACCTCGATTTGGTCGGTATTCTCCTCCAAGTCATCCACGTGCTCTCAGACCTTCAGCTTTCCATTTACATTTAAACAAGGAGATTCAAATAACTCAAACTCAACAATGTGTTTCCCGTTCAAAATTATTTTGTGCAATTTTTTTCAATCAACTAAAATTTAAACACAATAATGAATTGTGTGATTTGGAAGACATTCATACTGTTTTATAACATTCCATGTTGCAAAACCGTGGGTTTTAAGAAGCAAGCAACCCAACATGAGATGACCCTTTACATTTAAACAAGGAGATTGAAATAATTGAAACCCAACACTGTGTTTCCCATTTAGAATTATTTTGTGCACTTTTTTTTTTCAATGGTGTTGGTTGAAAATTTTGTATACTTGGGAAAGTGTACAAAATTGTCATTTAAGCCACAGTACGTGAGATAAAACTCTCCTAATTAAGAGAAGGATCCCCCTTTGATTTCTATTTTAACAATTTAGAAATTAACTCTAACTATAAATCCATTCTAAATCTGGGTGAAACTCTGTCTTGTTCTCTTTTTTCAGAAAAAAGACACTTATTCTTTTCTCTTATTTCAAAAAAGAATCATAGCTGAAAGCATAAATGATTGATGAAGTAAACAAATAAAGAAGCAAAGTTTCCATAAAGGCACAAAGTCCTCCATTTCTCCTCCGAGACGGGAAAACAAATTAAAAGCACAAAGTCTTTGACAACTTACTCTCCTATCAACCTTTTTAGATGATTTTATAGTAACCAAGTGCAGTATGTAGCAGCTCAAAGTCTAATTACATGATGCACTTTTTATACACAAACACATAAAATAAAAGTAGCATAAAGTCTGCAAGTTACCCCCTTTGCTTGAGGGTTCTACAATAGCTTCAAATGTGACAAACAACTCAAAGTCTGTAGTATCAAAGCTGAAAAAACCAATCTAAAACTCCAAACACAATAAGCAACTCAAAGTCTGCAAAATTTAGCTTGAATTCCTCTTGTATAACAGCACAAAACTCACAATCAATATGCAAAAAATGTCGTCACATAACACCTTGAATCAATTCAAATTTTGAAAGCAATTTGCCTCTTTTAATTGACTGTAATTTGATTTACATCTAAGCTCAAAGTCTTAGAGTGCACATACAAACTGGAAAAGTTTTGTTGCATTGCCAAAAGATATATATTACAATAGACCCCCTCAAGTATTTATAGGAGAGAAGACTTGAGAAAAAGGTGGGAGGATCCCAAGAAACTTGAGAAATTCTCTCAACCGCTAACTAACTATAATTGACTTATTTAGCATTACAAGTCCTATTGTATTTTGACTTGTAATGTAATCACATGTAATTACATTTTACAACTTTGCAAGTGATACGATCACTTGCAATTACATTTTTCCATTTTACATGTAATTTGTCAAAACTAAATTACAAATACATAATTGAAACTATTTTAAGTGTCCAAAGACACGACTTGAACTACATCCTTGATTGGGTCTTCATGCTGCTATTTGGAAAACATGTTTCCATCTCTGTCTTGAAAGCATTCTATGCTCAATCATGTCACTTGTTCAACTCCTTGTGTGGCTTCGTCATGTTGTTGTTCTTTCTTTGTATCATTCTCCAGCCTTGGAATTTTGCTTGAAAAATAAGGCCCATGCCTTATATCATTGATTCGGTAGGTCATGTGTGCAAACATGACTAATGAGAATGAGACAAAGGGGCTGCAAACGTGGGGCCAAAGCTCAATTTCGGGTTTTGGAAGGCTGTCTGCAAGTGCAAATGAAGGGTGACTTACTTGCAATGTGGAAAAACATTATTACAAGTAAACTTTACAAGCATGGGAAGGAAAAATGATAAGACTAGTGAGATAATGGCAAGGCAAATGGAAATGGCGTTTTGCTGAGATAATGACCATTGAGACAATGACATTTCCTAACACAATGAGTATGATGCTATTCAGCTGCAAAAATTATTTTTAGTAACAAAACATGTTTACTAGAAACCACGATTCTGCTGTGAAAAGACATGTTTTCTATTGTTTGAAAATTAACTTCGCATAATGCAAGGGACAAAGACATTTTTGGCTGAAAGGAAAACACGTTTTACTTTGAAGACACATTTCTTATAAAAGACAAATTCTCTCAGGTCACACAAGGGAATGATGGGTTCTTTGAATAATGCAAATGACATTTTAGTTGTAAAATACGTTTTTTCAATAAAAACGTGTTTTTCAAAAATGAGATTTCACAAATAAATTTCCTTTTGAACCTCATTGAATGATGTCTCAGGAAATAGGGATTTGACAATGGCAATGTTATTAAGACAAAATGTGATTTAATAAAGAGAAAAGATGTTATTAAAAATGACATCAAAATGCCATCGAAAAAGACCATTATCACATGAAAAACGTCTGCAGCAAAGAAAGACGTGATTTGAACAAAGAGAAAACAAACAAAATATAACAAGAAAAGAAAAATAGAGCAACATACCTTGGAGAAGAGAATCTAAAAGTTAAAATGGAGATGAAAACCCTAGATGCCTTGTAAAATCTCAAGAAAAGATGAAGGCACTTATATTCAAATTGAGAAGCTGCAATTTCTGTTGAAGAATTTAAGAGAGCTCCACCAAAAGAGGTAAACTATCAAATTCAATCACAAACTCTCTTCAAAACTTGGGGGAATTTCTCCAATCGGGCATTTTGAGCTTAGCAACAAGTAAAAATAACACAAGAAAGACCAAAATCGGGTTTTTAGACTCTTTCAACAACTTTTCTTTTTACTCATGGGAAAAATAGGAACTTTTGGCTCATTTAGCAATTTTAATTTTGACAATTTAGGCAAAATAAGAGCTTTTTGACAATTTAGCAATTTTATATTTGTCACTAAAGCCAAATACGAACTTTTTGATCACTTAACAATTTTATTTTGACACTTGAGGCAAAATAGGAACCTTTTGATCATTTAACAATTTTATTTTTGTCAAAGAGTCAAAAATAGGAACTTTTTGATCACTTAACAATTTTATTTTTGTCAAAAAGTCAAAAATAGGAACTTTTTGATCATTTACCAATTTCATTTGAAGCACCGAAAGCAATCGAACCTTTTTGAGACTTTGACAATTTCACTTAAAGAAAAATCGAAACTTTTTGGGACTTTGACAATTTTTGCTTTATGACTTAAAACTTCCTATTTTTGCTGTGCTGTCTTAAAAACCCGAAATAAACACAAGAAAAATGACTCAGAAATTTACAAAAATGGAAAGGGGAGTTGATGAAAGGATACCCAAGTGAACCATCAATTAAAATCCAAATTTTTACAACCTCAACACCTTGTAAAATGTGTTTTAACACAAAAAGATCCCTACTTGCAATGGTGATCAAAAATCCCGAAATTGGACAAAACAAGGGGAAAACTATGTCAAAATGCTCCCAAATCTTGCAAAAGGAAAAATAGGAAGGAGACCAATGGCTGCACAATTCAATTGGAGAATTTTGGTGCCTCGAAATGCATGGCATAGAGATTTATGAAGAAATTTAGGCAAAATTTCATATGGGTTGTCCAATTTTGAGAATTCAAAATTGAAGACAACAGTTGGATCTGGTTGGGGAACTGCCTTTGATCATGGAAATGAGTTAAGGTAGTATAATCCAGAATCTCTAAGTGCCTTAGTATCCATTGGGTTACGGAGTCAAGCAACAAATAACATAAAACGACAAAAAGGATGACGCGACTGACACAAAGCAAGCCTACGAAAACATGACATAAAACTTGCACAAATGCACTTATTGAAAAGATTAAAACCTACCTAAATAAAATTATTCAAAAATGGAAGCTTCTCAAATGAAACCGTTAACTAGTTCTGCAAAATAGCTACCTCTTTGCAACAACTTACGGTACCGTGCATGGTCACAAGCAACTTTGTATAGATGAAGCACGAGCAATGGTACCAAAACTTGATGTAGTAATCTTTTGAAGAGATGAAAAAATTCACTTTTCTCTTGAGATGAATCATATGTACTGCTACTCCATAATGGGTTGATGAACTCAAACTGCTCCTGCTGAACTAAAAATTCTTTCTCAGCTTCTTCTTCAAGTATATCCTCATTCTCGGGTTCAAGTGAAAACTCTATCTTCCTTTTAGCTTCCAGCCAAGAAAGATATCTGATTGGACATCCTCTTGATCGTACAAAAATTGAATTCTTGTTATTTGTTGTAACTTGAACAACTGGTTCGTCAACCATGACAACCTCATGCTACTCCAAATGATCTCCTTCATGTGATTCAGATGAAAAGATGGTTATATTGCATTCCTCAGTATGTTGTTCACAAACTTCTGATTGAAGAGAATCATCAACAAGATTTGAGCAAAACTCTTCTGTAGTATTCATGAAATGACCTTCATCAAGTTCTGGGGTAGGTCTCTTATGCACAATATGTCCAAGTTCATGACCTTGAAACATGAAAGCATTCATTTCAACTTGACTGGAACCTTCATGCATGTTCATCTTTTCATAGTTTAAAACATGATTGTCTTCTTCAGAAAAATGACTTTCATTTTTCTGCTCTTCATCAATGGCTTTTTGAGACTGCATAAACCAGATTTGGAAGTCGCCAACTATGTCTACTTCATTTTTATTAAAGAGAATACCAAGATCGCTTTGTTCAAATTTAGAACCTTTCATTATTTTACTTGTTGATGATACCTTAAGAACATGCTTATTCGGTGGTGAAGATAACTTTCCCTTACCCTCAACAACAAAATTATGAGCAACAGGTAGATATGGCCTTCGTGGAACGTTTTCATGATGAATGAAGAACACATCTTGGGCTAACTGCCTTTTAAGAGCAAGCAGTTCATTTGCCAAGTTTTGCACCATGGGGTTCATCCTTGTGCTGGAGGAAAATGAATCCAAAGAAGAAGAACCACTTGGTTCTATCCTTATCTGCCCAACAAGAATGAGATCATCTTCAATTTTTGTCACCAAGGTCTGCATAGCTGCGAGAGTAGCTGGAGCTGCTCTTCTCAAAAGAAAACTGACTTCTGGCCCTTGAGCGTTGACAAAGAAACATTTCAAATTCATAGTTGTGGGTTGAGCAGCAGTTGGAATTCTTCGCGTCAACTTGTTGAATTGTGCAATGAACTCATGCATAGGCACATATGAGGCCTTTTTCAGCTGTGTGAGTTGGGAAAACAAAGCATGAGCATCTTCAAGAAGTCTGAACCTTTCTTCAAACTTAGCTATGAGAGTAGCCCAATTTGTGATGGTTTGTGGTTTGAGATGGTAAAACCAATCAACAACCTTGCCTTGGAGAGTCTCGATGAATAGCCTTACTAATACATCTTCATGTTCAACACCAAGCACATCGCATGCAATATAGAAAGCAACAATGTGTTCATCAGAGTGTTGTTGTCCATCACCGAATAACTTGGGAAAATTCTTTCGTGAGCCATCAGGTAGAGCATGTAGAGGAAGAGTTAGATTCAATGGACCAAAATCATTTCCCCAAGGACCCTGGATAGCCATTTACATGTCCTTGGTGAAAACTTGAAAAACTACATAAAAGTAAATTACAATGAAAAGGGGTACTGATATACTTCAAACGAAAGCATCAGCCTTTTCGAATGCGTATTGTATCCCCAGCGGAGTCGCCAAAAAACTGTTGGTTGAAAATTTTGTATACTTGGGAAAATGTACAAAATTGTCGTTTCAGCCACAATACGTGAGATAAAACTCTCCTAATTAAGAGAAGGCTCCCCCTTTGCTTTCTATTTTAACAATTTAGAAATTAACTCTAACTATAAATCTATTCTAAATCTGGGTGAAACTTTGTCTTGTTCTCTTTTTTAAGAAAAGACACTTATTCTTTTCTCTTATTTCATAAAAGAATCACAGCTGAAAGCATAAATGATTGATGAAGTAAACAAATAAAGAAGCAAAGTTTTTATAAAGGCACAAAGTCCTTCGTTGCTCCTCCGGGACGGGAAAACAAATTAAAAGCACAAAGTCTTTGACAACTTACTCTCCTATCAACCTTTTCAGATGATTTTCTGGTAACCAAGTGCAATATGTAGTAGCTCAAAGTCTAATTACATTATGCATTTTTTATGCACAAACACATAAAATAAAAGCAACACAAAGTCTACAAGTTACCCCCTTTGCTTGAGGGTTCTACAATAGCTTCAAAAGTGACAAACAACTCAAAGTCTGTAGTATCAAATCTGAAAAAACCAATCTAAAACTCCAAACACAATAAGCAACTGAAAGTATACAAAATTCAACTTGAATCCCTCTTGTATAACACCACAGAACTCACTATCAATATGCAAAAAATGTCGTCACATAACACCTTGAATCAACAAAGTTTGAAAGCACTTTGCCTCTTTTAATTGATTGTAATTTGATTTACATCTAAGCTCAAAGTCTTAGAGTGCACATACAAACTGGCAAAGTTTTGTTGCATTGCCAAAAGATATATATTACAATAGACCCCCTCAAGTATTTATAGGAGAGAAGCTTTGAGAAAAAGGTGGGAGGATCCCAAGAAACTTGAGAAATTCTCTCAACCACTAACTAACTACAATTGACTTATTCAACATTACAAGTCCTATTGTATTTTGACTTGTAATGTAATCACATGTAATTACATTTTACAACTTTGCAAGTGATATGATCACTTGCAATTACATTTTTCCATTTTACATGTAATTTGTCAAAACTAAATTACAAATACATAATTGAAACTATTTTAAGTGTCCAAAGACACGACTTGAACTACATCCTTGATTGGGTCTTCATGTTGTTGTTTGGAAAACATGTTTCCATCTCTGTCTTGAAAGCATTCTATGCTCAATCATGTCACTTGTTCAACTCCTTGTGTGGCTTCATCATGTTGTTGTTCTTTCTTTGTATCATTCTCCAGCCTTGGAATTTTGCTTGAAAAATAAGGCCCATGCCTTATATCATTGATTTGGTAGGTCATGTGTGCAAACATGTCTACTGAGAATGAGACAAAGGGGCTGCAAACTTGGGGCCAAAGCTCAATTTCGGGTTTTGGAAGGCTGACTGCAAGTGCAAATGAAGGGTGACTTACTTGCAATGTGGAAAAACATTATTACAAGTAAACTTTACAAGTATGGGAAGGAAAAATGATAAGACTAGTGAGATAATGGCAAGGCAAATGGAAATGACGTTTTGCTGAGATAATGACCATTGAGACAATGACATTTCCTGACACAATGAGTATGATGCTATTCAGCTGCAAAAATCATTTTTAGTAACAAAATGTGTTTAGTAGAAACCACGATTTTGTTGTGAAAAGACATGTTTTCTATTGTTTGAAAATTAACTTCGCACAATGCAAGGGACAAAGACATTTTTGGCTGAAAGGAAAAAGCGTTTTTCTTTAAAGACACATTTCTTGCAAAAGACAACTTCTCTCAGGTCACACAAGGGAATGCTGGTTTCTTTGAATAATGCAAATTACATTTCAGTTGTAAAATACATTTTTTCAATAAAAATGTGTTTTTCAAAAATGAGATTTCACAAATAAATTTCCTTTTAAACCTCATTGAATGACGTCTCAGGAAATCGGGATTTGACAATGGCAATGTTATTAAGACAAAATGCGATTTAATAAAGAGAAAAGACGTTATTAAAAATGACATCAAAATGCCATCGAAAAAGACCATTATCACATGAAAAACGTCTGCAGCAAAGAAAGACGTGATTTGAACAAAGAAAAAACAAACAAAATATAACAAGAAAATAAAAATAGAGCAACATACCTTGGAGAAGAGAAGCTGAAAGTTAAAATGGAGATGAAAACCCTAGATGCCTTGTAAAATCTCAAGAAAAGATGAAGGCACTTATATTCAAATTGAGAAGCTGCAATTTTAGTTGAAGAATTTAAGAGAGCTCCACCAAAAGAGGTAAACTATCAAATTCAAACACAAACTCTCTTCAAAACTTGGGCGAATTTCTCCAATCGGATATTTTGAGCTTAGTAACAAGTAAAAATAACACAAGAAAGACCAAAATCGGGGTTTTAAACTCTTTCAACAACCTTTTTTTTTCTCATGGGAAAAATAGGAACTTTTGGCTCATTTAGCAATTTTAATTTTGACAATTTAGGCAAAATAGGAGCTTTGACAATTTAGCAATTTTATATTTGTCACTAAAGTCAAATAGGAACTTTTTGATCACTTAACAATTTTATTTTGACACTTGAGGCAAAATAGGAACTTTTTGATCATTTAACAATTTTATTTTTGTCAAAGAGTCAAAAATAGGAACTTTTTGATCACTTAACAATTTTATTTTTGTCAAAAAGTAAAAAATAGGAACTTTTTGATCATTTAACAATTTCACTTGAAGCACCAAAGCAATCGGACCTTTTTGAGACTTTGACAATTTCACTTAAAGCAAAATTGGAACTTTGTGGGACTTTGATAATTTTTGCTTTATGACTTAAAACTTCCTATTTTTGCTGTGCTATCTTAAAAACCCGAAATTGGCAAAAAAACACAAGAAAAATGACTCAAAAATTTACAAAAACGAAAAGGGGAGTTGATGAAAGGATACCCAAGGGAACCATCAATTATAATCCAAAGGTTTACAACCTCAACACCTCGTAAAATGTGCTTTAACACAAAAAGATCCCTACTTGCAATGGTGATTAAAAATCCCAAAATTGGACAAAACAAGGGGAAAAACATGTCAAAATGCTCCCAAATTTCGCAAAAGGCAAAATAGGAAGGAGACCAATGGTTGCACAATTCAATTGGAGAATTTTGGTGCCTCGAAATGCATGCCATAGAGATTTATGAAGAAAATTTAGGCAAAATTTCATATGGGTTGTCCAATTTTGAGAATTCAAAATTGAAGACAAGAAATGGTTCAAAATTTAAACACAACAATTGAATGTGTGATTTGGAGGACATTCGTTATGTCTTGTAACATTGCATATTGCAAAACCGTGGGTGTTAAGAATCAAACAACCCACCATGAGACAATCCTTTACATTTAAACAAGGACATTCACATAACTGAAACCCAACATTCGGTTTTCCAAATTGCAATTATTTTGAGCAAATGTTTTTTTTCAGTCATGCGAAATTTAAATGCAATTTTTGCCCAAATTAAAAGTCCTTAGAAATTTTTAAAGGGCTTTTGAATACATTGAGACTGTCTATATTACAAAAGCTCTTGAAGACATTGTTTCTGTTTAGTAAGAATCCATGTTGGAAAACCCTAGGTGTTAAGAAACAAGCAATGCATATATTGTTCTAAAACCCTTTGCAAGTGAGAAGAGACATTGTGTTTTCCAACACTGCAAATAATGCAAGCATTTTATTTGTTCCAATGATATAGAGAAACTGAAATGATATTTGGACTGTATCAAATAGTTGTTCCACAATTTGAAAGTGGACTGCATTACATTCTTGGAGTAATGAAATAAAACTCTTCATAACGAACTAACTGAAATCGGACAGTGTGTTTTCCAACACTGCAAACCATCTATAACAACACTATGCCTTGCAAGTATCATAATACCTACTATTTTCCAATTTAATTACATTCTTGGCACCTCATTTTGCTATTTGTAAATAATGGTTTTCAATGACATGTTTTGGGCTTTTTGTCCATCCACGCCGAACAATTATTTTGAAAACCCGCCGATGCTGAAACATTATCCCAGCGACGGGGCAACAAACGATAGACGAGATGAGACGTTCGACCCTCAAGTCTTTCCTTCCATCTGACCACCTTTTCCATCATGGGTTCCTTCCATCCGGCCACCTTTTCCATCGCGACTCTTTTGTCCATTCGGTATGGGGGGCAATATAACATATATAATATGTTATATACATTGTTGAATTATGTCCAAGAGTTTGCTTTCTCTGTAGGCTCAAATGAAATGCAAAGAGTATCATTACATTCCTACTATCAAAATCCCAAAAGGTTCTCCACACAATCACAAAACATAGGAAATTGAGTTTAGGGGTGAGTAACCAATTGGGTTGTTACTTCTAAAGGCCCTTACAGCACTCACAATTTTACAACACTGTGTTTTCTAAAATGATAGTGTATAAAATGGCTGCAAAGATGGGATGTCATCTAGGATTTTTGTTGTTTGCAAATTATTATTTCGAACACCACGTTTTTCGCTTTTTTCTCCATTCCGAATAACAATGTGAACTATGGCGAACATAGGACAGTGTCTTTTCCAACACAACAAATAATCTATCACATTGTGCCTTGCAAGTTTCATAATACCTACTATTTTCCAATTTCATTACATTCCTACTATCAAAATCACAAATGGTTCTCCACACAATCACAAAACATACCAAACTAAGGTCAAGGGTGAGTAACCAATTGAGTAGTTACTTCTAAAGGGTTTTACAATAGTTCGAGTTTTAGGAGACAGTATGTTTTCCAAAAGAATAGTGTATAAAATGGCGGCAAAAATGGGATGTCATGTGGGCTTTTTGTTATTTTCGAATTATGATTTCGAATGCCATTTTTTGCGCCTTTTTATCCATTCCGAATAACAATGTGAACAATGGTGACATTCTGGGTTTAACATGATTTTCAAAATATATAGTATTTCATTGCAGAACCCATAAATTCTTCTTTCTATAAACATTATTTAGTAATTTCACTCATATTTCTACAATGGGTTGTCACTTATTTCATTCAGAAATGACAAAATTTGAAAACCAGCATATGGAGAGGAAATGAAACAAAAATTTAAAAACCCTCGACACAAAAAAATATTATCATACCTGCATTTCAACTAACTCGTAGAAAAAATTCACCTATGCACATTGAAAAACACATGAAAAACATACATAAGAACATACATGGATACATACATAACATGACGAGACATTGTAGTGCGGGGCCCGCCAGACGCCTGAAACAGTGGGTTTTACAATAGTCCGAGTTTTAGGAGACAGTGTGTTTCCAAAACAACAGTGTATGAAATGGCGGCAAAAATGGGATGTCATGTGGGCTTTTTGCTATTTCCGAATTATGATTTCGAATGCCACGTTTTGCGCTTTTTTATCCATTCCGAAAAACAATGTAAATAATGGCGACATTCTGGGTTTTACGTGATTTTCAAAATACAACATTTCATTGCAGAACCCACATATTATGCTTTCTATAAACATTATTCAGTAATTTCACTCATATTTCTACAATGAGTTGTCGCTTATTTCATTCGGAAATGACAAAATTCGAAAACCATCATACGGGGAGGAAACGAAACAAAATTTTTAAAACCCTTGACACAAAAAAACATTATCAGACCTGCATTTCAATTAAATAGTTTCCCAACAAAAACCCTGCAAAATTCAAAATAAGAATGTGAACAATGGCGACGTACTGGGCTTTATGTGATTTTCATAATAGTTTATGGTTTCTGTAAACCTTATTCACTTATTTTGATTTTCACAATGCTTTGTGGTCTCTGTAAACCTTATTCGGTTATTTCACTCATATTTCCACGATGGGTTGTCATCTATTTCATTTTGCAACCCCAAATTTTCAAAACCAGCAGACGAGAGGAGACGAAATTAAAAAACCCTCAACAGAAAATCCCAACGAATGATCGTTCATTTCTTCAGTGTTCATGGCAGAATGACAAAATGGCACATACACAGAGCGGATATACATACCTTAAGGAGCTCCACATGCCTGCAACTCTTGCCCTTGCTATCCACCAAAATGTCGTCCAAAAATGGAGAAAATGGGACCTCGCCGGTGCTCTTTGATATTTGCTAATAATGGTTTCAAATGCCACGTTTTTGGCTTTTTGTCCATCCACGTCGAACAATTATTTTGAAAACCTATCGGCGTTGACACAATTTCTCGGCAGTGGGACAACAAACGGTAGACGGGATGAGACATTCGACCGTCAAGTCTTTCCTTCCGTCTGACAACCTTTTCTGTCGCGAATCCCACCTCTTCCGTCGCGGCTCTTTTATCCATGCGATATAAAGAGCATATCCTATGTTATATACATAAGTGAATTTTGTGTAAGAGTTAGCTTGCTCCATTTTTTACACCCGAATATTTAACCCAATAATGAAAACTAGTAAAATGAGAACTAAAAATTATCCAGGAAAGGATTAGATTGAAATTGAGATTAACAGAGTGCCAAATTAATCGAATCGTGTAAAATAATACGACCACTCGCGCGCGATCTGAAACGAAAGATGTTTTCCTGCCACTGCAGACAGTCACAGTTCGATTGTTTTATGGAAACAAAGAATTTTTAGCTTGCTCTGCAACATGAATGCTTTTAAAGTCTTGTATCGCGAAGAGTGAAAGGCCGACCTATAAACTTGCCACTGTCTTTGACGATTTTGGCCATAACTCTGCTGCGGTTCGGGCGGGCCGTCTGTTTTCGTTATTCGTGTTATCGTTTCAGCTGCAAGATAAGCCGCGGAGGTCAAATACTCTCCCACGCTCGGCCAGAAGAGGTAACATTCTTTTTCAACTGAGAAATAAATATTCTATGTAGGAATAAATTTGAGTTTATGCATTCATTTGTTTGTTTTTCATGATTTTATGAATGCCACATGATCAGATCGGGGAGTACTGTAACATTTTCATTGTAGATTACTTTCAGTGGTTTCTGGTAATCAGTCTAAAGCGTTCCGGTTTTCATTTTTTAATTCGTTTTGTTCTGTTCTGCATTCTTCGGGTTAGTTATTTATAAATCTTTCAGGATTTGAACTTATTGTATATTTGTTTTCTATTTTGTATTTATTGCAAAACACAAATAGATTATATGAGTTTTCTTTTATGTGTTTTGTGCAATGTATGTAAACTGAACTACATTTTGTGCTTAGACCCTAGTTGTGAAGTGCAGGCATATATCATTCTCCAAAATATGGGAGAACTTGTGTCATAATAGCATTATAAAGTGTTTTTTAGGGTTTGTTTGTACCTACGTTCAGAATGAATTACGTTGAATGGTCTGATATGTATCTTGACAGGAAAAGCTCATACAGCTATATTTACAGAATCCCCTTAAAACTTATGTAATTCATGCAACAGTTCATACAATGTTGTCTTAATGGAAAAAAACAAAGGCCTAAAAACTTACAAGAGATTACTGCAATTAAATTTTTGTCTCTATGGTTCCCAGCTACTGTTTTACAGCTTCTTAACTAGACTTATTATTTTTACATATTTTTATTGGGATGAAATTCTGTTGAATTATGCTAGTTTGATTGGATTTTGCTGCTGGTTCTCATTCTAACTGGATTTGAAATTCTGTGGAACTAATGTTAGAGAAAGCACAAATTCATATACACTCAACGACCTTCAAATAATTATCAGTTTTACATCATCTTTTTATGTAGCCTTTGTATTGATTGTTGTCCTGAAGTTCCTATGTCTTCATGCCCTGCATATGGTTCCACGTTTGGCATGCATGTCTAGCAGGGCAGCTGCATCTATGACATGTAGCTGCCCTATAACATGTGACAGAAACCCCCCTTTCATCACAATTTCATGGATGTTCATACACTGTTCCGAAATTTCCTATTTTGGCACAGTTAGGGAGAATGCTAACAGAGTTTGTTGAGTCTGGCTTTACACCCCCTCCAATTGCATTTTCTTGAAATTTTCTAGATGTTTATCAACAAATCCATTTTGTGCATATCCTGCATTCATTTCAATCCATGAGACTGCATGTCTTAGAGGCATTTTGTAAACACTTCGCTTGCCTTGTCTATGCTTCCACGTTGTGCATACATGTCTACTAGGGCAGTTGTAACTACATCATCTGACAAAATTTCTCTTGTCCTTTATGTTTTGATGGATGTCCATACCCCATTCGAGGGCTCCGATTTAGATAGTGGCAGGGAGGATGCTGTAAAGATTGTGGAATTTGGCTTCACACCTGACAGTTGTGTTTGTTTGAAAACTCTATAAGGGCCTTTTATAGTCACCCCATGCTCTGTATTTGGGCTTTGAATTCCCTTGATTTAAATTAAAAAAACTCCTCCTTCTTAGGGAAGCATGATCAAGAGGTTGTAAAATTGATATCTTTATTATGGTCCCCACATGTGGTACATCATTCGTTTAGTTTTCGTTTTGAAAAGTCCAATTTTTGCTCTATAACATGAAACCTCGATTAAAAGAATAAGGTTTCATTTATTTGAATGAAGTTTAGATGATTGAAGGCTTTAATTTGATCTCTTATACTTAACAGGTAAGTGTTGAGAACTTATTTACTATTTTGATTTGGTTTAACATGAACTTTTGAATTGTTCCAGTTATTCAATAACATTTTTCTTTTTGTGTTTTTCCTTTGAAAATATGAACCTTTGCCATTAAGGCAAACAAACAAGGGTTTATCTATTTCTTTAAAAAATTCGATCATAGAAGGTATAAGTTGAATTTTTAAAAGTGTGTCCTTGTGGGTGACCTATTGAGAATTTATTTCCAAGAATATTTTATCCTTATTTTGCTTAATTGAATCAAATGTTTCAACAATTCTATCTTCTTTAGTTGTGTCTTTTTAAAAACTTCTATATACATATTTTTGAGTGTGTAGCTGTAATTTAATCTTTCCACATCACAAACTCAAAATATTTAATATTTACATTTCTCCGAGGATACTCTCTAATTTGCAAACTCTCCTAGACATAGATATTACATTATATTGTAGCCACATTTATATGGTGTTGTTTTTCCTAGTAGATTTTTACATATGTTATTTTTGGTGTTGATTGAAAATATTAATCTACATATCAAAGGCCTTTTATGTGGGTTGTGATTGTGATATCTTAAGCATTACAACAAAGTATACATTACTATTGAATTGAAAACTGGTAATGATATGCAAGAAGCTTAGGAAAAATTGAAAAGCAAAAGACTCTTGAAGTCATGTGTGAGCATGACAATGTTGATGGGAAAAATTAAAAAGCAAAAGGCTCTTGAAGTCCTATATGAGCATGAAAATGCTAATGGGAGCACCAATGCAAATAAGATAGTTAACCTCCCCAAAAACAAGAGAGAAGGGGGTATTTAAAGCTTGGAAATCAACACCATAGGTGGGGCTGATTGGGAGAAAACTATGAAATTGATTGGAAGATCATAGAAGTCTGATGGGGAGAGAACAAGAGAATTATTGAGAGATCATTGGGGAATGATTGGGAGTGAACAATAGATTGTTAGGAAGAGTAGTGGTTCAGTTAGACAAGAGAGAACTCTCAATTAGAAGCAAAAATTAAGGTTAATCGGTTGGAATTGAAAGAAATCATGTAATGTCCCCTTTTTTGGGATAGCCCTAAATCTGCTCTAATTAATCAATTCCAAGTAATTACCTTGGTGTTGGGGAATGCTTATAGAACAATTAGGTTCCTACAAAACAGAATTAGAGAGTATTTACAAGATAATATTAATTAGCATGCATGTAAGGAAATCAAAGAGAATGTGGTTAGGGATACAACTAACTATTGACCTGCAAAGGTGTTAGTAGACATAAAATAAGACAACATCATTTCATAAGCATATTGAATCTTCTTTGGATTTCTCTAATTCATTCTTCCTTGAGTATGATGGTCTGATAGGGTGCCCAAGAATCCCTAGGCCCGAGAGTAGTATGCCCCCCTTGGCTCCATGTGGCCCTTGCCATCCATACGGGGTGGTGTACCTAGTATTCTACCACTGTTCCTCAATCATATTGAGAGGTTGAGGGTGCAGCTACATCAAGGTGTCCTGGATAGTCATTTCCTCTAAGCCCAAGAGCAGTACACCCCTCTTGGCCCATGTGGCCCTTGCCATCCAGATGGGTGGTGTACTTAGAGGGTGACCTCGCACGCTGTTTCCCCTTCAGCAGGCCCTCAATCTCCCCTATCATGGCTAATTTGTTTACAGTCAGACATAATAAAAGCACACAGATTCAGACTATTAAATGAATGACATAACATGAATATAAATTCCATTGTATAAATACACAAGTTTTGATCTGAACTATCAAATCAATGATATAAGATGAATATTATATTCTGTTTCTTGTATACAACACAGATCGATATATTATATTCAACAACAAATGATTACTCAGAACCATATAAATGCACAACCTATTATTATTCTGTTTCTTGCAAATCAGTGATACAGATCTATTAGTAGTAAATGATATCTCAGAATATATATATATATATATATATAGCCTATTACTTTCAATAAATATTGGATTCTTTACTGTACACATAATAATTAAATATACAGACTGCCTATCCACAAATTGCAATATGTATACCAAACATTATATGCAACTTACCTCTGTTCTGCTGCTGCTGCTGGAGCCTTTTTTGTATTTCCTTCAATGATGCTGAGTAATTTCTCCTTACCATTCGATGCTTTCCCTTCTTGCATCGTCCCTCCCTTATAATGATTGACAAGTCTCTTGGTCATGACTTTTGGTGCAACTGTTGTATTGTTTCTTAGAGTCGATTCATCATTTGACTTAATCGTGGCTTGCTTGTTTTGCTTTTGGTTTGGTAATTATTTTTTGTATTGTATTTTATTTTATTTTGGTTGTGTGAAATCATCATTAATTTATTATATAAGTTATTGCATTTTAATAAAATGAATACAATAATAATTAGAATCATATTTAAATAGCAAATTGGTTATATTGAGATTTTAATCTTTGTATTTTGATACATTTGGGGTAAATATTTTCAAGGGACATGACAAATCATGCATGCCAAAAGATGACAAGGTTGCTCCTTTTAGGAATAGGGTTATCCCTTCCCTTTTAGAAATAGGGTTACCCCTTTTGGTAGGGTTGGTTGCTTGGGTGACCCTACCTACAACTTAAGGATAGCTGGGACGGGCTACCCTAAAGTCTCTCAAGCAACGCTATTGCTAAGAATCTACAAAAGGGTTTTAAACATGTGCAAAGATTTGGAATTGAGTTTGGAGGTTGGACAGGATGGTCAAGGGGCTAAAAAGGCTGGAGGATGCGTCGTCAAGTATGAAATTGTCGAGAGAATTGTAATTCATGCCTTCCAGGTTTATGGGTTGGGATCGCCAAATCATCATTGGATTGCCATGTCGACTCATGCAATTTTGAGCACTTACAAACACATGAACAAATTCTAACTTGATGAGAAACTCTCAGCTTTGAAAGGATTTTGTGGACTAAAAAAATTATTAAAATTTCTTCTCCATCATTTCATTTTTGCCCTTTTCTATTGGTGTTCATAAGGTGTGTTGAACTTAGTTAGAGAGTGTTATCATTTCCTTTCAATGGTTTTTTGTCTACATGACCAATCTAAATTTTTATTTAATAGAGTTATTAGTTTCTTTGTTATTGTTTAGGCATTCATTTAAGCCATCCAAGAGCTCTTTTTTCTGTGTAATTCTTCTCTAGGTAGTGTTGTGACCTATTTCACACATCGCCCCATTGCATATGGGGACCCCCAAGTTTTGATGTCGCCCTCTGAATTGCCAGTTTAGAGTCCTAAATTTGAATAAGGTTTTGAGAGTCAGTCCGACCAAGTTGAAATTTTGAACCCATTTGAGAGCTTAAATGTCATGGAAATACTCAGAAGACCTAGTAGACAAGGAACGCCATTGCTTTCGGTCAATTCTGACACTTCCTATTTTTTAGGGATTCTGCTTTTTTGCTTTTTGCTTTTTTGCTTTTTGGCGTTTTTAGGCCATTCTGGAGTTCCTATTTTTTTAGGGATGCTTTTTTGCTTTTTCTATTTTTAGAAAGTTTCTACTTTTGGAAAGCTTCTATTTTTGGATTCCATCAGGCAAGAAATCAACACGCCTCCAGATGTCAAAAGAATCAAGGTAAAATAGCAAAAGTTTTGAAAAATGGCTAAGTCATGAGGATGGCGCCCTCAAGGAAGGAATGGCATGAGGTCTAAGAAGTCCGCCCTACCTTTGGCATGCCAAAGGTAGTCATTGGCAAGCCAAGGCTGAAGTCCGCCCATGGCATGGAGGTCTCCAAGCCCGCCATGGCAAGAAGGAAGCCAAGTTCGCCCATGGCAAGAAGTCTAGCAAGTCCGCCCATGGCACAAAATGGTCAAAGTCCGCCCAAAAGGGTCAACAGCATGAAGTCTAGCAAGTCCGCCCAGCCTAAGGAAAATGGCAAGAAGTCTAGCAAGTCCGCCCCAAGAAGTTTGGAGAAGGGTAAAAATATGAAGGGGTTCACTCCAAGATGTTTGGAAGGGGTGAAATTGCAAGGGAAATTTGCTAGAAATTGAATTAAATGGCCAATACAAGTGAAGTTTGCCATTGGACAAGGCACGAATAAAATTCGCCATGGCAAGAAAATTGTGAAGTTCGCCTAAGACAAATAGAGAATAAAATACGCCATTGGCAAGGAATTATAAGAAATTCGTCCAACTTTGAAAGGTAAATTTTTGTAAGGCATGAAAAACGGAGAAATGTCCAGAGGAAGAAGAGGTTTGGCCAGCATGAAAATCACTCCTCAACACAACGGAATGAAATTCTTTGGCATAAAATGAAGAATGTTTGGCAGAGCAACCATGAAGTCCGCCCCTCTCGGCTTGAAAAAATTCCTAAGGCACTAATAAAAAATGGCAAAGTGGCAGAGATCTCCAAGTTCGCCCAACCCAGAAGATGAATCGTTTGGCTAAATAAAAATGTCCAGAGAGGTCAGAACTCCGCCTAGAGAGTTGAAATTTGGCAGATGAACTATTGAGCACATTTTGGCTAGGTAGACAATTTGAAAAGAGATATTTTGCCTCGGACAAACAAACTTAGCCATGTGTCAAGGTTAAACGGGTTGGAATTTTAAATATTTTGATATTTTTAATTATTTCCCAACACTTAGGGAATTTTAATTAAAAAAATTCGAAGTTTGGAGATTATTTGGAAGATTAAATTATTCTGCCTTAGATAAATTTAAAATTGCCGTGATTCAAAGATTTAAAGAACGTTGGAAAATTAATTTTAAACAATTAATTTAATATCGTTTGATATTTTCTCCAACACTTAGGCAATTTTTTGAGAAATTCGAAAATCTCAAACAGAGGTGGCACAGAGATAAAAATTAGAAACTTGCCTCGACAACTGAAAGTGAAATTAGAAACTTGCCGATCTGAGAAGAAAAACGTTTCTAAAAATTGGAAGAAAATCAGAGAAAAGAAAGCAATTCCTTGAGGAAAATCGCACTTCTCAGCCATAAAATGAGTTTCAGCAACTCATTTCTTCACAATTTCGGCTGAGAAGAGGCTATCTTTCTCGAATCTTCTGGGAATCGTTTGCGAAGGAAAATTTGGTGCAAGTAACGTTGCTGTGAGAATCAAGGTAGTAATTTATTGTTGACAGGCGTGATTTTTGGAGAGAAGTAATTTATTTACTTGCTGAAAATCGTACTTCCTAGCATATTGGCGCACTTCCTCTGACAGATTTTCAGAATTTTTAAATTCATTTGCAGCCAGAACACGATCTTTGAGGTTTGGAAATTAATCGACAATGTGTTTGCACCTCGTTTATATCTTCTACTTCATTTCCGGCACGAATTTCATTCATAAATAGGTGAATTTGATTACTTTCAGCTTGCTTTTTGACAGAAATTTTAATTTAATAAGCTAAAAGTGCGATTTTGTCCAAACTACACTCGGAGTAATTTGATTTTAAAAGTTCTTATATTAATGTTAAGCATTTTGTACTTGCAGGTTGACAAGAAGAGACGTCCAGGCAAGCACAGATGAAGTTCGCAAACAAAGGATTGCAGCCAGAGACTAAAATAAAATCAAAATGGAAAAACATCTCGGACACCAATCTTGTTCATATAGACCTAGATGAATTCAAGAGAAGAGTATATGGGCACAATGGGCCTTTACCCACGCCTGCAGCCAGGAGAATGGTAAGAAATGGAATCTTTCAAGTTGCCGGATTTCCGTCGGCGCTTGAATGTGCTGAATTGATGGTGGAGTGTGCGCTTCATTATAATGCTGAGTTGAGACAAATTGTGGCGCCTGACGGGAGAATATTGGCACATCTGGGAGAGTTGGCCATACAAGAGGCCTTTGGCATTCCTTCGTATCCTAAGACCGCTTATAAAACTAAGGAAGACACCCAGAGGTTGTATGATGAGCAGCCTGACCTTTGTGCCGCCAACATCAACAAGTCATGGCTGGACAAGCCTAGGCCGTCGGTCAAGAAAATGCCCAAGAAGTTGATGCATACGGACTTCAAGGAGGACTACGGAGACATCATTATCTTGCTGAACAAAATAGCAGGCAGTCCTTTGGGGGTGCCATTTGAGCCATGGATGTACTATTTTATTGAGGACATCACAGAGGGCGTAAAGATGTTTAACTGGTCATGAATGATTAGCAACAACCTCCACGAGCAGCTTGTCAACCTAGAGAAAACAAAAACGTTTTATATGAGTTCTTATGTCATCTACATGTTGGCTAGGACTTACAAGTATGCAGGCTTGATATGCAAGGGCACGGTCGGCAGTGGATCGAATGAGCTGAAGGCATACGACTGCTATCCACAATTGCAGTTGAAAGAAAAGGCGCACTTTCGGCGAGCTCATGACGCCTTCCTTATGTATCTCACCAGAATACTCCAGGGAGGGACGCATCAACGGCTGACTCCTGAGGCCAAGAAGCTGATTGGCAAATATGGGTCATGGTTTATCCAGTATCCTCGATATACGTACATCAGAATCCAAGGATTCACTGGGAGCTCATATCGTTTGCCCATTTTCCCAACTAACAAGATGGTCCTATTGGAAGTACTAAGGCAGCTAGAAGAATTTCAAGGCCTCCAACGGACAAAGCAAAAGGCGGCAGTAACCTTTCCCTTCTTTATAGGGAACATGCTGGAGTCTTGCCCATCATCACAGGCAGTAGATAGTGTCAGGCTCGAGATTCAGCATTATCCTTTTGCTACCTATCCATCTAGGAGCCACTTCGACCCGCATCATCACATCAAGACGGTGGATGGAAGGAGGTACAAGCACAGGGTTGAACTGGAAGATTTCTGGGCAAATGCTGCAGACGAGTTTGAAGTTAGGCGAAAGATGTGGTCCAGATTGCCTGTTAGTTTGATCAGAGCAACAAAACTTTGCCGAGTGCCGGATCAATTGGAGGAAGATGGACAGCAGGTACAGCCGCACCTTGATGAGAGCTTGCCTTTGCCGGTGGTCAGGTGGTCAGAATCTGAGCACGCCGATTTAAATACTTTGATGAGACTTGTCATCAAGTATACATAGTGGTGGGTTGATCAATAGATTCAGGAACTCAGGCGAAAAAGGATAACCTTAACTTATGATATGTTGAGTGAGGCGGAATCCTATTCCTTTAACGCAGACGCATCCCAGGGCGTAGAGATGATAGAGGTCACCACTTCCAAGAAAAGGAAGGAGATAGCTGCAGGTAAGGAGCCAGTTCAGAAGCAAGCTAAGGTAAAACCTTCACACTCGGCTGCATCTAGGAATATTGAGGAGATGCTGGCTACTGTAGACGCTTCACTGGCTGACATTAGGGATCCTTCCCCGATTCCGGAAAACAATATTGAGCCTCAGCCAGACGAAGATGCGCCACCATCTCCGACGGGCACAGAAATATTGGAGTCCGATGATGAAAATGTGGACACCCAAAATGAGGATTTCCAGGAAGGAATGATTTCAGCCCTTAGGGGAATTCTAGACGTTCTTGACAGAAAAGACAGGCCGGAGGATGAGGGCATAGAGCAGCCGACGATCCCAGATTGGCTAAGGGAGAGGCTGAAAGTACAGGCGCCAGTGGAGGAGCCAGAAGAGGATGACACTGCTGACTTCTTGGCCAGACTTACGCAGACTGCAGTTAAAAAGCCAACAAAGAAATTCTCGAGCATACAGAGAGATAGAGCCGGCAACAGGACAGTGCAGATTGCAGTGCCTACAATGGACATGCCACAGGAGGACATAGCTCCACAAGATTATGCCATCACAACCATTGACTTGGGCCCAACCATGAAGGGCCAAGAAATTGAAGACTTGGACAATTCTATGTCCACTATCAAGTCAAGGTTGGCAAAGGAGGTAACCAAGAGGAAGGAGTGCCAGTTAGAAATTGAGCGCCTAAAGGAGTATATCCAACACTTGATCAAGCCACTTGATCAAGACAACACGGCAGCTCCTCTACTTCCGAACTCTTCACAGGGGGCCGTTAAGGAGATAGAAGAAAACGTGGTCACAGTTCGGGAAGCCAGAGAATGGATAGCAGCAAAGGGGACTTAACCTGAGGCATTCGTGGAGAGGTTGACTTTGGTTTATGGTCAGGCCACCGCCCTACTTTCTAGGCTGGCCGCTTTGGCAGAAGTGTGGGATAACCTTCCGGATGTGCAAGATAGGATAATCCCTTGCCTTAGGATTCTGAAAGGAGTTCCTAAGCAGGAGCTGATAGACGGAGGTGTTATTGCAGCAGGAGCAGCCTATGACTTCCACACCTGGTATTGGGCCTTGACGGCACAAGGCGAAGTCTTGGAGAGGGTGAAGGTTGATGGTATCAGATTGGACGAACAGGTTAAAGAAGTTCAGGCCAAACTTCTCAACATGATCGCCGATATCCTGGATAAGGAGGCTCTACGAGAGAATGACTTGCAGTTAGAGGTTTTGAAAGGGAAGGTCCAAGAAGGCATCTTCGCCATCATTGGACCTATTTTGAAGCAAGATTGGGTCAAATTGGCGAACTTCTTAAGCATCCGAGAATCTTTTGAGAAGACCAAGCCAGAGTGGGAGGATACCTTTGCCAGATGCGCCGAGAGTGTAGACGGATTGGAATTCAGGATGAGAATGCTTCCTCAGGTCACCATGGATGAAGTTGCCTTGATTGTGTCCAGATTCATCGAACACACGACAACGCGGGAGGATCGGGATGTAATTCCTTGAAAATAGCTCCAAAAGCACCACATCACCCTGTCAACTCTTTGTTCACTGAAGTCATTTTGGGAAACCCTAATTAGGGTTTATTTGTGTTGATCTTGGCCATTGGCTCATTTTTAATCTGAGCCGTTTATTCAAATTCATGAACTCTATATAAACTTGATTACTCTCATTTACAATTTGTGAAGTGAGTAGTATAATATTGTTGCGACAAGACTATTTCCGTCAATAAAAGCTCTAGTGCATGATTTGCTTAGAATCACTTTTGTTTTCAAATAGTGTGCAAGGTTTAATATTTCTCTTTCAACACTTAGAGTAGAATTAGATTAGTATTTCATTTATATGTTTGTTAAGTGGATGATAGATTTGATAGCAGTGGTAGATAAAATTTAGCTCATACTTTTGTCAAATGGATGATTTGCATTTGATGTGTAAAGTTAGTCTGAGCCGTTGATTTGTGGATGCTTAACTTTTGTTTGTTTTCAATTCAAACATGAAAATTATTATCACTTCCTTTGAAGATTGCACCCACTTTGCGTAGTTGTCCAAAGGAGGCGAAACAAAGTGTGGTTACCCTATTTTATCTCGTCACTGCCGTCTCTTGAGTTCTTAGGAGTAGTTTAGATTTCTAAACCCTTATCCTTTTGCCCTTTATTTTGGAAAAACTGAAACACCCATCTAAAGAGCCTCAATGATAAAACTGTTTAAGTCCTCGACCTGAGAAATGAATTTTATGTAAGTCCCTTTGTGATTACCAGCAAATCACAATGCCCACTGACCTTGTCCATATGTCATAACCTGGCCAAAAGAAACATTGGAGTCATTGTATTATCTTCTAGGTATTTGCAATTACTTTTCAAAAGAGGATAAAGTGTCCTTGGGCATTTTATTCTGTGTATGGTGGGTATTAAAATGCACACCAATAGGTAGCATGGTAAGAAAATCATAGCAGCTTCCTCTAATGGAAAACTTTGCTACTTGCATTTTGTAATAGATACGCTTAGATGCATACACTTAAAATCACAAGAACATCATTAATTATTATTCTTAGATTCCTAAAAGTTAATCATTGTAATCTATAAACAAATGCTTTGAATACAAAATATTCTTATAGTAGTTGATGCTATGCTTATGTTGCTGAAATATTGTTCGATGTGTTATCATCATGTCTCTGTTATTTTGTTTGTAATTTGATGAATCGAATTCAAAATAGATCATATTGAGTCAAGCTTTCTATTGATGACATTTGTCTATCTAGGTGCTAACTTTGTATGCAACCTAGCCTTTCATTTCTTGGAATCGTGTGTTGTTCAAATTGATATTCTTTTATATCTTGTTTGTTGTGAAATATTGGTCTTTGTTTTCATTTTAGTAGGAAGTTGTGTTTGTTCATGCTTCGATAGTTTGCATGCTTCAATATTTAAAATCTCATTGTGGGGCACAATTGTTAAAAGTCCAACATATGTATCTAGGGCAAAAACATGGGCACTTAGTCATTTTCATTTATGCAAAATCTGTTAGTCAAATTTTGTGAAATGTGCATATTTGTATATTTTGTCTATAGTTTTAGTCAGTTAGTTGTAGGTTTTATATTATGTTCCTAATATGATATTTTCCTAAGTATATATTATATATTCCCAAGGATAAACACTTGTGGCATGCTTAAGCCTAACATAGATATTAGTTAATACACTAATACCCCTTAATTAGGATGAACGGGGTATGTCCCTACATAGTTTAGCCTATAAATAAGGAAGAGAACTCTCTCCCATATCATCATATCATCAATTATTCAATTCATATCATATTTTCTGAGTTTTGGAGGTAACCTCTTCAAAGTGGTCTGCTATATTTCTGATTTTTTACAAATATTTCCAAGAAATATCCTAACAAGTGGTATCGAAGCTATGATTTGGGCAAATTTTTTGTTTCCAACATAGCTTCCAAACCAATGCGAATTTGGATCTGATTTTTTTTGAGTTTTAAGGTATGTATTAGGTAAGCTCTCAGAAAAAAAATTCAGACTTTGAAGGTAAGTTTTCTAAACTTTATTAAGATTTTACTTTTTTTCATTAATTTTCTCTATAGGCTGAAATTTTAGGATTTTTTTTTTTAAATTTATATTTTTGAAAAGGTTATAAAAATTAGGTAGGGTTAGTTCTTTGTAATTTACTATTGGAAATAAAATAAATCCTTTAATCTAGTGGTCAAAGCTTAGTCAAAATTTTCATTAATTTGCTCTATAAGCTGCAATTTTTGGAAAGATTATCAAAAATCACGTAGGGTTAGTTCTTTGAAATTTATTTTCAGACATAAAATATATTCCTTAATCTAGTGATCTAAGTTTGGTCCAAAGCGAAACATCAAATTTTCTTTCACACCAAATACTTTCCTACCTTAATACATCTTAAAATAAAAAAATAATTAAAGTCATGTCATCTTTAGGATTAAAAGACCTTTCTACACATATGAAATCTAAGGACCCATTTTATTTTCCACCACCTAAAATTGAGGAAAGAATTCAGAAAGAACATGAAACAACGATACATTTCATTAAAGATAAATTGTTTGACCCATTTGTAAAATCCTTAAATGAGGGTTTAGATAGGTTTACAAAGGAATTTTTATTAGAATTAAAGTCCCAACAAAACCACAAAGGTGGGTACAACCCTAATTAACCAAATTTAGGGATATGAGAACCTTTTCGAGGTCAACAATTATACCTACCAAGAATAAACATTCATATATTTGATGGTAGAAATGTAATTTCATGGATAAGCCTCATAGAACAACAATTTAAACTTCACAATATACCAAATAATATGGTTGACATAGCTTTACTATATTTAGAATTAAGACCTCACCAATGGTACCAATGGAAGATGAGTGATAGACAAGGACAATTGTTTAGTTGGAAAGAATTAAGTATAGAATTAGCAACCTTCTATGAGCAAAAATGCATTGAAAACTATTTTACCCAACTAAAAAATTTAAAACAATTAAGGTCTTTATTTGAATATAATGTTGAGTATTTGAAATTGGCACTTAGATCTCTCGAGGTGACACCTTACCAAAGGCTACAATTGTACATCAATGGACTTAAGGACCAAATTCAACATGATGTTCGCTTGCTGGAACCTTGTACAGTTAGAAAAGCTATGTAGAAAGCATTGCATATTGATAAACAAAACAACACCAAAGGTGAAATCATGAGAGTAACTGATAAAAATGTGACTAATGCTACTAGCAAAAACATGGATAAATCCTTTAACCTAAGAGAAATTAGTAAGCTCTCTCCTCAACAAGAGATTGAGAAAAGAGAAAGAGACCCATATTGGAATTGTGATATCAAATGGTCAAGGAGTCATAAGTGTTTTAGTAGTGAGAAAAATAATGAAGTTGAAGAAGAGGGAGAAGTACCTACAAAAGAACCAAACATAAAACTTAAGAATGAGGATTCCAAGGAAAAAGAAAGCACTATTATCTCCCTACATACATTGAATGAAACAAATGCACCACAAACATTCAAATTAATTGGTAATATAAAAAAGAAAAATGTGAAAGTGTTAGTGGATATTGGTAGTACTGTTGGCAAAACAAGGATAGACAACTGAGAGGGGGGGAGGTGGGAGGGAAGGCGGGTGAATCTTTTTTACCAAAATCAAACTTGTACAACATTAATCAACCTTAGATCTCAAATCTGATAAATAATAGTGCAAGCATAAATTAATAACACATCAGAGACACATGAACGCCGAGATTTTATATGTGGAAACCCTGTTGGGAGAAAAACCACGGTGGATGTTAGTCCACAAGATTATACCTTGTTAGAAGTATAATGAAGAATAAAAAGGGAATGCACTTGCATTCAGGCGCACTACCTAGAGCATACTGCTCAAAGGGAAGGCTCACTGCCTTACATAAAGTAATAAGATTAAATCCATCTGATGAAGTTGAACTGAGAAAATAGCTTCTACAAAAGCCTGATTACAGTTCCAGTTAGGCGCACAAAAACTTCTACAAACTCTTCCACACTCTGCTCAATCTCCTCCACACTCTGCTCTGAATGATTTGACCTTTACTCGCACATGTACACCACTTGTACACACTGAGCATTGCCTCTAAATGAGGAAAACAAACACATATATATATCCGCTACACGGATTTACATCAACTATTCAACCAGCCACAAATAAAGAATAAATTACAACTGTTAGCCTCAATACATGAATAAATTTCAATGCGCACCAACACAAGTCAATCACAACATAGTGAGGACCCAAACAAACACCTCCAATCGTGCCAAACAATAAAATATTAATCTTCATGGATCCGCAAAACGCTAACATCATCATGTCGGCCAAGAACATGAAAACTCGAGCACACATCGAAAAAATCTCCAATCACGAACACTTCAATCAATGTGAACGTACAACAAGGATATAGCACGATTTAGACTCATCCATGAACGTCACAGGTACATGCGCAACACATGAAATTGCCATAATTTCAACCGCTTCATCTAGGAACACCATCTACAAAAACTGAAGGATTGTAGGAACACAGATCTTTGTAACTTCCACAAATCTTCATGCGAACCTCTGAAACTTTCGGACAACATACTAGAAAACTTCAGCAACAAACCCTTTGAAGCGCACCTTTAGATCTTCAACGTACAGGACTTTCCAACATTCTGACCTTCTCAGCTTTATTGGCTGCCAGTAATATTATTTTTACAATTTTCTCAATATCCTCGACATATACAGCCTTAAGCATCATCAATGTTAATAGTGTTGACATTAATGACAACCACATATCAACAACACAACCACAACTTCCAACAAGTACAACTACACGACTTTATTGATAAAAGATTAGCTAATGAACACAATTGTTTTGTTTATGCTATCTCTAATTTTCAAGTCATGATAACTGATGGGAAACAACTACCTTGTGGTGGTAAATGCCATCATATAAAACTCTCAATGGAAAATTATCAACTAGATTCATAAATATTTTGCTATCCCTATTATGGGAGTGGATGTAGTTTTAGGTGTGCAATGGCTTAAACAATTAGGAACAATATCTTTCAATTTTCAAGACTTATCCATGGATTTTAGGATACATGAGAAAAAGTATGAAATTTTGGTAATAAAATAACACTGAGTAGAATCATTAGTTCACATAGGATGGAGAAATTACTCAAGAAAGGTTCTTATAATATAGCGGCAAAATTACATTTTATAGAAGCAAAAGATATGACAACTCAAAATAAACCAAAAATTCAAGAGACTATACAACACCATCAACAAGTATTTCAAAAATCCAAGGATGTACCTTTAAATGGAGGCATTGAATTAATACCAAGAAGCATTGTTCATCCCCAAAAAATTTCCTATTTATATGCTTATTCTTAACAAAAAGGATGATCCATGGAGAATGTGCTCATGTTACAAGAAACTACACAAAATCACTCATAAAGATAAGTTTCATATTCCATGATCGGAGATTGTGCAGCCTAGCAGGGGGCCTTTTGAGCCATTTCAGATGATCAAAGATAGTTTCCTACTTTTTAGGAGACTAGCAGTTGGCTTGCTTTGTTTAGACATCACCTCGGGATCAGTTGCAACATCAGTTTCTAGTTGGAGTGATCGGGTGATGGTCTTAGCATGAAATATAAAATATTAAAGTGTTAACTTTAATATTTTAATGTAATAAAGTAAAATGATTAATTCTTAAGTCACTTTATAATATTTTAATAAAGTGATTATTTAAATGGGACTTTATTATTAAAGGTGATATAAGGGTTAAATGAAAATTAATAAAGTGATGCTTTATTAATTATTTATATTAAAAGAGAGACATAAGGACTTTATTAAAAAGGGATTTAAATGATTCTAAAAGTTTACTTTATAATATGAGTTAAAGTGTCATTTTAAAAGGGGAGATATAAGTGATTTTTAAAGTATATTTTATATTATGAAGTTGTGCACCGAATTAAAAGAAATTAAAAATAAATTGAATGAAATGAAATTTAAAAGTGAATTTGAGGTGAATTATAAAAGGGTGTTTTGGAATTCATTTCATTCATTCATTCATATACTTATGCAAATTTCAAGAGCTTTTTTGTGTGAAGGAGAAACAAGGGTTTCTTGCTGCAAATTCAATATTTGAGAATGTAACTCTCTTGGATTAAGCATTCTACAAGTGTGAAATATCACCCAAGGTTTGCTTTTCAGGCGGTTTCATCCAAGAGCTGCATTTTTTCATATTGGTAACATTATTTTAGTGATTTTCAGAAGTATTGTTGATTAGATCAGAGACTTATTGCAGAAATTCATTGTTGATCATTATCTATTGCAAGCACGTGGGTTTTATAGAGCTGGTCATACCATTCTTTGTTAGTCGTACATCTTCATAAGACCCATGTGGGGTTTTATAGAGTGAAACGCCTAAGTTCTTCAGCCACAAACTTCATCATTTTTGGTGTCCAAAATTATTAGAGCATTTGCATTTAATTCTGGAGGTGTTATTCTGAGGGTTTGGAGTAAGGTGTCCATGTTTGCAAGCTTCCAGTTTGCCCATTTCTATTACAGCACCTTGACAAAGTTGCAAACATTTTCTAGGTATGTTGGATTTAGATATTAGATGGTATTTTATGAACTGGGTTGTTATAATCTAGAAAATCTCAATATTTTGATTGTAATAAAATTTTGGAAATTTTCAGCTAGTTGTTGTATTGAAAAATGTGAAATTTCTGATTATGCATTTGCTGAAGGTTCTTTAGTTTTTTGCACTTTATTTCTGTTTAAAAGCATTCAAAAACATTGCCAAAACACAAACAAATCAATCAACAATACAAACAAAAAAACAAAGACAGGAAAAATCAGAAAAGTAAATATCCTACTAGGGGTGGGGTATTACAGTGCAGGTTTGATAGTGCACTAAAACTCACTGTAACAGGTCTGGACAGTTAGAATAATTGCCCAGAGATATGAAACAACTCACACACAACATGTCTAAGTTGACCATAAACAAACACCTCTTCTAAAAAACAACCAAACTTTATCACAGCTCCTTGAAAGGAAAGAATATAAATCTAGTAACTCAGATTAGAAAGATGCAGGTCTGCAAATAGCTTATTCGCTGCTGTAAAATCGATAGCAAAAGTTAAAAACAATACCAATTCCCACTCCAAACATGAAAATTCACTCCAAAATGGTCAATACAGCACTCCCATAGACTTGGGACTTTAAATCAGCAAGAGAAGAACACAAAATGGGCAGCAGATAGGCTAGGAACCCTCACACCATCCTCTAGGCTGCTCATCAATGCGATGTCCAAACCCTAAACAGCAATCTACATTCACTAAATGGTATGGCCTTGCAATGGTGAAACAAGCAACCTCAAACAACATTTTAATAGTTTTTCAAACTTGGAAGTTTTATCACACGAAATGGCCCAGCTATGAATGATATGGCCCAGCAATATCAAACTCCTCCAATTGCCTTCTTATTTCAAAAAGTCTAGCAAACTTTGGAATAATAAAAGTGATTATCAAACACATCAAAAACTCTGTGTCTTTGCAACCTCCAAAACTGAAAATCCAATTTGTAGGAATGGTGATCTATGAAGTGAAATCACTCCAGTCTAGTTAGGGATTATCTTTTGAATCTGAAACTAGAAATTTTGAGAGGGTTTTCGTCCTCAAAATATTGTGGAAGAACTTAGGTTCATTCCAACAGCAATAACAATATCATTCACAAAGCTATCTCCAAAATGAGCCCCAACACCTCCTTATATAGCTTTTTTGGAGGGAATTATACAATTTTAAAATATAATAATTCACTATTTTTCTTCACAAAGACCCTTTTGAAATAATAATAACATTTCATCTGCAAAGGCCCCCTTATCTAGGCATCCAACTTTTAAAAGTTAAAACACTTAATCACCTTTCCGACAAGTTATTACATTAAGTTGTCTTTTTAATATTTCTGAATGTTAGACAACTTAAGTGAATTAATTAATTAATAACTCAATAACTTACCCAAGTTGTGGAAAGCACTGAAACTGCATCAGAATCAAACTTTGATCACATTAAGATGATATTGAAGATGTAGGACGATGATAGGAGCCAACCGAATGACTTACCAAAAAAAGATTGCTCCTCCAAGAAGTTTGGAGAAGCCACCAAAAGTCAGAAATCACTTATGAAAGTGTCATATTGATACATATTGCCTACTGAGCTCATTTCCAATAACCAAAATCACTACTAACAAAATCCGAGCACTCCAAGAAGTTTGGAGATCTCCCGAACTCACTAGGAAGCTTACGAGAAAACTCGGAGATTGAGCTAAATCCTCACAAATTGATTCTGCTCCAAATGGAGACATTACTTATGATGCATGCATCTAAGATAATTCCCAACTTAGTTCAAGGAAAACTATCATTTTATTTTAACACTTGTCCTTGGCAATGGTTCCAAAAAGTGTCAAGCACATTCAATGCATTAGCCATTCACCAATCCTTACAAATGGGCTCTTTCTTGATCAGATTGTTATGCAAACAAAGACTCACTATCATTGCTTTAAAGTGTCAAGCACATTCAATACATTAGCCATTCACTAATGCTTACAAATGGGCTCTTTCTTGATCAGATTGTTATACAAACAAAGACTCACTTACTTCCTTCTTAAAAAATTGCTTTGATATTATTATAAACAAACAAGTCGGTCTGGAACATTGAATAATTGGAGAGATACAAATTTGAACTCTAAAGAATGATTAATGCCCACCTATGACTCTGTTTATATAGATACTACAAGGTGACAATGTTGTTACAATAATTTTTTAAATACTTATGCAGCAAACTTGTCCTTTCCCAATCTTCAGCTCTAGAGTCCAATTAATCCTCCAATAACGCCTTGTTTGTTACGAAACAACCACAACCTCATTGGAAACTTGTTTGTCCACTTTGGAGTGTTGTAATACTGAATTATCATGTAGATCTTAGTCTGATTCACTCATTAGCAACAGATTAGTTTGTACAGTTTAGCAGTCTTTTTGTGGCAATCATTTTCTTGCATAACAAGGCAATCATTAGCACAACAAAATACTTTATTGTACAGCGGGTGATCACTTCTGCAACAAAGATATGACTCGCAGAGCAAAGGACTTGTGTTGCAGAGGCATTTTTTTGCCTATATAGCCAAAAAGATACCTTTGCGTCATAAGGAACAGTGCCTTGTGCAACAAAGATAACTGTCTTCTAGTCTTGCACAGCAGGTCCATTCCTTCTTTCAGAAACTCATAAATGCAATTGCACAAAACAACTTACTCATTTCAAATCCAGTTCATTAGTACATTTCACTTTTTTCTATTTGAAAAGCAATCAATTTATCTGCAATAATCTGAATATAAAACGTAAATCATTTCAAGTTTGTATTTATATATAATAAATGGAAAAAGCATTAGTCAAGTGCATTTCCAGGTATCAAAAGCATGTTCAAAGATAGATAAAGGTTATATAATCATATACATATCTAAGGCTTATCAGAGCTCAGGAGAGAGAAACTATAATCTTGCAAGAGGTCTGTGTCCTTGTCAGCTATGCCTCAGAATATAATTGACAGCCATGTTTTTTTCAGATTCTTGGTATACTCCTGCTGGAAAGATGAGAGTATTAATATTAATGTCCACAAATAAATGAAGTAGGTCAATGGGAATCAAAATACTGTTGTTTACAATAACAAGGAGGACTCAATAATTAGCTGCAACATTCGAAAGAAACAAGAGGCTACAGGCTTAAATCTCAAAGCACAATAACAACAGATTATAACTACCCATGGAATCTGATAGTTCTCTTTTATTCGTAGCCAGCTATGAGGACCAAAGATGCATTGGCCTTTTCATTATAGAATTGACAAAGCACAGGAGAATCTTCATTTGAAAAGGGGACGTGTATATTGAATAACATGCTCATCACCTACTGCATCTAGCATGTTGTTGAGAATACCCAAATTGACTATGGAGCTAGGTTTTTTAATATTTCTCATATCTATTTATTAGCAAGTATTAAAGTCTACATTTGTTGGCAACAGCTTATTTCTATCTAAACATGATTTGTAGTTATTGAATAAATCAAGTTGAGTGATGTCAAATTCTTTCTATCAACGATGTATTTTAAAAATCTTCATTGTGAGTTTTCCAAGGCATCATAAATTAATTTTATCATGTAATACATATTCCATTTCGTTGCAGGGTTTTGGGCTTACTACATGGTTGCAGTTAGATTCTAGTTTTTGATCCATATTATCTGCCAATATTTGGTTCCTTTATGTTTGTTTAGAGTGAAATTCTATCCATGTTTGGGTCTGGTTCGTCTCCTGCCTTTGGTGCAGGTTTTTCTTCAACGACTGGGTCTAATCCATTATTTGGTTCTACTTCTAGTCCAAATTTTGGCTCCAGTTCAGCTTCTACTTTTAGTGCTAGCTTCTCACAACCCTTGTTTGGCTTTTCAACTTCCCAGTCTGGTTTTGGTCTGCAAGGAGGCATGTCTTCACCTTTTGGTCAGTCAACATCATCACCAGCATTTGGGCAAACACAATCATCTTTCTTAGGACAGCCTACACTGCAACAAGCACCCTCTTTTGGTCAGACCCCATCATTTGGGCAAACACAGGCTTCTCTTTTTGGTGGAGTACAGTCAGCTCCTTTTGGGCAAGCTCAGATTCCTTTTGGTGGTGCACAATCATCCGTTTTTGGGCAAACTCAGAAATTGACTCCTGGCTTTGGCCAAACAGAACCATCAATGTTTGGTAACACTCAACAGTCCATTTTCAGCAGTAGTCAGTTGACAACTCAGATGGCACCAGTTGCACCAGTGGCAATACCTCTTCCTGACAGGGATATCCAGGTTATGCTTGTGAAATTTTTAATTTGATTTGGATGCACATATGGTACCTTCATCATTTTATGGATACATGGATTAGGACTTGCTTCAATTTATTATTAACATATTGGCAATAAAACAATGATTTTGGTGTAGGCAATTGTTGATGCATATAAAGATGAGGCAGGGAATCACAAATACAGCTTTAAGGTTGTTGCCCTTACACTCCTTTACTGTTTCATTTTTACAACTTCAACAATGAAAATTACTTTTGCTTTTGAATGCATGGTGTAATGTTGAATTAGATTGTTGTTTAGTGCTTATGGATGATTAGATCATGAATTTACCAGATAAGGAAGTATAACTTTATGTTAAGATTTTGTTAACTCTTTGCATTTGCAGCACCTTTTGCTCAGTGTGACTGATCCATCAATGCGCGTAAAGCCAGTTGGTGTATCTGATGTAAGTTCTGTAAAAGGCATCATGATACTTCGATTTTTGTCCATTTATTTCAAATTATACTCAATTTTTGGCTCAGAATTCTGAAGCTCTCTTGACTTTGGCAACAATTTCAAATGTGTACCTCATATCCAATCATTCAATTGTTTTGTCAGATAATATGGGCAGAAGCCATGAATAAACTGGAAGGCATGGAGAGTGGAGATCGAGAAAGGCTGTGGCCTGAATCGGTTCAAGGTTTCAAAGATCTTTCACGTCGGTTGAAGGTAAAACTTTTATTCCATGTTAGCTAAAGGTGATGCTTTTCTTTTATAATTAGGTCAGCAGATAATATTTTGAATATTGTTTTGTTGCACATTTTTATTCTTTAACTTCAATTTCAAATTTTCAAATAGACAAAGTTCATGTGTGTTTGATCCGAGCAGGAGTTTGCAAGCCACTATTCCTTTACTTAGCATTAGCAAGGAATGTGCAAATACTTGTGTTGGTTGATGCAAGAAGCTTCATATAGGTTTTTCTTGAGTAAAATACACATTTAGTTGGCTTTCCTTGTGATTTTGAGAGGGTAATCAAACCATGTCTTGTTGGAACAAAATATAATGGAACAATTTTATTAATTCCCAAAAGGATTGGAATGGCCTATGCACAACTTTAAGAGAGCTATTATAGACTGACCTTTATACCTCATAATATGTTTCTTAAAGCATCCATTATGATGTTAGCCTTGTTAGCAAATAGAATACCAGTTTACAATATGCTATTTAGATGCCATTGCATTTGATAGTGATGATTCTGGTCTTTGGAACTCTCAGCATAGGGGATAACAAACCCTGGATTAGAACATGGTACAACAATGAGTACCTAACTTTAACAATGTAGACTCCTACCCATTCAACATCACTTGTCAATTGGTATGAATTATGATCACACAATACTGTGAACAATCATGTTAGTTGATGTCTTCAAGCCCTTTTCTGAATCAGGAAGTGTTCTTAAAATTTTGTATGGTTTCCCTCTTGTAAACCATAAAAGAGTTTTATAAGGTAGTACCCTTTGGTTGTATCACATAAATAAGTCCTTCCAAGGGTTTGTAGTGTTCTCATTAGGACTCATTGCTTATTCTCATGCCTTTCTGCGTGTACTTTCTAGTTTTTCATTCTATTCATTGCTAAATACATTTCTTGTTTAGTGCCACCTTATGAGACTGTCATTTGCACAAGGACAACTTGAAACATGAACCTATATGATGACATTATCACATTTGCACATTCAGTATAGGCTTTTGCTAAAGGCGTCTAGGGTTGAGAGACCCTTAACTCAGAGATGTTGGCTACAATGCTAACTCCTCGTTGCTGTTAAATAATCAAACTGGAAAATATGCAATGAATCTCAAAATCCTAATTTAAATTTCTGCTTTTTTGCCTAGAGGGAAGTCTTCCTTCTTCAGCTCCATGCATATTCCAGATATGAGACAGTTAGCAAAACTAAATGCTAGTGACTTTCTATCAATTATCCATCACAGTCCTTTTTCATCATTCACCAATGTTTGATTCATACATGAAAAGCACAAGGCATTTGTTTATACGCAAAAGTCTTTCCTCATTCAATGTAATGCCCCCTCCTTAAAAATAAAACAAAATTAACCAATGCCCATCATGCATTCCGGTGGGTCTTGAGAATGTGGGATAAGTATTGATTATAACCTGCAAAACAGATAATATTTGGTAATGCTGGGCGGTGGCAGATATAAAAAGTCCCTCAAAAATAATTAGAGTTTACTTAGCATGCAGTGTTGTGATTAATATTTATAAATTTTAAGGATGCCATCAAGGTTGTGGAAACTATGCCTGCAATTTCCTTAAGGAAGGGTTAGTAATAATAAACTGAAATGAAAATTGGATTTTAGTTTTAATAATTGTCAAAAGGCATGTGGAGAGTTATGTCTATTAAAGAAAAAAGGTATATAAGAGAGATCAAACAATGAGAAGAGGGAATCATTGTGAAGACATTTTTATATCTGATTATTACTCCTTGTGGAGTGTGGATGTGATGTCCCTTACCCAGTTTGACCTAGAATTCGCTTGTTGATCAGGTTTAGGGTCTCATCTTTTCAAATAAATGTTTCCTTTAATGAAGTGATCTTGGATTGAAACTTGCATTCACCATATGAACCACATTTCCACATATACATATGTCTGTTAGCATTAATATCTAGATATCCAAATATAAACATAGTCATAAATGCAGTTATGAAGACATGAGGAGTGCCCTGGGTGGATCCGCCCTGAAGCCTTCTTGTTAGGCATGGGAGGTTGTTCACCACAATCCTCCTTTCCCAACGGCTTAGTACCTGCATTCTCCACACATGGCGGTACCTCGAAAAACATTGGCCTTATTAGGAGAGGAGGGAAACCCTAAGGGGCCAAGGGCCTACGAACTACCACCTCTTATTGTAAATCTCGTGTCTCGAGCCTATGTAGGGCAGAATCCCAGGTGGGACCCCCATCCTTCATGACCAATCCCATGCCTTGGGCCTAAGCGCTTGAAGGTGAGGTTTTTAGGCAATCCACTTGGCGGATGCTTCCCCCATCCTAGTAGGGTACAAACACGGAGCAAACAATCTTTGGACAATCACTTGTGCATTTACTATTGAATTATCTATATGCTTGTATCATGTTTCAGAGTATTATACGGATGCATGAAAATGTAACATAATGCAAAAAAGTACATGGATATTGCTACAACAATGCCAATTCTCATCATATTTAGTTTGTCTATGATCAATGATACTATCCAATGTAATATTAACAATGATGGAAACTAAATGCCGCTATATCATACCCTCTAGTTTCATTCATGGTCATGATAATGCTAAAGGAACCATCATCAATTCATAAAACTATCATAATATTGATAACATCAAAGGAAAACATTGCACCAATAATCAAATGAGCAATATTAGTTTCTTATATTCAAAATATGCTAAATATTATTGCTAAGTGAGTACATCACCTGAGTTGCTATATCTCTCCGTGTTTCCTTACTTGCCTCCTTCAACCTTATACTAAATTGATCATAGGATGAGGACAATTCATAAATATACATAATCTACTTATGTTTATATTAAAGAGTCATCATTACTTATAAGCATCATTATTTCATAATCGTGTATGTATATATATATATACTTCATATATATATATATAATTATTTTTTTACTTATATCTATTAGTATTCATATATATATGTTTATATAATTATTCTTTCCTTATTCATATATATTCTTTATTCATTATAAAATTTATCTATATCTATGCATATATACTTGTATGCCTATTAAATAATATATATATAAATTAAATGGCTCTATATTCCAATGCATAACAATCATTGTTGCTACTGTTCTGAATTGCAAATCGTATTTCTCAATGTTTTTCCCTCTTCCTTATTTTTCCTTCCTTCTATTTATACCATTCAAGGTAGGTGACTCATGGGGGGAGTGTATTGTTTGGTGAAAGAGGTGACTTTTCATAAAATATATCCCTTTGTTAGATTTAATTGCTGCCTTTAAAGGTTTATTATCACAATAATATCTATTTTTGAAAATAACATATTATTGCTAATAATTATAATATTTCAGATTATATACTTATTTTATTATTTTATTTTGATGTTTTATTGAACATATTTTAACATTAAAGTATAATAATAAAACCAATTTGTTAATATCTTATTATTATTTTATTTTAATGTATTACAATCTTTGATGTGTAATGATTATAATATTTATTTATTATTATTATTTTTGATATTAAGTTATTTAATATTAGAATGTAATAACAATAATTTGCCTATATATTATTATTATATTTGTTATTTCATATTTATATATTTTTATATTGATATGGTACACATTTATTTTATATTTAATATTAATATTGCTATTTATTTTATTTATTAATTTATTTCTATTTTAACACTTGGTCTTTATGGTATTGTTATTTCGGGGACATGACAGTGGACTGTGGTTCAAACAACCTGAGGACAAAACCCTTCTATGTTAGAAATTAGAGGACGATCCTCCCTACCTTCGCCCCTTCCCCCTCCTCCTCCGCCTCGCCCTCCTCCTTAATTTCCATTGCTGAGTTAGTGGACAAAAACTCCTGAAGAAGCCAGATTTGGGAGGCATTTCCAAGGCATTTCAGTAAAGTTAGTTTGCTGCAGATTGGGGACAAATTAACAGCAGATTCAAAGGATAAGTTCAATCTTTTCTGAAATTTATTATAAGTATTATATCTGGCTTAGATGATAAACTGTTAAAACTGCAATTTCTGGGTTAATCTCATATTTATAATTAATTGTGCAAACTATTATATTATTGTGAGCTAGGATTTATTATATTTAAGAGAAAAAATAAAATTATGCGGGATATTACATTCAATCCCACAAGGTTTTCAATTTTTTTTCTTTTTCTAATTAGTTTAAATAGTGTGGGTTCTATAAGGGCTTCTGCTCTTGATATAAAGAGATAATTCCATAGAATGCAGGATATACTCGGATAAAGGCTGCTATCAAAATGCTGCAAAGGGTGCCAGCAGCCAGCAAACCTAGACTCATAACATATGCAAGAAAACCATAGGCCAAAAGCAACTAATAGATACCAAAACACTAAACAGTATCCACACCTAAAACCAGAGCTCAACAAAAACGCAAAACTAGTAAACAAGCCAAAGATCAACATAACTTTAGATCACCTCCTAGTGCTCTTGAGCCACCAGCAATGCACGACCAATGTTCACAACCTCCTCCACCTAGGGGTTGATCTCATTTGCAGACCAACCTCTTCTATTATCTGCCAAAGAAGGAAAACACACTGTATAACAAATTTCCCTCTGCTGTCTAGGCCAATGCAAAGAAGGGCCACAAAAATGCAGGATGGTATGATCATTGCCAATTTCAAGCTACCTCTGATAATGATGAACATGCAATCTGGCCAAGATTTACCAACGCCTTCATAGAGGGTATGTTTACATCCATAAAAGTGTCACAGAACTCAAACACAAGTAGCCAAATTTTTTTGAATAGCCTCCGATCCAACATTATCCACAATCAGACAAGAGAATTGATCTGGAAGGAATAGTTGCAGAAGCCATAGATGAATAGATGCATCCAGAAGGAACAACTAAAGATTAGTAATGAAATTGCATTGTATGGCTGCCTTGGAATGATGCCCAGCTGAAAATGCACGATCCCCCAATATTGTAACTGTCTGTCCAATATTTTAGTTTTGCCTTACATCACCTAAATGCCATCATACGCCTCCTGCAGCTATTCCTCCATAACTAACTTGAAACTAGAGTAAAACCTCAAAAATGAACTAACAAAACAAGAGGGGTCATGCCACAACCTTACTGTTGCTTGATTTACACAGCCCAAGGCATACTTTATAACATCACCTCCCTTCATTACCATCTTACTAATGAGCATAAATGTGCTGCACAGAGCCCATTCGAAAAACATATTTGTTTGATGCTGCCAAAATCCCTAATCATTATACTTTATGCCCTACAACCTCCCATACACCATGCAAATAATGCCTTAAATCCATAAGAAAGCCCCTGCTACAATTATTATTCATAACTCTTTATCATAAGTTAGGGGTTTTTAAGAGCTAGCAGTGGCCCTGAGTTGAGGCAAGAGTTTGCTCTTTGGCTGTATATGGCTGTAATTGGATTTTAATTAACATCTTTGTTGGCCAAATGATCTGCAACTCTATGCAAATGCCTTTTGCAAAGAACAAACCTAACTAATTTGAAATTTTGATGAGGGGCAACCTAGGTGCTGCTAGAGGAGGCCTTGCTATTAGAAACTTGCGTGCAGATTTCATTTATGGAGGCTGTCTCTATTTGGGTATTGGCACAAAAAATTAAGCAGAATCAGAAGCTTTATAGCTAGTTTAGGAGCGATGGATTTTGTGAAATCAATCTATTTGATAGTGGAAGGTGATTTGCTAATAGTGATCAATGCGCTCTACTCTCAAGGTTTGCACTCTACTCCTAGTATCAGCTAAAAGGCCACTTAGATACTTGTTGATCTTGGTGGGCTCATCATTAATGTACCCTACATACTTTAAGAGGCTTAGGAAACAAGAATCATATTCTATCACATAGTACCTTGTTGGAGAGTGGAACTCATTAATTTGAGCGGCATAATATATGTCAGATAATGTTTGCAAAACTATGTCTCAAACTTGTCCCAAGTGGCGGTGTTTATGTCCAAGTTGTTCATATGGTCTTGATGTTCCCACCATGAAGAGGCTTCATTTGTCAACTAGAAATGGCAAGTTTAGCCTTAGTGTCTAAGCGTCTCCTATTGAACTTTAGAGGGATAACCTTTAGTTCATAGGTGAAAGCATCTAAGCTTTGGTGTGTTTTACCACTAGTATGAGCTCCTAAAGTGGCTGCTCCACCACAAGAAGGGCTAAGGGTCCTCTCGTTGTGCACACCTTGCCGTTGTCTAATAGATTGGCCATGTGCCACCTTGACACTAATTTCATGCCTTAAGGGCATGTTGTCATGGAGTTCCCTTCTAGAATATCCATCTTGATGGGTCTAGGAGGGGGGTCTTCCATTTCACTTTTGCCCATGTGTGATGGGTGGATTCTCCTTAATTATTTTCATATAGTTTTAAATATATTTTATAAAGGTTTAGGGATTTGTTTCCACATTTTACCATCACAAATATATAATGAAATCTAATAATATTACAATAAATATTGAATTATTCATAACTAGTGAATCAAATATCAATTTCAAAGAATTTAATTAAAAATAATCTAAAATTATGAATATATTTATATTTTCAATTTATTCAAACAATAATAGAACTAATACTTATTTGAGGCAATTCTTTGGGGGAAGAATATAATGGCATAGGCCCCTTAAGCTATGGCTGTAATCTGGGAGGAATTTATTTCAATGAACACCTCATATACTCATGTACAACAGTCTTGGCTATGCTAGTTTCAGGTGTACTTTGTAGTATTGTACCCTGAATTGGACACACCTTGTGTACCCCTTCAATGCCCACTGCTTGCCTATCCATCATCTTCCATGCGTGACTTGAGTTTTGTGCCCCTTCCAAACCTCTCATAAATTGTAAATAAATAAATTTTAAAGGGTGCTTTTCAAATGATCACACCCTTTCATAAAGAATTAACTTAATTAACTTTCATCTTGTTTTCTGTTAGGTTTTTTTTTTTAAATTCAATAATTAATTATTTCAAAACATTTTCTAATGGTAATTACATAGGAATTCTTTGTACCAGTTTTTAAACTCAAGGCTTATCATTATAACTTTTATTTTAATCTCTTTTAATCAAAAGGTCAAATAACAAAATTCGCCCCCCTTTTAATTCCTAAGTGTCATTTATAGAAGAAAAAAACATTATTTTTTACTTGGAGAAAAAGTTCCATTGCATTTCTCCCCCCTATAATTAGCCGCTGCCCTTAGTAGCACAAGGCAGACATGCATCACAACTCACAAAGCACTTAGTCAATAAATGAAGATATTAACTACAAATGTATTCATTTGTTTCCCAAATAGCACTATTAACATTATAGTGAGCATTTAACACTTCATCCATGATTTTATTTCTCAAATTTCTATATCTTTTTTCAATAATACTTTTTCATTCAATTTTAAATTCACAATTAGATTCAATAGAAGATACTTTGCCAACCATTAACATGATCGAAACTATATACATATTAGTAAACTTACACGAACACATCATGAGTTTGCAATTGAGGAGTGAATGCAAGTTTATATGCTAACTTCCTATGCTCCACGGGGTTTCGGGGACGGCAAGTACCCGGTACGCCGGGACGAGTTTCTGGTACGGGGGTACTTTTGGGTCATTTTTTAGGGGACGGCAGGGGACGGCTGATAAAAAAATAGGAAATTTTTTAAAAATATAGAGAAATTTCAAATGTTCATAGCATAACATTGATAAAGCATTCATTCTAGACATTGTATAAGCTTATTATATATCATTAGACTTGAATTGAGATTTCACATGAGAATCGACAAACAAATTAACAGAATTCAAATGCTTTTCATTATCAATGTGCATACATATCATATAAGAGTCTGATAATTATAAGTTATAACCAAAATGCCCAAAGGCTCCAAGTCTCAACTATGAAATGACGCCCTAAGCTCCTCTCCAACCTGCTGTTTTCTCCTTCACTAAGCTGCTCCTCTTTTGTTTTCTTTCACTTCACAATGGAAAAGTAAAAATGAGTTACTTTTTTCTCATTTTGGAGTTTAAATGTCACTTACATTAGGTCAAGTGTGATGGGGCGTCCCTTGTGGGCCCACCCATAGCTTTATTTTTATAAAAAAACTCTTACTTTTTAAAAAAAAAGCTTTTTTTTTTTGGCTGGGCCGTAGGGTACTGCTAGAAGTACCCGGTACGGTCAGGGTACGGCCAGGCAGTACCGGGTACTTCTAGCGGTACCCAAGTCCCCTAAAAGTACCCTAAAAGTACCCAAGTCCCCTTTTTTTGGGAAACCGTCCCCTAGAAGTACCGGGTACTTGGAGGGCAAAAGGGTACTGCTAGGGTACGTTCCCTAGCAGTACCCGCGTCCCCGTTTCGTACCCGGTACGGGAAACGGGTAAAAACCATAGGGGACGCGTCCCCGTGGAGCATAGCTAACTTCCTATCTTTTAACTTTTTCAATTTGGTCATTTATGTACCCTGTTATTTTTAATATATATGTTTTACTCATTTACACACTTTTGTATTATCATATGAGTACGTAGCACTTAGTGAATGACTTGCATATCCCATACTTTGTGGTCACCCACTATTCACTGCCATGTGACCTACATACTCAAAATACATTCCAAGATGATAATCATGTATTCCAAACTACATGACTATTCCCACTTCCTACACCAAGTACAATTTTTCTGTACTTGTAAGATTAGAAATCATGTTCAGCAAAAAGGGATATTATGTAAGTTCCACAAGAATGATACAAACGATTAGTAACAACATTTGATTTTGTTAACAAGATTTTTCCTCTTCTAGTGTTGATTGGAATAATTTAAAGAAAACTCATAATATTAATGCATTTGTGCATGTGTGTATATATCCCTCTCCCACATTTAGTGTCAAAAATGCTTCTCCAAATACCAAGCCTTAATCTAAATATGCTTGTATTGCAGAGATAATTTAAATCGCACAAGTCATATGACCTAACTGATCTATAATATTCTCTCACAATTTTGCTAAGCATATTCCAAATTTATATTAACATCTCAACTCATAGCTTGAACAACAGTTTTAAGTTTTTATTATTTTAATAGTATTTATTCTTGAATATTTGATTCCTTGTGTTTTTCATTGCAAACAATTTTACACACATATGCACATTCACATGCATACACTCATGCATGCACACTCACACAATATTTTTAAACATCAATGTTTAATTTGAGCAACATAAATTAGTTTTATTGTGAGGGAGTTATTTCCCCTCCTATAAATTGTACATGTCAACATGTGATCACCAAGGAGAACTTCTTGGTTATCACACCTTACAAATGCATTGGAATGTCTAAAATAGTTATGCCTAATAGAACATCAAATTTACCCAATTTCAAAACATGAAAATAATCTAATAAGGATTTAGATTAAGTGTAAGATAGACACAAGCACTCATTGAACTAATCAATATTCACTAATCAATGAATCACCTTCAAAAATTACAATATATGTCATCTACATCGTAGCATTAGACACTAAGTTCTGTCTCAAAATATACATATTGTTTTATTCAATGTTTTAGTTGCCTATGATTAATAAAAGCTAAGAAAAATGACAATGTCATATAGACAACAAATTTCGAACTTAACTTAAAGTTCTCTCCAAGAAGGTAAGAGTAGCCTTTAGTTTTGACTGGGCATTTTTGAAGTTTAATAAATCTGAAGTATGAAATAAACATCTGCACTTAGATATATTCATTGATCGAATAGATCACTATTCTTTGAAAAATTGAATTATATATATTACTTGTTCTGTAAAAATCTATTGTGCTCTCTTGTCTAGAACTTAACACGTAATGTATGTCAAAGTCAAGCCTTGTATGTTTATTTATATTAATACCACATGCATAGGTTAGGTTTCCATAATTCATTTATAAAATATTATCATAATTAGGTGGATACAATATCTACTAGCACACTAACCAAGTATTTTAGGTCATTCTATATAAGAATATAAGTGCACTCGGTGGTTTTGGACCCGTGACCTATTAAATTAATATTTTAGATAGTTTTTTAATGGTCAATATTGTAATATATTAGCGTAGATTGCTTTCTATTCTTTTCTTTGCTTTAGTCTATTTTTTAGAAACTTCGGTATTCTTTATTTTAGAAACTCTGATTGTAAAATCTATTTAAAGAGCCTTTGTCTCTTTCGTAATATATGTCAGGATTTTACCATTACATGGTATCAGAGCGGGAAAATTTTATTTTATTTTTCTAGCACTCTTCTTTTTTTGGGCTTTTGAAAATCGCCTAAATTCGTGAAAGAAAGTCGCGGCATCCTTTTTCGTGTCTCCCTTCTGAAAAATTGTGGACAGATTTTTCAAAAAAAATCATGATGTTTTGATATGAAAATCATGTCCTTCTCTGTTGGCATGCGTGTCTTCTGTTCGTGATTTTTTGGGCGCCGTCTCTTTTTCTGCGACCTGAGTAAATCGCGTTTTGTTTTCTGGAAGATTTGTCAAAAGTTTTTGCAGATTTTTGGCGCGTGACTTGAGAAAAATTGTGGGCATTTATCCTTGGTTTTTTTGCGGGTTTTCTTCTACTAATTGCTATTTTTTTTGTGTGGTATGAAGGGTTGTTGTCTTTCATCTGCTAATTTGCGAATTTTAGTGCCATTTTTTTCTTCTGGAAATCGTGTTTGCTACAGTGCCATTTTGGTGTGCGATTTTTTCAATTTGTGGTCACGTCTAGGTTTGCTGGGCGTTGTTTTTTATTTATTTCGGGTGGCCTTTTCTTGGGCGTTTTTCTCTATGATCACGTGACCTAGGGTTTGCGGATTTTTGCAAGTGAAAATCATGATTGCTGAATATCACGGGGTGTTCTTTTGAAGTTGCCAACCCTGTAGATTTCGTGGTTTTCTGAAAAATAAATAAATCGTGGTTTAGACTTGTTGGTGTGTGTTTTGAATACGCCACCATACACAAAATAAAATGCCCAAGGACACTTTATCCTCTCTTGAAAAGTAATTGCAAATACCTAGAAGATAATACAATGACTCCAATGTTTCTTTTGGCCAAGTTATGACATATGGACAAGGTCAGTGGGCGTTGTGATTTGCTGGTAATCACAAGGGGACTTACATAAAATTCATTTCTCGAGTTGGGGACTTAGACAGTTTTATCATTGAAGCTCTTTTTGATGGGTATTTCAGATCTTCCAAAAAAAGGCAAAAGGATAAGGGTTTAGAAATCTAAACTACACCTAAGAACTCAAGAGACGGCAGTGACGAGATAAAATAGGGTAACCTCCTTTGGACAACTACGCAAAGTGGGTTCAATCTTCAAAGGAAGTGATAATAATTTTCATGTTTGAATTGAAAACAAACAGAAGTTAAGCATCCACAAATCAACGGCTCAGACTAACTTTACACATCAAATGCAAATCATCCATTTGACAAAAGTATGAGCTAAATTTTATCTACCACTGCTATCAAATCCATCATCCACTTAACAAACATATGAATCAAATACTAATCTAATTCTACTCTAAGTGTTGAAGGAGAAATATTAAACCTTGCACACTATTTGAAAACAAAAGTGATTCTAAGCAAATCATGCACTAGAGCTTTTATTGACGGAAATAGTCTTGTCGCAACAATATTATACTACTCACTTCACAAATTGTAAATGAGAGTAATCAAGTTTATATAGAGTTCATGAATTTGAATAAACGGCTCAGATTAAAAATGAGCCAACGGTCAAGATCAAAACAAATAAACCCTAATTAGGGTTTCCCAAAATGACTTTAGTAAACAAAGAGTTGACAGGGTGATGTGGCGCTTGGAGCTATTTTCAAGGAATTACATCCCGATCCTCCCGCGTTGCCGTGTGTTCAATGAATCTGGACACAATCAAGGCAACTTCATCCATGGTGACTTGAGGAAGCATTCCGATCCGGAATTCCAATCCGTCCACACTCTCGGCGCATCTGGTAAAGGTATCCTCCCACTCTGGCTTGGTCTTCTCAAAAGACTCTCGGATGCTTAAGAAGTTCGCCAATTTGGCCTAGTCCTGCTTCAAAATGGGTCCAGTGATGGCAAAGATGCCTTCTTGGACTTTCCCTTTCAAAACTTCTAACTGCAGGTCATTTTCTCGTACAGCTTCCTTATCTAGGATGTCGGCGATCATGTTGAGGAGTTTGGCCTGAACTTCTTTGACTTGTTCTTCCAATCTGATACTGTCAACCTTTACCCTCTCTAAGACTTCGCCTTGTGCCGTCAAGGCCCAATACCAGGGGTGGAAGTCATAGGCTGCTCCTGCTGCAATAACACCTCCGTCTATCAGCTCCTGCTGCAATAACACCTCCGTCTATCAGCTCCTGCTTAGGAACTCCTTTCAGAATCCTAAGGCAAGGGATTATCCTATCTTGCACATCCAGAAGGTTATCCCACACTTCTGCCAAAGCGGCCAGCCTAGAAAGTAGGGCGGTGGCCTGACCATAAACCAGAGTCAACCTCTCTACGAATGCCTCAGCTTTAGTCCCCTTTGCTGCTATCCATTTTTTGGCTTCCCGAACAGTGACCATATTTTCTTCTATCTCTTTAACGGCCCCCTGTGAAGAGTTCGGAAGTAGAGGAGCTGCCGTGTTGTCTTGATCAAGTGCTGGATATACTCCTTTAGGCACTCAATTTCTAACTGACACTCCTTCCTCTTGGCTACCTCCTTTGCCAACCTTGACTTGATAGTGGACACAAAATTGTCCAAGTCTTCAATTTTTTGGCCCTTCGTGGTTGGGCCCAAGTCAGTGGTTGTGATGGCATAATCTTGTGGAGCCATGTTCTCCTGTGGCCTGTCCATTGTAGGCACTGCGATCTGCACTGTCCTGTTGCCAGCTACATCTCTTTGTATGCTCGAGAATTTCTTTGCTGGCTTCTTAACTGCAGTCTGCATAAGTCTGGCCAAGAAGTCAGCAGTGTCATCCTCTTCTGGCTCCTCCACTAGCGCCTGTACTTTCAGCCTCTCCCTTAGCCAATTCGGGATCGTTGGCTGCTCTATGCCTTCATCCTCCAGCCTGTCTTCTCTGTCAGGAACGTCCAGAATTCCCCTAAGGGCTGAAATCATCCCTTCCTGGAAATCCTCGTTTTGGGTGTCCACATTTTCATCATCGGACTCGAATATTTCTGTGCCCGTGGGAGATGGTGGCACATCTTCAGCCGGCCGAGGCTCCATATTGTTTTCCGGAATCGGGGAAGGATCCCTAATGTCTGCCAGTGAAGCATCTACAGTAGCTAGCATCTCCTCAATATTCCTAGATGCGGCCGAGTGTGAAGGCTTTACCTTAGCCTGTTTCTGAACTGGCTCCTTGCCTGCAGCTATCTCCTTCCTTTTCTTGGAAGTGGTGGCCTCTATCATCTCTACGCCCTGGGATGCGTCTGCATTGGAAGAATAGGATTCCGCCTCACTCAACATATCATAAGTTAAGGTTATCCTTTTTCGCCTGAGTTCCTGAATCTGTTGATCAACCCACCACTATGTATACTTGATGACAGGTCTCATCAAAGTATTTAAATTGGCGTGCTCGGATTCTGACCACCTGACCACCGGCAAAGGCAAGCTCTCATCAAGGTGCAGCTGTACCTGCTGTCCATCTTCCTCCAACTGATTCGGCACTCGGCAAAGTTTTGTTGCTCTGATCAAACTAACAGGCAATCTGGACCACATATTTTGCCTAACTTCAAACTCGTCTACAGCATTTGCCCAGAAATCTTCCAGTTCAACCCTGTGCTTGTACCTCCTTCCATCCACCGTCTTGATGTGATGATGCGGGTCGAAGTGGCTCCTAGATGGATAGGTAGCAAAAGGATAATGCTGAATCTCGAGCCTGGCACTATCTGCTGCCTGTGATGATGGGCAAGACTCCAGCATGTTCCCTATAAAGAAGGGAAAGGTTACTGCCGCCTTTTGCTTTGTTCGTTGGAGGCCTTGAAATTCTTCTTGCTGCCTTAGTACTTCAAACGGGACCATCTTGTTAGTTGGGAAAATGGGCAAATGATATGGGCTCCCAGTGAATCCCTGGATTTTGATGTAAGTATATTGGGGATGCTGGATAAACCATGACCCATATTTGCCAATCAGCTTCTTGGCCTCAGGAGTCAGCTGTTGATGCGTCCCTCCCTAGAGTATTCTCATGATATACATGAGGAAGGCGTCATGAGCTCTTCGGAAGTGCACCTTTTCTTTCAACTGCAATTGTGGATAGCAGTCGTATGCCTTCAGCTCATTGGATCCACTGTTGACCGTGCCCTTGCATATCAAGCCTGCATACTTGTAAGTCCTAGCCAACATGTAGATGACATAAGAACTCATATAAAACGTTTTAGTTTTCTCTAAGTTGACAAGCTGCTCGTGGAGGTTGTTGCTAATCATTCATGACCAGTTAAACATCTTTACGCCCTCTGTGATGTCGTCAATAAAATAGTACATCCACGGCTCAAATGGCGCCCCCAAAGGACTGCCTGGTATTCTGTTTAGCAAGATAATGATGTCTCCGTAGTCCTCCTTGAAGTCCGTACGCATGAACTTCTTGGGCATCTTCTTGACCGATGGCCTAGGCTTGTCCAGCCATGACTTGTTGATGTTGGTGGCACAAAGGTCAGGCTGCTCGTCATACAATCTCTGGTGTCTTCCTTAGTTTTATAAGGGGTTTTAGGATACGAAGGAATGCCAAAGGCCTCTTGTATGACCAACTCTCCCAGATGTGCCAATATTCTCTCGTCAGGCGCCACAATTTGTCTCAACTCAGCATTATAATGAAGTGCACACTCCACCATCAATTCAGCACATTCAAGCGCAGGCGGAAATCCGACAGCTTGAAAGATTCCATTTCTTACCATTCTCCTGGCTGCAGGCGTGGGTAAAGGCCCATTGTGCCCATATAATCTTCTCTTGAATTCATCTAGGTCTATATGACCATGATTGGTGTCCGAGATGTTCTTCCATTTTGATTTTATTTTAGTCTCTGACTGCGATCCTTTGTTCGCGAACTTCATCTGTGCTTGCCTGGACGTCTCTTCTTGATTGATTGTCAACCTGCAAGTACAAAATGCTTAACATTAATATAAGAACTTTGAAAATCAAATTACTCCGGGTGTAGTTTGGACAAAATCGCACTTTTAGCTTATTAAATTAAAATTTCTGTCAAAAAACAAGCTGAAAGTAATTAAATTCACCTATTTATGAATGAAATTCGTGCTGGAAATGAAGTAGAAGATATAAATGAGGTGCAAACACATTGTCGATTAATTTCCAAACCTCAAAGATCGTGTTCTGGCTGCAAATGAATTTAAAAATTCTGAAAATCTGCATGAGGAAGTGCGCCAATATGCTGGGAAGTACGATTTTCAGCAAAAAAATAAATTATTTCTCTCTAAAAATCACGCCTTTCAACAATAAATTACTACCTTGATTCTCACAGCAACGTTACTTGCACTAAATTTTCCTTCGCAAACGATTCCCAGAAGATTTGAGAAAGATAGCCTCTTCTCAGCCGAAATTGTGAAGAAATGAGTTGCTGAAACTCATTTTATGGCTGAGAAGTGCGATTTTCCTCAAGGAATTGTTTTCTTTTCTCTATTTTTCTTCCAATTTTTAGAAACGTTTTTCTTCTCAGATCGGCAAGTTTCTAATTTCACTTTCAGTTGTCGAGGCAAGTTTCTAATTTTCATCTCTGTGCCACCTCTGTTTGAGATTTTCGAATTTCTCAAAAAAAAAATTAAAAAAAATTGCCTAAGTGTTGGAGAAAATATCAAAAGATATTAAATTAATTGTTTAAAATTAATTTTCCAACGTACTTTAAATCTTCGAATCACGGCAGTTTTAAATTTATCTAAGGCAGAATAATTTAATCTTCCAAATAATCTCCAGACTTCAAATTTTTTAATTAAAATTCCCTAAGTGTTGGGAAATAATTAAAAATATTAAAATATTAAAATTCCAACCCATTTAACCTTGATACATGGCTAAGTTTGTTCGTCCGAGACAAAATATCTCTTTTCAAATCATCCGCCTAGCCAAAATGTGCTCAATAGTTCATTTGCCAAATTTCAACTCTCTAGGTGGAGTTATGACCTCTCTAGACATTTTTATTTAGCCAAACGATTCATCTTCTGGGTTGGGCGAACTTGGAGATCTCTGCCACTTTGCCATTTTTTATTAGTGCCTTAGGAATTTTTCCAAGCTGAGAGGGGCGAACTTCATGGTTGCTCTGCCAAACACTCTTCATTTTATGCCAAAGAATTTCATTCCATTGTGTTGAGGAGTGATTTTCGTGCCGGCCAAACCTCTTCTTCCTCTGGACATTTCTCCGTTTTTCATGCCTTAGAAAAATTTACCTTTCAAAGTCAGACGAATTTCTTATAATTCCTTGCCAATGGCGTATTTTATTCTCCATTTGTCTTAGGCGAACTTCACACTTTTCTTGCCATGGCGAATTTTATTCGTGCCTTGTCCAATGGCAAACTTCACTTGTATTGGCCATTTAATTCAATTTCTAGCAAATTTCCCTTGTAATTTCACCGCTTCCAAACATCTTGGAGTGAACCCCTTCATATTTTTACCCTTCTCCACACTTCTTGGGGCGGACTTCATAGACTTCTTGCCATTTTAGCATATGGCGGACTTCATAGACCTCATGCCATTTTTCATATGGCTGGGTGGACTTTGACTATTTTGTGCCATGGGCGGACTTGCCTTCTCCTTTGCCATGGGAGGACTTGCCTTGCCTTGCGCCATCCACCTCTCTGCAAACATCTTGGGCGGACTTTAGCTTCCTCATGCCAAGGGCGGACTTGGCTTCCTTCTTGCCATGGCAGACTTGGAGACCTCCATGCCATGGGCGGACTTCAGCCTTGGCTTGCCAATGGCTACCTTTGGCATGCCAAAGGTAGGGCGGACTTCTTAGACTTCATGCCATTCCTTCCTTGAGGGCGCCGTCTTCATGACTTAGCCATTTTTCAAAACTTTTGCCATTTTACCTTGATTCTTTTGACATCTGGAAGCGTGTTGATTTCTTGCTTGATGGAATCCAAAAGTAGAAACTTTCCAAAAATAGAAACTTTCTAAAAATAGAAAAAGCAAAAAGCATCCCTAAAAAATAGGAACTCCAAAATGGCCTAAAAATGCTGAAAATCAAAAAAGCAGAATCCCTAAAAAATAGGAAGTGTCAGAATTGACCGAAAGCAATGGCGTTCCTCGTCTACTGGGTCTTCTGAGCATTTCCATGGCGTTTAAGCTTTCAAATGGGTTGAAAATTTCAACTTGTCCGGATTGACTCTCAAAACCTTATTCAAATTTAGGACTCTAAACTGGCGATTCAAAGGGCGACGTCAAAACTTGGGGGTCCCCATTTGCAATGGGGCGATGTGTGAAATAGGTCACAACAAGACTTAAAGACTGATTCTGACTTAGGGTTTACCTGACTTTTAGATTTTTTTCTTGAATATTTTTGTTGAGACTCATGGAGTTTTCTTTGTCTGAGTTCTTTGGCACGATTTTCTAAAGGCATTTTTTCGTGGTTTTGAAGACTTGTGAAAGATGGCCTCTTTGTCTCACATTATGTTGGAGGGTAGTTAGAAATTCAATGGTCGCAAATACAACACCTGGAAGTAGCGTATGATGACCATAATTGAGTATCGCTGCCTTGGTCGGACTGTTTTGAAAAATTTGATGAGCAAAATCGGGAAGCCGTGATGCTTATTAAATTATCAATCACTAATGATCAGCTGCCTCAGGTACCGTTTGTCAAATCAGCTAAAGAAATCTGGGATCTTCTGAAAGATCTTCATGAAACATCTGACAAGAGCCGAGCGTTCTTTCTGAAGAACATGTTGTTCTCCATCATGATGGATGAGAAGACAACTTTGTAGACACACTTGACAAAAATCAAGGACATTCGTGATCAGCTAGAAGCTAATGGTCGGAAGATGGAGGAGGAAGATATGGTAGTCATCACTTTGAAGAGTCTACCAAAGCCTTATGAGCACTTTATTGAGATGCTCAACATTACCTCAACTAATGTTGACTTGAAGTTTCTGAAGCTTTGCATCAAACTTTTGGAACAGGATCGATGGAAACAATAGTTTGGTAGCGGTGCTAGTTCATCCTCCACATAACAAGCATTTACTGCCAAAACATTTCAGAAGATTAAGGGCAAGAATTAGCCCTCTCAGTAGACTAGCCAAGCTCAATCTTAGGACTCTTCCAAGAAGAAGAACATTTAGTGCAACTATTACCATAAGTATGGCCACATGAAGAAAGATTGCCGGAAACGCTTGGCTTCTAAACAGTCCAAGCAAGGAGAGTCTAAACCTAAAGCCCATGTTGCAGAGAACACTGAGCAGAAGGAGTTTGCGTTCTATGCCTTTATGGAGGAGTCCAACAGATCTTGTTAAATCCTCTGCCTGATATATTGATTCAGGTGCATCTCGACATTTATCTCATCGTCGAGATTGGTTCATTGAGTACACACCATTCAGAGATTCTATTATCTTTGGAGGAGGCGAAGAGTATACTGTTGTCGGAAACGGCAACGTGTAGATTTATTCTGGAGGGAGAAATTTAATATTTCTTGATGTATACTTTGTACTTGGAATGGAGCTAAATTTACTTTCAGTTAGTCAGATCATGAGTCACCCTTAGCTAGATATTGTTTTTAGCATTCATACATGCAACTGATAGAGAAACTTGCACTATAATTGTTCAGGGACTTGAGGATCATGGTCTGTATAGACTTGTTGGTTCTGGTGATTCTCAAGAGCATGCTATGGCAGCTAGGAGCACTTCCATCAGCAACCTCTGGCATTAGCATTATGGGCACTTGAATATGCATTCTCTCTCAGCTATCTAGAGATAATTTGGTCCGTGGTCTACTTGTGATTCAGACTCAAAATCATGGCGTATGCGAAGCTTGTCAGCATCATCAGACTCCATTCTTAGATGGTAGCGCATGAAGAGCTTCCAAGGTATTACAATTGGTTCACGCTGATGTATGTGGACCAATGAACACTCCTTCAATTACTAGTTGAGAATATGGGTGTATTTTCTTAAAAACAAATAAGAGGTGTTTAGTATATTTTAGCAGTTTAAGGCCTTAGTTGAGAAAGAGTCAGGCTCTTAGATAGTCACTCTTAGGTCTGATAATGGGGGGGAGTTTTGTTATTTTGACTTATCCAGTTTCTGTGCTGCACATGGCATTAAGCGCCAACTTACACACCCTACACCCCTCAGTAGAATGGTGTTGTTGAGTGTAGGAACCACACCATTACTGAAATGGCTTGTTTTGTGCTAGAGCATAGAAATGTTTCTAAGAAATTCTGGGCTGAAGCAATTTACACTGCAGTCTATCTTCTGAATCGGTCTCCCACTTATGCTGTTAAAAAGATGACTTCTGAAGAAGCCTAGTCTGGACGCAAGCCTAAGATCAACCACCTGAAAGTTTTTGGCTCTACTGCTCATGTGTGGGTCCCAAATGCCAAGCGCACTAAGTTGGATTCCAAAAACTGGAAACTCATGTTCACTGGTTACAATGAGAATCATAAGGCATATAGACTGATTGATGTAGATACTGATTGTCTCATCTTCACTTATGTTGTGGTTGATGAAAATAGTGGGCTCTTCTATCTATCTTCTCCTTTTGTGAGCCTTGAGGATCAGTCTCTGAAGGCTTCTGATTTGGGTGTTTGTCTTCCCCTAGCTCCACCTGATGGGAGGGATTTTGTAGTTGTGTAGGCATCTCTGTAGAATGTTCCACCAACTGCCCCTCCTCAATACAATCTGGATCCTAATCCAACTGATTTTGTTCTAGCCACCCTTGGTGATGTTGTTCCTCTTGTTTCAGATATTGGTACTTATACTCTTTGGCCTAAATTTTATGCTAAAACCATCTGTGATCTCCATGATGGTGAATTGATTGAGGTTAGATCTGCTTGGAATAAGAGGAAGCGGCAGAATACAGTTAATTTTGCTCTTATGGCCAACCTTCACAACATCTCCGAGCCTCAAACATATTAAGAGGCTAAAGGCATTCTTGAGTGGGAACAGGCTACACCAGATTGTTTGACATACAAATTAAAATCAGAAGGGCTCCTCTGAAAACTATGATCAACGAGGTACTTATTAATTTTCATGTACCATGCCTGTGGAGCCTATTTAAGGCCATAGAGTGCTTTCACTAGTCTGCATACCTGGTGTTCTTTACCAACAACCTTGAAACTAGAAGGTTGCATCATATAGACTTCTTCTTGTAGATCACCATTGAGGAATGCACTCTTAATGTCCATTTGATGGATTTTCCATCCAAGTTGGGTTGCAATAGCGAGGACAAGCCAAATAGTACTCATTTTGGTTGTGGGAGCAAAAGTCTCCTCATAATCAATGCCCTCTGTTCGTGAGAACCCTTTGGCTACTAATTGAGTACTATTATGCTTTACTATTATGCTTACTATTAGCCGTAGCAGCCAGGCAGTGAACTATTTGACAAAATGCCTCAAAGAAATGCGGTAGCATAGACAAGGTAGTGAACTGTTTGAAAAAATGCCTCACCATCACCATGAAACCACATTTCTTTGAGGCATTTTTTCAAACAATTCACTGCCTTGTCTATGCTATTGCTTACTATTATGCTTTGACAGATTTTTTCCAAGCATCCATAGCTTGTTTAAAAGCACCTGTTTTAGGCTTTTAGCCATAGCAGCAAGGCAGTGAACTTTTTGATAAAATGCTCTGGTAGATATGTATGAAAAATGTCGTACCATAGACAAGGCAGTGAACTGTTTGAAAAGATGCCTCAAAGAAATGTGTTCTCATGGTGATGGAATGCCATGACAATCCATCACCATAGGCATTCATCATGGCATTCCATCACCATGAGACCACATTTCTTTGAGGCATCTTTTCAAACAGTTCACTGCCTTGTCTATGGTTTGTCACGGCATTCCATCACCACGAGACCACATTTCTTTGAGGCATTTTTTCAAAAAGTTCACTGCCTTGTCTATGCTATTGCTTACTATTATTCTTTGATTGATTTTTTCCAAGCATCCATAGCTTGTTCGAAAGCACCTATTTTAGGCTTTTAGGCATAGCAGCAAGGCAGTGAACTGTTTGATAAAATGCTTTGGTAGACATGTATGAAAAATGTCGTAGCATAGACAAGGCAGTGAACTGTTTGAAAAAATGCCTCAAAGAAATGTGGTCTCATGGAATACCATGACAAGCTAAAGCAATTGGTAGCTGCTCCTAGTTATTAGTTATGCAATGTGAAGTAATTGCATAATTGCTTAGGTTGACTTTGTAAAAATCTATATTGTAATTGAAATTTTGTCATCTATCAGCATCTAGTTATTCGTTATGCAATGTGAAGTAATGCTTTGAGTTTGAAAGATGTGCAATGCAATGAATGTAATCAGCGATATGAATATAAACTACAAAAATCTATTTTCTACATTTCATTAGTTAAATTCTTTATTTTATTTGCTCTCCATATCTTGTTGTCCTCAATTTTTGACATGACAAAAATTGAAGCAACCTACCCAAAAATTTGAAGTTTTTCTCTCTAAGGCATGTTTTACGAGGTGTTGAGGTCAGAAAACTTCAGGTTTCAATTGATGATCCCCTTGGGCATCCTTTCATCAGCTTCCCTTTCCGTTTTTGTCAAATTCTGAGTCTTTTTTCTTGTCTTTTTGGTCAAATTCGGGTTTTTTAGGCAGCTCAGCAGAATAGGGAATTTCAAGCCTAAAAGCAAATTTGCTAAAGTCACTCAAAAGTCCGAAATTGCTTAAGTAAGTGAAAAGTCCAAAATTGTTTAAGTGAGGAAAAAACCCGAAATTGCTCAAGTGACTAAAAGTTCCGATTTTTGTCAAAGAGAAATTTGTTATAAGAGCTGAAAAGTCCGATTTTATCCATTTGACAAAAAATAAAGTTGCTAAGTGAAATAAAAAACCCGAATTTGCTTGTTTTTGTTGCTGTTTGGTTCTTGAAACCCGATTTGAAGAAGTTTGCTTAGATTTGAAGAGTTTGTGTCCCAATTTGATTGCTTTCCTCTTTCCTTGGGAGCTTTCATAAATCCTCCAACTAGAATCGCGCCCCCAACTTGGATATTTAGGCTCTCATTGTTGAAGAAAATTCGAATTATCTAGGGTTCTTCTTCTTCATTCTGTGTTTCAGCTTCTTTTTCTTCCAGGTATGGTTTCTTTTTCCTTGTCTCTTACTGTTTTCTTGTCTTTGCAAATCGCATATTCAAGGGTGAAGGCATTTTTCTTTATTTTTGCTGTGTAAAGTCTTTTTGAGTCTCTTTTTCTTAAAACGTCTCGCCTTATTGAAATTGTGGCTTCGTAATCTATCAAAGCTGAAAGATATAAGCGTTTTTGTGTTTTGTCATCTTAAAACACGTCTTGTTGAGTATTGATTTCAAGTTCTTCAAAGAAAAACGCGTTTTTAACAAACCGCGTTTTCTTGAAATCACGTTTTTGCCTAAAACCTTTTCCTTGCAGCTGGTTAATGTCACTTAAACCGTCATTCCCTATGCAACCTAAAAGAAATTGTATCTTATGAAAGAATAGAATGAGTCTTCAAAGAAAAACACGTTTTTTTTAACAAACCGCAGCTCTTGGCAATCACTTTTTGTCTTAAAAGCGTCTTTGCAGTCATTATGTCATATTCTAGAAGTCTCATTATCTTGAATCTCATTGTGCAAAGAGGTGTCCTTAGGGAAAAATATTTACTCATCTCATTTGTCTTTGTTTTCATTCTCCTTTTCTTTTCATTCCATTTTCCTTCACCAAATTCGCCTCATTCATTGCCCATCCCTTTTACATTCATTTTCATTAAAATGCCTTGTCTCAATTTCGGGTTTTTAGTCTCTAAAGGCAAGTCGGGGTTTGTCATGAAAATTGCAATCATTTGAAAGTTGCAAAAAATAAAAATTGTTTAAATGGCCAAAAATCCCGATTGCACTTTATAAAGTTGCTGAAAACACTCAAAAACCCGAAATGCTCTAATAAGCTCAAAAGTTGAACTTTTTGACTTATCTTCAATTTCAAGTTAGAAAACCCTTCTTTTTGACTTGCTGTTCCAAAAGGACAAAGCATTGTTTTCAATCGCAATCACCTCACCAAGATCTAAATTGGTCTTTCCCCATTCATTCTCCATCATCATTCAGAAGACAGTTTCATTGCCCTAGGGTTTGAGTCTTGTTGATAACGGCTACCATGTCTTCACACGTTGATGTTGATGATGTTCTAACCTTATGGGGTTTTCACCGCAGCCTTGCAGATTCTTGCTCAATGACAGACGAACTGACTTCTCCAGCAAACAAGAAGATGAAGTATAAATTTGATAAGTATCAAAACGAGATTTCTCCATCTCATGTGGTCTCAAACATAGATGAGATCAAGGACACAAAAATTGGGCATGTTGACATGTCTGAGTTTCTTAAAAGGGTAGAGAAATTGACTTCCCACGATATGCAGTTGTTGCTGAGAAGTCATATTCACCTGGTATCTTCTTTTCCTGTTGCTGCCCTCGAGCCAGAATTTGTTCTTGCATGCGCATCCCACTTTGACAGTGAATCTAGAACCATCAAGGACGATGACGGCAACGTGGTTATTAGACTTGATCCTGAAACTATCAACAAAATCTTCAGAGTTCCTGATGCTCCTACATATTCAGAAATCATAGTGAAGAGTGCTCATAATCATTACGAGCAGAAAAAGAATGATTGTATTAAACATATCAATCATAGGTGGCTTCTCAAATCACGACCTTGTGCGACCTGGATACCCAAATTGTATCGGTCTGATTTTAAGGAGGAGATTAATGATATGATCACTCTCCTGAGCAGAATAGTGGGGTTAAAAGTTTCCAATATGTTTGAAAGTTGGATGTATAAATTCATCGTAGTGATCAGAAAAGCACAGTACCCAATCTTTTGGGGTGAAATAATCAGTGACATTTTGTGTGAACAGCTTGCACAGGTTCCTACCACACTCACCTTCTACATGAACTCATATCTGGTTTATATAGCAGCTTCATTGAGGCAGTTTCCAGGCCTTTCTACTAAAGGTGACAGATCATTAGTTCCTGTTTGGGAGTATTATGATCGGTTGACTTTAAGGCAAAGTCAAGTCCATTACAAAAGAGTTCAAGATGCTTTCTTTGGTTATTTCATGTGTTTGTTTGACAAAGCATTGGAAAACAACAGGGTATTTGAGGCTGCCTGGAGAAAAGCAAATGAGTATGGTTGCTTATTTCTTCAGTTCCCTACCTTCACTTATATGAGAGTTGGCTGTTTTGAAGACCAGCCTTATATGCTTCCAAGGTATTCAACAGATAGAATCATTTTGATGGAGCTAGGAAGGCAGTTGATGACAGTACATGCACGTCAAGCTACTCAACATAAGACTGGAGTCAGTATCTCATCACATAATCCATTGATAATTGGGAGGTACTCTTTGACAACTTCTTCAAGGGCGAAAGCAATGGAAGCTGAACTTCAAGAAATAAAGTTGAAGAAATTCCAGGGCAGAATGGAATTTGACTACAGAAGAGTGAAAGACAAAATTAAAAGAGCTTTCACTCATGTGCACCGCATTGAAGACATTTGGGCAGACTTCCGAACAGAAAAAGACATCTATAAAATGGATTACTGCAGGCTCATAGTGGAACAAGTTGTTGATCTTAATCTGACCTTGGTTCCAGAAGGAGTAATTGATGATGGACAGGTTTTAGATCCTGAATATGAAGAACAAGAGGTGGTTAATGCTCCCATTCCTGCAATCTAGTGGTCTCAGAAGGAATCTACCTCTATTTTTGATAGATTTCAGTCAGTCTTAGCAAATACCAACACTTGGCTCAAAAGCATAGGTGTTAAGACTATAAAAATCAGAATTGGAGCCAAGGATGATTCGGCTGGGCCCAAAGGATTGAAGTCAGAGGTTAGAGACAAATCAAAAGAAGGAGCTTCCTCTTCAAGTACCAGAATTAAGTTGAAAATTAACCGGGCTGTAAAGGAACCGTTGGAAAAGGAAACACTGAAGGGGAAAGAAGTTCAGGAAATGCGGATTCAAGTTTTGGATCAGCAAGAAGAAGAGGTTCTTGAAACCTCTACTATTCTAAGTGAAATGTCTCCTCGCGTTGAAGCCTCCATACCTGTTTCAACGATATCTCCTATATCTCCCATTGATAGTGACGTTGACTCTTTCTCTACAGTATTTGTTTCCTCTATCCCACCTTCAGAAGCTATTCATCACTCCTCAGCTACATCAATAATGAATACACCTGTGAGAAGCTTGCATGACAACTTGGAGAATATATTTGATACAACTCCAATCTTTCTGGTAATGTCTGAAATAACTCTTCCAGAGATAGATACGTCAACAACAAGCTTTGATTGTTTCATGGCTGATCCTAGTCGTAATTTGTCTTCTGAGCAAACTATGGTTGCTATACAAACTGAGGCACCTCCTAGAATTTCAGTTGTGACACAGATTGAGTCCATTTCTACGCAGACTGCAGTTGTTGTTTTAGAGGTAAGAACCTTGGATCTTCCTCCATGGTTAAACTCAGTTGCTCCAAAAAGGAAGAAACAAGCAGTCTCTCCTGATGTGTTTGATTTCCATAAATTGAAGAAATCCAAACCAATGGTTGCAAAGAAGGCAAAGACAGTCTCACAGGTATTTGTTGATAGCAACAAGATGAAATATGCTGAGATAGCAGAGCCTCTTGTCGACAAGCCACATGAAGAAATGCAGGTTTCTGATGACAGATTCACTAGGGTGGAATTAGGCAAGTAGACTCATGCTAACATGATGCAAGATGCTCAGAGTTCAGTGACAGTCTTGGCACAAAGCTACAATGAACTCCTAGCCAAGAAGGATAAGCTCAAAGAGGAAAATGAACAACTTGTTTCAGTTATTCAAAGGATTATTGGGTCATCAGAAACAGTTGGTTCACCATCTTTGTTTGCCCTTAAGGAATCAGTCAGGCAATTAGAAAGGATTGCGCAAAAAGCTAAGGCAATTGATTCCTGGACAGTCCAACTAATTGATCAAGGGATACCAGTGGTTGAAAAGGCATTGAAGAATTTAAATACTGTCAAAGCAGCAAGATTCAAGATGAATCAAACTCTAGAAGCCTTTCAGCAAAGTCTACATTCTCTTGAGAAAGACTTAAAAATCTGGCATGAGATTGATCAAGTGAAGCTAGAAATTCTATGCAGCAACTCAGTAATTTCAAAAAGGGAAAAATACATAGAATTTGAGGAACTTATGACAAATAAGTCATTAGTTATTCAAGATCTTATCAAAGATATCCAGGCTACCCTTGAGATGAGTGCTGAAGTTGAACATGACATGCTTTCAGGTTTTGAGAAAATCCCTTGCAAGGTGTTAAGTCATGAAGATGAATTACTTGCAGCCAATGTTGTTGTTTCTCAGATTATTACAAATCTTCACCAAGAGCTAGATTTAGATCAATTTTCTATGGATGCTGTTCATAAATTTGTCAATCAGCAGCTGGTCTTTAACAAGATGCAAGCTGCTTTCGAAGAGCATAGAGAGGCGATAGTCAGATACTATGATGTTATCATAAAGAACGTTGCCATTGCCAGAAATACACTTAGTCCCGATCTTGATGAGTTGCAGGAAATTATCAACAAGTTTCTATCTTTCAAAGCTAGGAACGGGACAGAATAAAAATATTTGTTTTATGTATTTTACTTTCGACAAAATATATGTAAAAACAAGTTTTGCAAATTGCAAGTATTCTTTTCTTGCAGTTTTGGAAAATGTGATTACATGTAAATTCTTACAAGACAAATCACAATTTGGATTTTAATTTTGAATAAGTCAATTACAGTTAGTTAGCGGTTGAGAGATTTTCTCAAGTTTGTTGAGATCCTCCCACCTTTTTCTCAAGGCCTCTCTCCTATAAATACTTGAGGAGGTCCTTTGTAATCTTTATCTTTTTGGCAATAGAGAAAACTCTGCAGAAATTTACAGCAAAAAAAGACTTTGAGCTTTGTGTATGTGAACTTAATTTTCAAGTGGTATAAAGAAGGCATAAAGATTTCAGACTTTGTGTTGAATTTTGTTGCATTTCATTACTGTGTTCTTATGTCATGGTAATGTAATTTTCTGAGTTCTTCTTGAGAGGATTGTGGAGTTATTGTGAAAAAACTTTGATTTGATTTCTTGTAGTGTTTGTGCTTCAAGTTCGAAGGATTAAATCAAATAGGTTTACAGTTAGGAATTGTGACTCATAAGTGCATTATATTTACAGACTTTGTGTTGTTATATATATATTGTTTCATAGTATTATTTCGAAAAGGTAGATAGGATTTCTAATTCTCAAGATTTTGTGCTTGGAGATTGCTTTCCCGTCCCGGAGGAGCAACGGAGGACTTTGTGCCTTCATGGAAACTTTGCTTCTTTCTTTACTTTATTAATCATATGTGCTTTCCATTGTGATCCTTTTTTGAAATAAGAGAAAAGGATAGTCGTCTTTTCTGAAGAAAGAGAACAAGACGAGAGTTTCACCCAGGTTTGGAATAGATTTGTAACTAGAACTAATTTCTACCCAGGTTTAGAATAGATTTGTAACTAGAACTAATTTTTGAATTGATAAAATAGAAAGTGAAGGGGGAGCCTTCCCTTTAAAAATAGGAGAGTTTATCTCACGTACTGTGGCTGAAACCACAATTTTGTACACACTCTCAAGTATACAAAATTTTCAACCAACATATCTCTATGCTATGGAAATGCCTTTCAATTTCAAAAAAAATAGTTTTTATCTCCTGTTCTACAATTTTTTACGTTTTTTTTTTAAATCCGATTTTTTCCTGATTTTTTCACAATTTTTTCCCAATTTTTTCAAAAAATCTTATAGTTTTGGTTTGCCGATTTATTCCCCAAAAGATTTTTGTTGCTATGGGTCACTTTAAATCTTGGTTACAATCATGTGGCCACTAAATTTATGCCAGTACATATAGTCATAACTTAGCCTTCAAGTTCCTTGGGGTCTTGGGCCAGCTGATAACTTGATACACATGGGTGCAAGACCTTGAACTTTTTGATAACCCAATAAACCAAGGTAGCAACACTTCTTACAAAACTTAAAGTGACTTATTGTCACATGTCGCAATTGCAAGGACTTAAATATTCCAAGGTTTAATTTTATTGAATGTTGAGAATCCAATAATCTCAAGACAAGATAGGGTGGTACTCAGATTAAAAGTGGGTTTAATTTTTCAAGGATGCAGAGGGTCTATGGGTGTGATAAACCATGGTAAACTTCCATGGGTGACCTGAGTTCTTTGCCCCTTCCAAGCCTCTCATAAATGGTAAATTTAATAATATTTTAAGGGGTGGTTTCCAAAGCATTATACCCTTTCATAAATCATTAGTTTAAATAGTTCTTTCACCTTGTTTTTCTCTTGGGATTATTCTTTCTTTGTCTTTCACCCGATTATCAGTTATTTTCAAAACCTTATACAAAGGTAAATTACATAGGAATTTGTTTTACCCTTATTTTAACTCAAGGGTAATTACATTTTTTTATTTTCCTTTAACCAAAGAGTTAATTAACAAAAACTTTTTTTGGCCTTTTAATTCTAAAGGTTCATTTCTATGAGAAAATAATATGCTTTGTTCCTTAGGGAAAAAGTCCCATAACACCTTGTTAGTGAAAGCTCTGTAAGTACCACTTCAGGTTCATTATGATTAGTTGTATCTACTGTCCTATCTCAAGGCCTACTATGAGCCATCTTGAGCACCTACTAGCACAAGAGAGAGAAAATCTATGTGGAAGAAATTGTGAAGGATTTGTCAATTTTTGCACAAACATTCACGTGAAGTGGTTGATAAGGTAAAATGGTGTTGAACCTTCACTTTGATACCAAGATGTAGCACCTATTCCTTGTGACTGATAAAAACATACTCATTAGCTTACAAGTTCAATCACAAACTAAACTTTTTTGTTAGCTTTTCCTTTTAAAAGAATTTCACCAGTTCAATTCATATTAAATTATTATGCAGATAGCAAGTTAATGAACACACCCATCAATTCTCATCAAAATACGCTTTCATATTTATCCTTGCAATTTATGGCATAAATTTTTAGAGAAAAGCCCTTTTGTAAATCTAATATCCTATTAAATCTCAGGGACAACAACTTGAGTAGGTTTTGACAGCTGACTTTAAGATTTTACCATTCTTTCGTTACAAATTTCCTGATTCCAATTATATTTTATGCTTAGTGCTTGGTTACAATCATGTGGCCACTAAGTTTATGCCTCTACATACAATCATACCTTTAGGCTTCAAGTTGCTTGGGCTCTTAGGCCAATTGATAACTTGATACACATGGGTGCAATACCTTGAACTCTTTAATAGCTCAATAAACCAATGTAGTAACACTTTTTGCAAAACTTAAAAGTGACTTATTGTCACATGTAGTTGCAAGGACTCAGATTTTCCAAGATTTAGTTTTATAGAATGTTAAGAATCCAATGAACTCAAGACAAGACAAGGTGGAACTCGGTTTAAAAGTAGGTTTAATTTTCCAAGAATGTTGAGGGCCTATGTGTATAGTAAACCATGGTAAACTTAAGATAACCTTTTAGACCTCAAGTTGGGGTAATCTTAACTTAGAACCACCTTGCTTGGTAATTGAGTAAACTTAAGTTTTAACGCCCTATCACTTATAGGCTAGAGAATTCAAGTACTTGGAATTGTGATCCCTATCATAATGTTGGGCTTTGAGCTCTCAATCTTTTTGTTGCTTGGTGAAAGGTTAAGCAGTGAGATCTCTAGCCCAAGCATGAGTGAAAAGGAAAGCACAATAATATTCAAAAATTGGGGAAACAATATAGTCTGAAGTGCATGGAATTTTGAGTAATCCCTATTGTGATGCCTGTCGCAACCTGTTGTGACCTATTTCACACATTGCCCCATTGCAAATGGGGACCCCCAGTAGCTTGCTTTTTAGCGTTTTGTCGTAGCATTGCAGTTTCATAAGACCATTTATTTTGAGAGTTTGGAGTTAGAGTTTTGAGGTCACTCGAGTCAAGTGGGGAATTCAAGCCCGTATCAGTATCTGGACATCATCAAAGGGCTCAGAAGGCCTAGAGGATGAGGAACGCTATTGCTTTGAGTCAATTCTGACACTTCCTATTTTTTAGGGATTTTGCTTTTTTGCTTTTTTGATTTTTGACATTTTGGGACCAATCCGGGAAGCAGCTTTTTTGGCTTGCTTTTTGCTTTTTGCTTTTTTTCTGCTTTTTTGAAAGTTGACCTAGGATTGGGTCTTGCATGTCATGGCTACAACGTTCATATCTTCACAATAAAAAATTGACACCTCTAAGTATAAAAAGCATGGGAAAATTTCGAGACAAGGTTTGTTCCAAAAGAACATGAAATGGCAGAGATCAAGCCAAGTCCGCCCTAGATTGAAGAAAGCATGGCCCGACATAAGGAAAAGTTCGCCCAAGGAGATGGCAAGCCATAAGCCAAGTCCGCCCAGCCTTGTCAAAGGCATGATGAAGTCCACCTTGGACAAAAGGAAAGATGGCATGAAGATGATGAAGTTTGCCTTAGACAAGAGGGAGAAATAGAAAGCTAAAGGTAAAGTCCGCCCAACATGGAGATGGCAAGACTTTGGCCAAGTCCGCCCTAGCTTGAGGAAAATGTCCGAACATGTGCAAAGTCCGCCCCAATTTGATGAAAATGACAAAGGCATGATGAAGTCCGCCCACCAAAGGTTGAGATGTCCAAGCATTGGCCAAGTCTGCCCTTGGCATGACAAGTATAAAGTCCACCCAAGCTAGAAAGATGGCAAGGAAACCTTGAAGTCCGCCCTTAGCATGATAAGAAGATGTCAAGCACATGATGAAGTCCTCCCAAGCTAGAAAGATGGCAAGGAAATCTCAAAGTACTCCCTTAGCATGATAAGAAGATGTCAAGCACATGATGAAGTCCGCCCCACTTTGAAGAAAAGATGGCAAGACCAAGGTGAAGTCCGCCCAAGGAAAAATGCCTGAGTATTGATGAAGTCTGCCTTGGCAAAGAAAAAATGCACATGAAGATGTCTAAGCAAGCTTCAAGTTTGCCATGAAGCCAAATGGATAGACCATGCTAAAATTCGCTAGGAAGAAATCCATGGATAAATAAAATTCACCATGATTAAAAGATTGGAAAAATCAAAATTGAACACTTAGAATATTTTTTAACACTTAGAAATTTTTTTCGAAATCAAAAAGGAAAATCTAAGAGATTTTACGCCAACTCAAGAATATTTTGGCTAAAGATGGCGCCATGAATAAAAATTAGAAACTTTCCCTAAAGGATTTTTTTGATCAAGATCAAGTTGCCATTTTGGATGAAATAAAACAAGTTCGGATTCGACAAATCTTAGAGAAAGCATTAAATTGCTAAAATCATTTGAACTCTCCAGCTTTATAAGAAGTTCGACTTGTCACTTTCAACTCATTCTTCCAAAGTTCGATGGTGGAAAGGTTTTCTTTAGTCTCTCAAAACAGTGAAGGATAAGTTTTCGAAGGAAGATTTTTTTAACATAAAGTAAATTTTTGAGCTGAAGGGCGTAATTTCTGGAGAAATAAAGTAATTTTCTGAGTTAAAAGGCGTAGCTTCTGGAAAATAACGTGCTTTATCTGAGTTTTAGAATGAATTTTCAGAATTAAAAGATTGATTTACAGTCAAAGCATACTTTCGAAGGTTCAAAAATGAGTTTGGCTGAATTCTTTTCTCTTTCTTCTGTCTTATTCACTCATTTTGGCAAAATTTTGCCGAGTACGTAGCCAAATTCATCCATTTTCAGTCTGATTTTTCACAGAATTTATCTTTTTGATAGGCTGGAAGTGAATTTTTTTCGAATAAAGGTCCAGAAAAATCAGAATTAAAATCTGCAAACTAATGTCAATTCTTTTCATATTTATTGCAGGTTAATGACCACCAGAGGAGAACCTTCGAGAAAGGCCCAGTGAAGTTTGCGAGCAAAGGATCGCAGCTGGAGTCAAAAATCAACTCCAAATGGAAAAACATAATGAATACCAATCTTGGACACGTAGATTTTAAAGACTTCAAGAAGAGAATGTATGGACAAGACGGACTCCTGCCGACACCAGTTGCTCGCCGGATGATGAGAAATAGCATTGTCCAGGCGGCTGGATTTCCACCAGCTATGCAGTGTGCTGAATTGATGGTTGAGTGCGCCATACACTACAATGCACAGGAAAGATAGATCATCGCACCAGATGGGAGAATATTGGCTCATCTAGGAGAGTTGGCAATTCAAGAGGCATTTGGCGTACCAACTTATAACCGAACTTCTTACAAAACGAAGGAAGATTCCAGAAGACTTTATGAAGACCAGCTGGATCTTTGCACAACAAATATTAATAAGTCATGTTTAGAGAAGCCAAGGCCTACTGTCAAGAAAATGCCAAAAAAATTGCTTCGAATAGACTTCAAGGAGGAGTATGGAGATATTATTTTGCTATTAAACAAAATAATGGGCAACCCTCAAGGCATGCCATTTGAGACATGGATGTATTACTTCATTGATGAAATCACCTCAAGCATAAAGATGTTCAACTGGTCTCGGATGATTAGTGACAATCTTCATGAACAGTTAATCAATTTGGAAAGGACAAAATCTTTTTACATGAGTTCCTACATCGCCTACCTATTGGCCAGAACGTACAAGTACACAGGATTGATCTGTAGAGGCGTGGTAGGCAATGGTGAGAGTGAATTTAAGTCCTATGATTGTTATCCGCAGCTGCAACTCAACGAGAAAGCCCACTTCAGGCGGGTAAATGATACTTTCCTGATGTACATCACTAGAATATTACAAGGAGGAACTCATCAGAGGCTTACTCATGAGGCCAAGAGCTTGATTAGCAAGTATGGATCCTGGTTTATCTAGTTTCCAAGATTCACATATATAAGGGTTCAGGGATTCACCGAATGTCCTTACCGACTTCCAATTTATCCTACCAATAGAATGATCTTGCTAGAGGTCCTTAGGCAATTGGAGACATACCAAAGCCTCTAGAGGTCAAAGAAGAAGGCAACCATTACCTTCCCATTTTTCATTGGAAATATCTTGGAGTCTTGTCTGTCGGCACAAGTAGCCGAAAGTGCCAGGTTGGAGATGCAATGGTATCCGTTCACATCTTACCGGTCCAGGGCTGACTTTGATCCTCACAACCACATTGGAACCATGAATGGAAAGAAGTATAGACATAAAGTAGACCTAGAGGATTTTTGGGAAGATGCTGTAGATGAATATGATATCAGGAAAAGGTTATGGTCTAGATTGCCAGTGAACTTGATTAGAATGACCGAGCTTTGTCGTGTGCCTGATCAGCTAGAGGACGATGGAGAATATGTTTAGCCGCACTACGATGAGAATTGGCCTCTTCCTCTTGTGAAGTGGTCAAAACCTGAGCTTGCAGATTTAACTACCTTGATGAGGCCGGTTGTCAAGTATTCACAGTGGTGGGTTGACCAACAAGTCCAAGAGTTAGGCGAAGAAAATTGACCCTCACTTATGACTTACTGGGCGAGATGGAATCATATTCCTCGAATGCAGGAGTATCTCAAAGTGTTGAATTGATTGAGAGCACCAATTTTGAGAAAAGGAAGGAGGCAATTGATGACCCTATCAGGTCAAAAGGGAAGACAACTATAAACAAGGATCCTGTTCAGAAGAAGCAGAGATTGGAGCCATCCCATTCTGCCACATCCAAGAATGTGAACAGGGTGTTAATCATTGATGATGAGTCATTGGCCGACATAAGGATTCCTTCTCCAATCCATGAGGGGAATATCGAATCAATCCAGCCAGATGATGATGAGCCCCCATCTCCTACAGGCACAAAGATACTTGAATTGGAGAATGAGATGGATATCCCGAGTGAAGAATTTCAAGAGGGAATGATTTCCGCTCTTAGAGGAATTCAGGATATCCCATGTGGAGAAAATACTCAAGAAGAGGACAACATTGAACAACCTACAATTCCTGATTGGTTGAAGGAAAGATTGAAGATAAAAGTACCAGTGGAGATTCAGGAAGAGGATGATACAACAGATTTCTTGGCCAGGTTAGATAAAGTTACTGCAAAGAAGCCCGCCAAGATGTTTTACACAGTCCAAAAGGATGAAGCCGGCTGCCGTTCAGTACAAATTGCTGTGCCAACAGTAGATAAGTCGAAGGAGGATATTGCTCCCCATGAGTATGCCATCACTACTGTTGACTTGGGTCCAACAACAAAAGGTCAATAGGTTGAGGACTTGTACAATTCGGTCGCTACCATCAAGGCGAGGTTGGAAAAGGAAGTGGCAAAGAAAAAAGAATATAAAAAGGAGATTGAACGCTTGAAGTAGTACATTCAACACCTGACCAAACCTCTCAATTAGGGCGATGCAGTAGCTCCTCCACTTTTAAACTCTTCGCAGGAAGTGGTCAAAGACTTTGAAGAAGAAATGGTTACAGCTAAAGAAACTAAGGAGTGGATGGTGAGCAAAAGCGAGGAAGTGACTACATTTATGGAAAGATTGACACTAGCTTATGGACAAACTTCTTCTCTGCTCTCTAGACTTGCTGTCGTGACAAAAGCTTGGGACAACCTTCAGGAATTTAGGACAGAATCATTCCATGCCTTAGAGTGCTGAAAGGGATCCCAAAGTAGGAATTGATTGATGGGAAGATAATTGCAGCAGGCTCCGCGTATGACTTCCACACTTGGTATTGGGCATTGATTGCACAGAGCGAGGTCTTGGAAAAAGTGAAGGCTGATGGAGTCAGAACTGAGGAGCAGATTAAAGAGATCCAAAATAAGATTTTCCTTATAGCTATAGATGTGCTTGAGAAGGAGATCATCCGAGAAAATGACATGCAACTGGAAAATCTAAAGCTCAGAGCTTAGGAAACTTTCTTCACCATCACTAGACCGGTCCTAAGGCAAAATTTGACCAAGGTGGCAAACTTTTTGTCTATCCGGGATGCCTTCCTGAAACAAGAATTGGAGTGGGAGAGTGCTTTTGCTAGAAGTGCTGAGGACTTGGACAGATTGGAATTCAGGGTGAACATGTTGCCACATGTCATAATGGAGGAGGTCGTCCCAATTGTGTCCAGGTTCATTGAACATACTGCCGCTCGAGAGGATAAGGATGTGCTCCCTTGAAGATAGCTCCTCATGCCACTTGTTATACATGCAACTGCTACTGATGTTACTGTAGGAAACCCTAATTAGGGTTGTTATGTTTTGATCTTGACCGTTAATCTCGAGTTGATCTCAGCCTTTCATTTGTTTTCAAAAAATCTATATAAACTCTTATTCTCTCACTTTCATTTGGTGAAGAGAGTCTTATGAAATTGTTGTGTATAGCTACTTTGGATAATAAAAGTTCATGTGCATGATTTGCTTTGAATCCTTCTTATTGTCAAGTGGTTGCATGGTTGCATATCTCCTTCAACAATAGAATAGAATTAGAATAGAATTTGATTTGAATGCATGTTAGATGAATGGAAGATTTGATAGTATAGATTGGTGAAACTATTGCTCATACTTTCTTTGAATAGATGATTTTTGTTCAATGCGTAAAGTTAGCTTGAGCTTATAATTGTGGATGCTTAACTTCTGTCTAGATAATTATTGTTTGATTTGATGGTAATTATTCCTGACGTGAAAATCATAAGCACACCCCTTGAAGATTGCACCCACTTTGTGTAGTTGTCCTAGCGTGGCGAAGCAAAGCGTGGTTATTGGTTTCACTTAGTCAATACCGTCTCTTGAGTTCTTAGGAGTAGTATAGAACTTCTAAACCCTTATCCTTTTTGCATTTTTTTGAAGTCCCAAAACTGAAAATCCAGAAAAAAAAGAAGAGCATTTACTGTTAAATTCACCTAAGTCTTAGTTTGTGAAGGATCTGTTAACGTAAGTCCCTTTGTGTATTACCACCATATCACAACGCCCATTGAGCTTATCCACATGTGAAGACCTAACAAAAGAAACATTGGAATCGCCATATGATCTTCTAGCAATCTTAGCATACGCGGTGATTTTTCAAGAGAGGATCAAGTGTCTTTGAACTTTTTATTCTAGAATGTTCGGTGAATGATAAAATGTACACCAACACAACCTTGAGGTTCAAATTCTCTATTGCCTTAGTACAAAAAAGATGAGGAAAACTTAGGTAGTGGAGACTCAAGATTTGAAACTCTTGGGGTTGTGACACCTATCAAGATCTTAGGATCTTGGGACTATTGTTCACTCTTTGAAAGCTAAGATGCCTCAAATAGCCATAACTTGAGAATCTAAGCCATTAAAATTTTACTTTGACTTATTTAGAAACATCCTAAGGGTTTCCAGTTCTCCTAGACGCCCTTTCAAATGCATTTGGTCAAGGTCATGGATCGGGTTTAAAAGCTGTAACACCATTACAGGGTCTTTATTGAGAGGATATTCACAAGGAACCTCAAGTTCATATGGTTCTGTAGAAATTATTAGAGATTATTAAGACTTACTGTTGTAATAAAGTAATTTAGTGACTAAATATAGATTAGTTTATTATTTTTAGAATATTTAACATGCATTTGTCATGCATTGTTTTTATCTTCACTTTGAACTCTATATAAGGAGGTTAACATCTTTATAATCGTTGATCCAATCTAATAGAATAATATTATGTTCTATTCGTTTTCATAACATGGTATTAAAGCAGGTTACATGAAAAGGTTTGCAAATAGAAGTATGCAAGTCTTCATCAACAAATTGTGTAGGTCTTCATTAGCAAATCGTGTAGGAATTTTAATGCTAAATCATGGCTATTTTTTATCATAAAACTACATTTGTTTTCCAAAGAAAATCATGCCATTTTCCAACAAAAAATTCACGTCCCATTTTTTATTGAAAAATCGCAAGTTTATTGACTGCAGAAATCACATGTTTTGTTTTTGATAAAATCGTGCCTCTTTTTCAGGTAAAATCGTACAAAATGTATCATAAGAATTGTGATAAAGCCAAAGATATTATTGGTCTTGCCCTCTTTGATTTTGAGTTACATCATATAGATTTGGCAAAACCATCTAAAGAAATTTGGAAAAATTATAACACACTGTATGGAGAAAAAGCGGTAAATGCTAAATTTTCTTTAAAGCTTCAGCTCTTCAAGTTCAAGATGACTGACTGAGTCTCTATGTCAAGCCACATGAAGAAGCTGAGATCTCTTCTTCAACAACTAACAAAAGTCAATGTTGTAGTTGATGATGAGAATGCTAAAGCCATTTATTAAATACTTTATCCTCAAAATTCAGCAATGCCATCTTTACTCTTAGTCAACTTTCTTCTGAAATTTTGGAAGATATGATTTCAGCTCTCCTAGCTGTAGAAAAGAGAACTATTGCAGGAGATACAAAAGATGATTCTCAAACTGAGGTAGCATTATACTCAAATCAGAGAAGATTTGATAAGGACAAAAGGGGGATAAAAGGCTACTATTGCAAGAAAATGGGTCATACAACTTGGAACTATAGAAATTGGGCAAATGATGTTCTCAAGGGAAAGACTAGGGAAGCTAGTGTAGCCATTGTTGAAGATCCTCTGAATGCTGATAGTGGCGAAGAAGTTGCTTTTTATGCATTTTAAAGAAGTCTAGTTCTTTGAAAACAGGTAGGAAGCCAATTTAGACAAAGCTTAGGATGGATGGTTGCCTTGTTAGCTTGTGAGTCTGTGGATTTTGGGAGTCATACCCTTATGAGGATCATGAGACAACTTCTCCTAGCTGTAGAAAAGAGAACTATTGCAGGAGATACAAAAGATGATTCTCAAACTGAGGTAGCATTATACTCAAATCATAGAAGATTTGATAAGGACAAAAGGGGGATAAAATGCTACTATTGCAAGAAAATGTGTCATACAACTTGGAACTATAGAAATTGGGCAAATGATGTTCTCAAGGGAAAGACTAGGGAAGCTAATGTAGCCATTGTTGAAGATCCTCTGAATGCTGATAGTGGTGAAGAAGTTGCTTTTTATGCATTTTAAAGAAGTCTAGTTCTTTGAAAACAGGTAGGAAGCCAATTTAGACAAAGCTTAGGATGGATGGTTGCCTTGTTAGCTTGTGAGTCTGTGGATTTTGGGAGTCATACCCTTATGAGGATCATGAGACAACTTCATGGAGCTCTATGAGTGTAGCTTAGTATGGATTGTTGTCCAATGGTTCAGGAGATCAGTGATTTAGGAGTTCAGGTAGGTGGTAATCTGGGAACTTGGTTGAAGAACTGTTTTCAAAGAAGAGCTTCTAAAGAATTCATGGTTCTAAACTGTTTTTAGTTTTTTCTTATGTCAATTTGGTTTGTTTTAGTGTAGTAAGTCTTAAGAGGGTGTGTTAGAGATTATTAAGACTTACTTTTGTAATAAAGTCACTTTAGTCAATAAATCTATATTAGTTTATTATTTTTGAATATGTAACATGCATTTTTCATGCTTTGTTTTTATATTCACTCTTAACTCTATATAAAGAGGTGAATGTCTTTGTAACTGTTGATCCAATCTAATAGAATAATCTTGTGTTCTATTCATTTTCTTAACAAAAATGACTAAGATCTGTAAGGATTCAATGTTTAACTTAAAAAGCCTAGCCTTCGCTTGAACTCATCAGAGTTTGAGGGCATTACCTCGCTGGGTATTCATATATAGCCTTAAATACATCAATTTTTTTGATTATATCAATTGTGGTTACAAGAACTTCCAAACAAAGACCAGGCATCACTTTGTACACAAATATAGGGACTTGAAATTGATTCAATTCTGTTACAGATTAACGAATATAACATTATCTACAATACATCCCATATAGGACCCAAATAAACATAGAAATTACAATAATTTACAACAAGGGCATTTCTTCAAAGACCAATTACAGATTTCCTTACTTTCATCCACACTCCCACTATTCTCTTTCTGCCACTAACCCATAATCACCTAATGATATCATATAATCATTTCTTACCTAAAATCCATAAACTGAAACAAATTGTAAAACAGTAGACCCAGTGATTTTCTTTTCTTGAATAAAATACATTCCTTTGAATGTTAACAAAGATAATGGAAAAAGGAATCAGAAGGCATGCACCAGAATACTCTCAAGATAAGGGCAAGCTGGATCCCACCTTGCCAAATAAGGATAGTGCTTTACCATCTGGCCATCCTTACAGTGTGTGCAGGCTTGCATAAGGGGTGAAGAGGAGTAACTCTGACTTGCCACTTTCTTTTCTTGCTTTAATAAAGTCCACCAGTCATACCTATTTCTCCTTATTAATATTGTACTCTATTGTACTGTATTCCTTTCACTCATTACTGCATATTTCCTTCCAACGTTAATGATAGAGTCAACCGAGGTTTTGGGAATAATTACACAAGTACATGCACTCGCATATAAACAGACTTCAGACAGCTCCCTCCAGAGGAAGCTCTAAAAAAAGAAAAATGTTTGATGTAAAGAAGTACAAAACATTCAACAGCAAAAAAGATGTCCACTAGACTGGCCAAGTGGGACATCACAAAATCTTAAGCTTCTGATCATTATGGGCCTGAGGTATGGTTTTTCCCCTACCATACCTAGTGAAGTACTTAAATGTTAGATACATATATGTATATATCATGGTCACTAGCCAGGATTTCTACCCTCCATATGGCTAGTGCAATGGCTTACTACAGAGATATCTAATGACTCATTATACCTGATATGCTGGTATTAGTTTTTACCTCTCACCTGCTACCCCGCAGATACCCACTGTGCTTGTATCAATTTTTTTCCCTCACCAACTACACAACAGCAGCCTCGAGCTTATTCATCTTATCAGAAACATTCATCCCTTGTGCTGCAAGTGCATTGGGAAAATTTTCTCTTCTTTTGTTGAAGACATGACAGTCACACATATAGTGATAAATGTAACAAGAAAGAAAGGAAATTTTGGGTGGCAATGCCAGCCAAAAAGTGTGATTCACTTTATGTTTATTTCCCTTTAAATGTTTGTTGTGCTTTTTGTGCTAGCAATTCAATTCAAAATGTGCAATTTCTTCTTATTCTTCTTTCACTTTACACACTTGTCACGTTTTTGAGTTGGCTCTGCCACCTTTGTTGCTCTTTTATGCTAGCAATGCTACTCAAAGAGTATGATACTTAAGTCTGATCTTAGGGCTGTTGCAGATCACTAATATGTTTGCCAGTTTTGTAACCTCTTGTAAGCCACTGCAAAAAGTGCAATTATCTTATAACTTAAAACCTCCTCATGTTTGGTGCACTTTTATGAAGCATTCACCACCTTTGGCCTGCTTTTATGAGGCATTTGCCACCTCTCTCATGCTTTTGAGCTGGCATTGCCATAGGAAAAGAGCACTTGGGTAGTTTAAGTGGCTTATGAATTGAAAAAGTGCACCCAAAAGGTGTCTTTCCATCACTCCAATGATTGTTAGGGTTCGATAACATGATTGCCCTTTTTAACTGGTACAATCACTCAAAAAGTGTGAAATTTCACATCTCCTTTTGTTGACCTGTTGGTGGCACTTTTCTTACGACATCACTTCCCTTGTGTTTTTTTCCTAGCCATGATATTGAAAAAATGTGACATGAATGCTATTTTTACTCGAGTTCTGAATTACCATTTTGGAATGGCATTGCCCATGAAGAAATTTGACTTTTCTTTTGTTCCTAACTTGACTTCATGCTAAGTGTGGTTTTGGTCATCGTTTGCCACTAGTCACATTTTTAGAATGGCATTGCCATTGAAAAAGTGCGATTAACTTCTTGTTTTTAATTGATCTCCATGCTTGGCATGCTTTCACTTGATGTTAGGCACTTGGATAAGAGATTTACACCAAAGTTGCTAGCTACAAAGTGTGATTTTCTGTAGTGTCCCCATTTTTAGTACTACATTTTCCAGTGATTGATAGCCTACCCCCGGATGCCTGTAGGCTAGTTAGAGGAAGAATTAGGGTTTCCAGCTGCTTGGAGGTTTCTTTTGTGAATTCGAGGGCTTGCATGTTGGAGTTTTGCAGTTTGGATTCTGGATTCCTTCTGGGTTTTCAGAGAGCTTCACAATGGTGTGACATGCAACTGCAACAAAGGACTTTTCCGGACTTACTATTTTTAGTAAGTACGATGGTTGTTCGGATTGTGGTTAAAATGAGTTTGGAACAACTTACTATTTTTAGCAATATGCTATTTTTAGTATGTTCTATTTTTAGCAGGGTTTTTGCAGTTCAGTTCATTGGCTATATCTGGTAGTCAGTTTGAGTAGTTTGGTCTCCAGCACCCTTGGTGCTATTTTTTGGCAGTGTTTCAGCAACTTGGTATTATGGCTATTTCTGGCAGGGCAGTATATTCAGTTGGTCTCCAACTTTTGAGGTGATTATTTTGGCAAGTTTGATATTTGATGAAAATAACATTTTAAGTGAATTTTTGGCTAAGGCTTCTGGACGCCTAATTTGATAAAATAATGTTTAAGTGAAAAATATTTCCTATGCAAAAGTGGACGACTTTATAAGGGGAATATTTAAGTTGCAAGTAATGTTTTAATAAAGTGGAATTTTGGCTAAAGTAAAATGGAACGCCTAGCTTGGAGAAAGTATTTGCAAGTTATAAAGTCATTTCACTTAAATATTTGGACGCCTACTTTATGAGGTATTTTGCATTTTAATAAAGTATTATCTCCCTCATGTATTTGGACGACTTGGAGAAGAGGGAATAAATGAAATGCAAATGAAGATTGAAAAGGTGAATTTGAGTTTCACTTTGGGCACCCTAATTGGAGGGAAACAAATTTGAATTTCTGGAGAAGCTTATAAATAAGAGTGTTGGGCTCTCTGTTTGGTATCCAATGAATTTTATAATGAAGTGTTGTCGGAATGGTAACTCAGTCGCTTCGAGGAATGAATACCTCCTAGCAAAGCTTAGTTTCTTGCTTGAAAGATAGCAACTAGCTAAGATGAAGACTATTCTTTACACTGAAGAACAGATTGAGCGTATTGGAGATGTTTGCTTTGATATTTTCTGAAGTTTGTGAAGGGTTTTCTCAGTTTTCAGTTTGCTGGTTTTGTGCTAGCTGTTGCACGTTTTTTCTCGCAGCTCCTTACTCGATTTTTCTGTGGTTGTGGGTATTGTTCCAATCTCTTTCTCTATACTAGGCGTCCCTTTCCACAAGTTTTGGTAATTTTTAGTGAAGTCTTTGAATTTATCTTGCTGGTCGCCCCCTTTTGATATTTGTACCTTGCCTGTAAGAGCCTTGGAATGTGTGCATAAAATAATAGAGGGTATTTGCTATTATTTAATGTTTTAGACTTGGGCGCCAACTTCCTAGGCTTCATATGCACTCAGCTTCATGTCAATCGGAGGAGTATTGGATGAGTTATGAGTATTTTGGTGTGATCCATGCTTGCTGGTTTTTCATATCAGATTGTAGAAGTTTTGGTTTTTGGTTGGTTTTTCATATTTGGTAGGCTTGTGAAGTTTGGAGAAACATATAATATCATTTGCAGAGGATTGGACATCTTGCTCACTTGTAATTTGCAGATTACTTTCATTGTAAGGCTGAAATCAGTAGTACTGATTCAATCATTTAATATTTCTGCACTTTATATTGTAATTCCCACTATTAATGGAAGGGATAGGCCTCACCGTCCATTTACTTTCAGTTTTTCATTTCTGTACTGCTTGTTGAACAAGCGGAAGGGGTCGGCAAGCCGCCCAACTCTTTATTTTCAACACTTTGTAATTCTTATCATGCTAATCGGCTGAGCCGTCAAACTACTCCCGTTGAATACGTGATTGATTTGCATATGCATTGTAATTTCCAGCACTTTCAGTTTAGTTGCTAACGATCCCCGACACCATATGCTATCACCTCACCCATCATTGGGATCTTGGTGAACATTCTTGGTGTAGGGTTACTTTCCTCAGCTGGTTTTGGTTTCGCTATTGCTAACAAGTGAAGTGCTGTGGCTAAATTGAAAAAAATTGTAAGGGGGTCATTTCATTTTCTCATTTAGTTGAATGTATTTCTCCTTGTTGCACTTTTACACTATCTCTGCCATTCTCATTGCCATTTTTTCTTGGCACAACTACTGGAAAAGTGAGAAATAGCTTGGCACGGTTTTATCCCTTTGTTGCCACCTTAGGTGCCTTTCCCTTGTGGTATTACCATTTAATTCTTGCATTTCATATGAATTTTTAGCCTGATTTCCTTTGTGGTGGAATTCAAGAAGCTCTTTGCCATTTTGAGGATGAGTTCTCCCAAGCGTGCCCTTGATTAGCCTTGTGCTGATGTGTTGTTTGAATGGAGTGGTGATGTTGTCATTTAGCTATTTACTAGTGCTGTCTTCAGATTCAAGCCTCTGACATACCTTTATCTTTTTATCAAGCTTGAGCATCCAATTCATCATCATCTGCTTGACGTGGTGCAGCCTTGAACAACCTGGAAGATTGTTAGTAGAAAAATTAGATGAGACAAGACAACTTTACAAGTTGTTGAGGAAGAAATTCAGTTGACCTTTTATAACATGACACGCATGACCTGGTTTAAGGCTATAAATCTGATTATAGGCAAAGTTTCGTAGGGGTACCAATATTGGTACTAACAAGAGTATGTCCAGATAGGATTGTACAAATCAGTTTTTATCAAATTATAAGTGCATGTCCACAAAGGGGATCAAAATGATAACAACATCGTCCACAAATGCTCCAAGTAGGTACTCAGAAAGGGTATGGCTTGGAGGAACATTAGACATATGGACTCAGGAGGGTGATATTATGTGAAGTATGTCATGATACTTAGATGTGACCACAAGTAAGACCCAAAAGGTGTAAGAGGGCACCCAAAGTGTTCTATGTCTAGGGGGCATAATGAAATTGTAATGTCCCTTTTTGGGTTATTACTGAATTTTTTCCTTGAAACAATAATATGTGTTCAAAATGATTATAGTTTTATTAAAGATTAAGAATTTGTAATAATATTCAGTTCAATAAATCATAGCACAATTCGCAAAGTTGATTAACTCGTGAGTTCTTTGGAAATACTTTTGAATTAAAGGACCCCAACCCTAGCTTGTCAAGGGCATGGAAAGATCCTGTCCTTCTAACCCTTAGCCCACCCCGTGAGCCCGTACCCTGTCCGATTGGCAAATACTACCTAGAATTCAGATTTAATAAATTGATGTATTTGCTAGATTACTGCTGATTGCCTTTTGTTGATTGATATTTATGGATTGACAAGTTAATGTTTGAATGATGCTTGAATGATTTGGTAATTGAATGATTTGATGATTGAATGTATTTATAGACTTATTGCTGTTTGCTTGATTGATCTTTTTGATCTTTTGATCTTGATGGATAGATGAGTGATGATTGATGCTTGAATGCCAATAAACTGATTTACCCTTTATATCCATTTCTTGAAGGAGTCACTGCCCTTCACAATAAATGAGTTACCAGCCTTCATAATAAATGAGCCACCACCCTTCATTGCTGCCTTTTGAGAATAATAATTTATTCCCAAATTGATTGATAGATTTATTCCCCATTGATGATTTCTCCACAAGGAAATGATCTCCCTTTTATATCTTATTATTGAGGGAGTTACAACCTTTCATATTTGAGGGAGTCACAACCTTTCACATTAGGAGTCACAATCTTTCATATTAGAAGGAGTCACATAATATTCATTCTTAATTGATTGATTGAATGATGTTATGGATGTCCTTCTCAAATGAAATGCTCTCCCCCGTATATCTTCAAGTTTGAGGGAGTCACACCTCTTCATTATTTCTGCCTTTTTGGAAGAGCCACAACTACTACTCTTAATTGCTGGCCTGAAACCCTTTTAATTTCATTTTAATTAAATATCTTTAATTCAAGGAAATTGCTGCCCTTGTTTATTCTTATAATCTTAATTAATCCCCTTATTAGAATTGCTGTCCATGTTTACTTTATTTGCCTAGACTTTAAGTGCTGTGATCCAACTAAGTATTGCAATCTGTTTCTTTCTTTGATGGGTTCATGACAGAAATGATATCGGCATGGTTGCAACCCATGTCAAACCATGATATGTATGCAAAAGGAGGCTAGTTTGTCAAAGCTTTCATGCAATCAAGTTAGTAATCATTCTTAACATATATAGAGAATCCAATTTTGAGATAACTTATTGCCTATGGTATTTTAGTTTATGCTCATGTCTTGTGTGGATTTTGAGTAATTTCATGTATAGGATTATGACATGTCTATGTCAATAGCATTCAAATAAAAAATTATAATACTAATAATAGTTACAAAGCAAGGGGACCCAAAAAGCATGCATGAGTACACCAATGTTCTTAAAATCAAAGAAGAGGGGTCACTTAATAAATGTAGCAATTTGCCTTGGGTGTTTTTGTCTTTAAATGGGCAATTTTTCTTCAAATTCCTTAAGAGAAAATTAAATGTAAATAAAGTGAAACTGAAATAGGTAGATTTCAAAGGTTTTTTTGATTCCATTATATGGCATCTGTTGTTCTAGAAATTGCAGGATGTCGATATTTTTGATACTCTCATTACTACCATCATGCAGCTCTATGAGACAATTGTTGGGCATTTCTGGGCTTCTCATGGCTTTTCTAGTTTTGTCTAGAGTACTTTTGGAGTTAAGTAGGGTTGTGCCCTCTCTCATCAATCCTCTTTGGTATCTATATTTATGAGTGTGAGGATTTCCTTATACACCACACTCAAGTGAATCATGGTTACATGCCTCACATTTTATGATTGCTATTTGACTCTTTGTTGATGACATGGTCCTCCTTTCTCATTCTCATGATAGCTTGCATAGACAAGTTGATGCTCTTTTAGAGTTTTATGATCTTTGGTATCTTGTTATCAACCTTAATAAAAATACCTAATGTCTTGGTCTTTGTTGAATCCATTACGTGCCGTGTGGGCAGGAGAGTTTGAGTAGTTCTGGGCATAGGGGTGGGAATAAGAAATTGGGCAGTGACAATTACTTCTCCCAACCCCAATTCCATTCCTCCAAACTTCTGATCACAGATAGTAGTCGAAAACACCAGTAGAGATGCTATTTCTAGTTTTCATTTATTTTACCAATGGGGCCCTATGGAGATAACCACTAATAATACTTATCTAGGAGTTACGTTTATAGGTCCATTCTCCTTTTAGCCTGCCTCTCATACTCATCTTTGCAATGGATACACCTCTCTATTCTTGAGAATTAATGGTTTTTGGTACATTTCAAAGATATCCCTTAGAAGATGTGCCTTGTCAATGCAATGATTAAGCTTACAACATTGTATGGTTTTGATGTTTGGGTCCCTAACTTGGGTCCTTGTGATTGGGCTAGGGGTGAGAGAGTTTAGACATTATACTTCTACATGACTCAATGCAAATGAATGGTTCCTCAGTGTGTCGTCTAGGCTGAATTTATTGCACAACCCTTTCGTCTCAATGGTATCTTCAGATTTACTTGTTTTTAAACATACAGGTTGAGATCCGTGGGTGGTTCTACTTTGTCTTGTGGGAGAGATCGTTTATTGCCACTCTGTTCATATGAGGAGATTGCCTCTTTGAATCCCCCCAAACATTGAAATTGTTGGTTCTTTGAGGTCCATTTTTTCTTCTAGTCTATTGGAATTCCTTGAGATCCTTTCTTCAACAAAGGATAATTTGATTTATAGTTTGCAACTTTATGTACTTTTTCCTTCTCACTAATATATGCTATGAATTGCTTTGATAGAATGGGTACATTATTCTTTCTTAGGAAAGTTTGATGCCCTATCTATGGATACCACACAAATGGGCTTTCAATTGACTGTATGAGCTTGAAAACCTAATACCACACCCATTGCAAATCCAAATATAACCCCCAATACATGGAATGTGTTGTATCATTTCAATATATTTACAAAGGGGAGAATTTGGATTTGTTTTGAAGTGAGGTTGACCCACAGAGCTAGGATTGGTTGCCATTGTAATATCAATGGTGACAAGTTTGATAAACAATACAATCAAAACAAATGGAAACCAAAAAATATAAATAGAATCTAACCCCATTTAAAATTTTTAAGTCTATGCCATAGATTCATAGAATAATGAAACCAAAACAAGAATTTCAAAACAAAACAAGAGAGTTCATTTGTAAACAAAAATTTAGGGAAAAAACCAAAATATCCTGCCTCTTTTGCAAAAATCTTCCTATATTATCTCCTTTGTAGCAAATGGGCTCTTACCCACATATAAGAATAGTAAACCAACCACTTTGGAACCTTCACAGATCAATCTTCAATTCAATTCATGTGATGGCAAGCAAGAATGAGTGATTGTTGTGTTTTTCATTCACATTAAGGTAAACTACATTATTTTTATCTTTCAAATAGTCTAGTATGTATTTTTAAGGTTAGCGATGCATTTCTATACATCCAAGTCAAAGTCAAATGCATTAAACAATTAATCAAAGCCTAATAAATTTTAAAATTTGTCATTTTTAGCTGGGTTCATTGTGGGTTCTCAATAATTCATTTGTGTTTGGTATAGTTTCTCTCAAGTTTGTTTGGGATGAGCGCACTGGCTAACTGGTGACCTCTAGATGCACCCCCACCTGCATCTAACTAGATTCCACTCTGGTGTTGGATCTATATATTATATGGCTGAACTCAGCTGTACTGAACCTGGAATTATTTTTTTCAGCAAACTGCCAAACCTAAAATCCAAACCTGAACCAACAACATAGGTTCTAGGTTTCTCGTGGGATACTGAATATTACCCTTTGTAAACTATTTGGTTAAAGGGGTCTCTTGACCAAAGGATGAAATAAGATTGCATAAGACTGCCATGTAAATATTGAATTTTGGCACTAATCTGTGCTTGAAAGATAAATTTTCTGCTATGCATAAATTTCTGATTTTGCTTTATCATTAACTATCTCTATTATGGAATTTTTCTCCCTTTATTAAAATGACAAATCCTGTTGATGTCACCCTCGTGAATGATTTCAAGAATTTGTATGTGCACTACCGGTTTTGAAAGGGTGTCCTTTGTAGCTTTGCAGGTTGTTTTGAACTTTTTGATGATTCTTGAAATTAGTTGTATAGAGTTTTAGTAGGTTCAGTATTTTGGTAAGTTTTGCATATATCTTGGAATTGAAACAATGCTGGCCTTGGTTATTGAAAGCTTCCTTTGTTTGAGTTTTTTTCTGTGAACGAACATTATCTATTCTGAAGAGTGCAAAATGTGGATGAATATTTTGTGCCTTGAAATGTGGCAAGGCAGATGCAAGATGAGGTAATAGCTGCTGATGCACAGAGACTCCAAACGACACAAACTAATGTTAAGCTGGTATGCTTTCATTATTTAATGTTTATGTATTTGTGTTTTCACTAAACATTTTGTCAGTCACCTTAGAAATGGACTGCACCTGTGTATTGCAGCTGGAAAGACATTTTCAGGTGGACACTCTGACCTGGATTCAAAGATTGAGGCAAAAGGAAAAAGAATTACAGCGATGCCTTTTAAGGGTGATATTCGTATTATCTTCTACCAATTTATTAATATATATTGATTTTTTTCTCTTGCAATTGTGTGCATCACACTGCAATATATTGAAAGTATGGGGCATGTAGCATTTCAGTCTCTTGTGGATTTTATAAGTACAAAAGTTAAATCTTATTAATTTCAGTAGTATTTCGGAATCTAAATTATCTGCAGAAGGAAGCTGCTTATTAAATGCAAAATATAATTCATATATATTGAGAATAGATCCAGCTATTATTATTCTAGCTACTAGGCATTTTAGTGAAATTTCTTTAGTCATCATCTTCGGTAGGAATATCACCAAACATGTTGCTGTGTTTTATGAAACCCCAAGGGAAGTTCCAAGTTGAGAGGCCTTCTCTCTACAAGTGATTCTGATGACAATTTGGTTGAGTATTGGGTGTACTGAAACCTATTGAGTTTTGTTCAAGTTTCAGCAAAGGATATTTATGTTGATAGCGCATATAAAATAAAGGATTTGTTTCCTTATTTTCTTGGTCAATTCATTTCTAAAGCTTAATTTATATATATCTTTCTTGTATTATTATTAACAAACTTCACGTGTTGCTTTCAGTTAATAGCATGAATGCCATCAATCAGCATCACCAATGTTAACATGAGATTATCATTTCTATTCTATTTGTATTTTAGTTTTACATTTGTTGAATTTGTGTGGCAGTTAATGTGTGTTTATTTTCACTCTCTTTATGCGTCTCCATATTCTATTGATTAAATCAGTGTTACGAGATGGCTCTTCCTGGCCTAGATTCATGAATTCGAGTATTGATCAGGTTGGACGAGCTCAAAGCCTTGAACGGCTGACTTGGTGTGTCTGAGTTCAGGAATGGCGAGTCCAAGCAGACTCACGAGTCCTAATCCTGGGCTCATGCTGATTTAAATAAAAAAGATAAAAAGAAAACCTTAATAAGCCAACTTGAACCTTCCAACAGTTCAATGAGCTTTTACAACTTGTTTTCATTTGCCCATGACATTTATCATTCTCCTCACTCTCTTTTATGCTCACTCGATTCTTGTTATGGTTTTCTAATTTTATGTTCAAAAGGGCTGGTTGTTCTTGTTCAAGAGCTGAATACATGTAGATTAGCAGCAATTTTGTGCAAATGAGGAGCTGATAGAAGAGGTTAGCTTTTATTTTAACATATTTTTAAGCATGTACAAAAGGTAGAATGTAAACCATTCTCTCTATTTATCTTGTTTTATTCCTTCTCTTTTATTCTTCTTCATGATTTCTACTTACATAGTCTAAATTGAAAATGTAAGATGGAACAAAATAAAAAACCCTTGATTTTTATCTTTTTTGTGTTTTGTTTTTTTTGTAAAATTTCCTTGCATTTTATGTACTTTTTATTATTCTATGATTTCAATATCTTAGTTTCTTAATTTAACTGTAGGGCTGTTTTTTTCTCCTCGAGGATATAGTTATTGAATTGCTAATATATCCAAGTTGCAAAGAAAAGACCACTCTTAGAACCATTTCAATATGGGTGTGAAGAAGGTGCTGGTTTCATGCAAGAATTGTGGTGCAGATTCCTTAGAGATCTAGCTTAGTCACCACAAAAACTCAAAGAATACCAAAAGAAAGGAATCTCGATTCCAAGAATAAAGCACATAAATGTTGAAGATGTTGTAATGTTCCCCTTTTGGCAGTGATCCTGTTTTAAGCTCATCAGTCTATTCCGGAATCCTGTAGGCTCGTTGAAGTGTTTTCAAAGGATTCCAGTCTCGGAGGTTTTGTGGTTCTTTCTCATTATTTACTATTTATAGTAAATACTACTTCCGGCAGTAAGCAGCTGTCAGCAATAAGCCTTGGCCATTAAAATATTAATGAAATGCTTCATTAATTGAGCAATTAATTCTAATTTGCAGTTGACCCCCTTGGCCTAAGGAATGAACTTAAGTTGTTTTGAAAAAGGGGTCTTTGAGGGTGGCGCCACATGAAGAAGTCAAAAGGTTTTATTTAATTAATTTCTCATTTCTCAAGTGGGGCGTACTTTTGAAGAGTGGCTTCTCCTTTGGAAATATGAAGAGTCTTGTCTATTGGCGTACCTTCTTGGGGGACTTGAACAGTTTCCTTTTGTCCTTTAAAAGTAAGGCTTGGCTTCATTATTGATCATCCATTATTATGCTAAAGTTATGCTGTCAAAATGCTTTGTCATTTTCTACTTCGAGGAATGCTGACCTCCTAGTTCTCATTCAATTTCGTGTTTGTAAGACAACACCTAGTCGAATGATTGCTGCTTCTCATTCAGACTAGCAGATTGTGCCTCAAGGTCTTTTGGGAGCTGTTTGGTGTCTTCACAAGGGCGCCTATCTCCCAGTTGAACGATGCTTTTGACGTCACGCCTTTTGGAGGTATTTTGATCAAGTTATGAACATTTCTATAATTCTGCAGTCGCTGATTTACATTTCCAAAATTACAAATTCATAAGAAAAAGCAAAATCAGTTGTGTTTTCCAAGTTCTATCTTCTTTCCTCTTATCTTCCAACTCAGATACATTGTAATTAATGGTGCTTGAAATATGGTGATGAACATTGTAAATTGCAGCCTTTTACTTTGTAAGAATTGCTAACAGTAGTACTGTTTTAGTTTAGCTTTGCTGCATTTAATTAGTTAAACATCACATTAGCACCCCTGGATGGTATACCGCCAGTGTGGAGAAACATATTGTTATCTTTCTTGTAATATTCTCCTCCCACTGTCTGGTGGTAGCGTGGAAGATTGTTTCATGGTTGGTTATCCGCCTACCTCTTTTCAAGTCAGCAAGTAGCACTCCACCATATGATAGCACCTTGCCCGTCAAGGGATCTTGAGTGCACATTCTTGGTGTCGAGTTTAGTTCTCTCTTTCAAAGTGTAATCTTGTTTTTATTTCAAGTAGATCCTAGGGATCCTCTGACCATATGCTTGCCCCTTCTCCTTAAGTGGTTTTAGGGCGCCATTCTTGGTTAGAGTTCTTTATTGCATCGTTTTGGTTTAAGCTAACCTTAACGGGTGCATTGGCTATATTGTAAATGTTACTAAAAACAAAGAAAAATTGAGAGAGAATATTTCAGATGTGGCTAGGCTATTCACCTACAACGATAAAAGAATCACTACTGGCCTTCACAAGCAATTATAAAACTCTTTCATTGATTGAAAGAAATGTTGACAATCCTCAAAACTGCACATTATGGTATTACGGGACTAACAGTAAGTCACCAATAAGGAATGATGGAATTCATGGTCCAACTAATAACATGTGCAACATCATTGATCATTATTCATTGTTATATAGAGGTCCATGTTACAACTACATGCTTACTTTATTTATTAGTATGCTGTGATACACCCGATAACAATTGCACAGCAAATAACAAAATAACTGATATCCAAACTACAATTTATTCCAATCAGCACAGAAGAACAATGCTCAGTGATAGCAAATTTAGATCCTCAATATACACAATGCTAACAACTATAGTTGACCCAGGAAATATTCAAATAAAAAATTAGCTGGTTTCAGATTTGTATCGAACAATGATGTATTCACTTATAGTAGCTACCAACATACTCATTGACTTTGCTATGTATTGGATTTATTGTGCCTCCTTGTCAATTGTAGAGGGATCCAACAACAATATTATTTGGAAAAACAATGCTATATATTGCAATACATGACAAAGTCTTGTTCAAAATCTCTTCGTAATTAGCATGTAAGTAGGCACTCCTCTCTTGCAATGTGAAGGCACAGAGTGTGGGTGGCTGGCCTGAGCCTACAACTCGACCAGATCGCCAGTGGAATATCGCTCCCCCACGTGCGATTACTCAATCTTGCAGTGTCACCCAACAATGCTCCCTTGTCGCCTCACTGTAATTTGACCCCAGGTGACCACCGTGTGAAGAATAGTGGCGCTCGATCTTGGGTTGAAGAAGCGGTGTTTGCTATGTTGCAAAATTATTGGTAATCACTAGAATTTGCACTCCTCACAAGCTTGTCTTGATGTAGATCGGCAGTAGAATCTCCCAGAGTGTGCGGTGGTCAGGTGTCACAAATACAAGTAGGGTCTACGTCCTACTTGCATTAATCCTTCGAAGGGTTTTGTCTCCTTAGATCCAATTGATAAATTATCCATCTGTAATGCTGATCTTCTTCAAGGATCCAATATAAATAGGCAATAGAGATGCCTTCTCAAATGGGTTGGCCAAATAGGTTAGGACCTATTATAAATTTAAATGTTGTTATTCAATAATTTAAATTTATTTTATTATATTATTAAATATTATTTCAAATATTATTTTTAAATATTTATTAAATGTAGATGAGTGTTTAAAAACATTGTTTCCCTCCAAATTGAGAATGGCTCTCAATCAGGGATGGGGACATGACATATGCACAGGTTCATGTTTCAACTACATGCATACAAACACATATGACCTAAGAAACTAAGCATGTGAGTCATTAAGACCCCTATTTCATCATAAAGCATGAGATTATAATTTTCAGTTGCCATCACATAACCTAAATCAAATTTCAAATAGTTAGTATTCTATCATACCACCAAGATATCAATTTTGATAATTGCTAACTCTATGACAATGCCAATGCTCCTAGATATAACACATCCCATAACAAACAATATAATAAACCAAGTGTAAGAGCAAACAAGTTCTCAAAATACACAATGAAGGCCAAAATTGATACTGATCTCAAGTACCAAGTAACCATAACAAGGCAAGGTTGGGCTAGCATGGTGAACCAACTTAGTGGCTCTATCAATTTGGAGGAGTAGGTTTGTACCCTATAAAGGAAGGTATGGTTGATAGGGATCACTTTAGGCTAAGATAGCAACATAAACTTCCTTGATGTTCTACTGCCCCTACTCAACTTCATACATGTTGAGGTAATCAACCTAGAGGTTAGCTCTCAACAAGGCATAAAACAAGAAATCACACAAGTGACTCTACCATACTTGCAACAATGCACTCGATTCGAGGCTAGATACTCAATATCACAAGCTCATGGATACACAAATCATGTATAGGGTGTTCACAACATAGTGCATATACACTTATGTATTTTGTAATGTCTCCTTCTCAATCCTAAGCTTTTTAGTGACCGTTAGCCTATTTTCGGAGTCTCGTAGGCTATTCGGAGGCATCTCAAGGGATTCCAAGATTCTTGGAGAATTTTTGCCAACACTTTCAAGGGGTATTCGCAAAGGATTGCCAGAGTGTTTTTTGGGTTTTTCTAGGTTTTCTGAGATCCTCGGTGGGCAATATTGCTATTTTTAGCACTTACTATTTTTAGTAAGTTCAACTGCATCTCATGTTGGGCTAATTTGGCATTCGGACACACTTACTATTTTTAGAAGTTTGCTATTTTTGTTAGTTGGTCCTGGCAGCAGTTCAGTGCAGGGTTTCCAGTTCTGGCAGTGGTTGGCAGTTCAGTTGGTGAGGCTTGATATTTTTGGCAATTTATTCTTCCACCATCTTTGGAGTTCGAAAAAGGTAATATTATAACTTAAAGTTATAAAGTTCAATATTGGACCCTCCTTGTACCCCACGCCTAGGATGATAACTTTAAGTTATTTTAAAAAGTGGTCATGAAGTTGGACACCCAAGTTGGAGGCTTTAGTGGAAATTAAAATAAAATATTATTTTCCTTGAGTTGGGTGTCCCATTTGGAGGGAAAGGCATTTGAATTTTGGGAGCCCTAATTTCTATTTAAACCCTCCTCTATGCTCTCATTTGGTTATGCAATTTGAAGATAACAAAGTGCTACCGAATTGGTTTCAAAATCCTTGGGCTTTGAGGACGAAAACCCTCAAGGTTGGCTCTAGTTTCGGAGTTGCGAGATACTCCCTAGCTGGACATGGGTGTGGCTTCATTGCAGGAGTCACCATTGAGCTTATTGGTGATGGCTTTCAGTATATTTTCTGTTTTGGCTTATTATGATGTTTTCTAGCTTTGCATATTTTGGTATGAGTATTGATTTGCAGTGATTTGGAGCATTTTTGGAGTGGTTTCTAGAAGATTTCAGTTTGCTGGTTGACTTTTGCTGCCCTAGGCCGTACCACATGTTTGCCCTTGCAGATTGGAGATCTTAAAAACTTTTTGTGGGTATGGTTGCATATGGCTTCTCCACCTTGGGCGCCCCCCTGTGCTAAATATCAGATTTTTAGGTGAAGAAACTGATTTTATGGAGCTGATCGTCCCTCTTGCTGGCCGTACCAATTGAGGGCTGTTGTGCATTGGAGTTTGTGACAGAAATCTGCCTCTTTCCTTGCTATTCAGTTGGTTTTGGAGGCACCTAGACTGTGTCATTTCCTTGCAAGCATTTTGGGGAAGTTCTATGATGATTTAGTGAGTTTCTTGGAGTGCGTGCCAATCTCATGCTTGCTGTCCAGGGTGTTTTCAGACCTTCTGTAGCATATCAGACATGTAGCAGCAGTGTTTCAGACCTGTCATAGTCATTTGGGGATCATCTCATGAGGTATATTTGATAATACTTGGTTGGGAATACTTCGTTTCATGTTGGGGTTTCATTTTGGGAATTTGTGCCAAGTGTTTCTCATGATTTTCACATTGTAGCAGCAGCTAATAACATTCTGAAATTATTTGTAATGAGCATCAATGTAACATTGTTTTGGTAGTACCATCAGTGATTTGCTCTTTGATTATTGCTACTTACCCCACCGAATAAGTGGTCTCTTATTGCCCGCCAAATAAACGGATGTCCACTAAATAAATGGATGAACTTTCTTTGCTTTCATGTTATTCCCGTTGAATAAGTGGAAGAGTTTTCTTTACTTTCATGTTATGCCAATTGAATAAGCGGAGGATCTTTCTTTGCTTGGTCAACTAGCCACCAACACTTTCTTGCTAGTTGTAATTCCCGTTGAATAAGCAAAGGTTTTATTTCATGCATTTGGAGATTTCATACTCACCCCACTGAACAAGTGATTTACTTCAGAAGCACCTAATTGTAAGCCTTACCACCGCATGCTCTCACCTTGCCCACATTGGGATTTAGGTGATCAAAAAGTGGAAGGTATTTGCTTTTAGTTTATTTTAATTATCACTCACTCACCCCACTGAACAAGTGGTTTCTTTTAGTTAATACAATGTACGCCTTACCACCGTATGCTCTCACCTTGCCCACATCGGGATTTGGGTGATCAGAAAGTGGAAGGTTGCTTAATTCAGTTGATTATCAATGTTATTTTGGCTAATGCTAATGGGTGCAAAATTGAAAAAAATTGGGGTGGATATTACATATTCACATCCATAAGGGACCACAAAACACAATTCCTTTCGCTATCGATACTAAGTATTGAAAAGGAACTTTCACATGCATCGCCATACAATTAAATTGTCACACACAGTTTTCTATGAAGTTTTTTAATGACAACAATTAGAATTAATCTTTTTAGACATGAACAAAATTCAATCATAATACCGTATGCAAATGCATAATGATGCATCATAACAAATTCACCAACATATTGGTATTCACATACTAGACCTTAAGGAAGCCAAGAGAACATAATCTCAACACCCAAAAAATAAATCAGCACTAACCCTCCCCACCCTCCCACACCCTTCAGAGCTCCTAGTGTTGCAACTTCTGTGCTTTGATATTAGTTGTAATGCCCCAAGAATAAACCTAGGACATTAATTGACAAAATGCAAGTTAACAATTTTTTTTTGTATTATAATTGTGACATATGTGTCACAGTCCATGCTCATGTACCGCAAATGTCATTATGCAAACGACCACAATCAAGCACATGACAACCAAATTTTTAAAGTAAAAAATCAATTACATAATACTCACATTGAAATGCACCAATAGGCCCAATCACTTGAAGCTCGCCCAAGTGCATCTCAACAATCCAACAACCATGACCAATGGTGTTTAGTCTACCACCTGACCATGTGGATCTTTGGTGTCCACCCAATTAGACCGAGAGGTGGTCAAATCAAGCAATGCTAACATACACACACCAATGCAAACACATACTCATCTTAAACACACTCTATCCGACAACAAAAGAAAGAAGGTACTAGTTCAGCTCCATAGAATATTGTCGTGATGTGACCTCTCTGTTGCATTCAATGTGGTTAGGAAGAGAGAGGCCACCCCATGCTCTCACTATTCCTCAATTCCTATGCACATAAGAGTGCCAATTTGGACAATTGGATCTTTGGAAGGGAAATATATGGCTTATGCACTAATACATAAACCAATTAACTTTCATTGCATTTGACATATCACTACCAAATAAAAACATATCAATAGTCCTAAATCTCCAAAAAGTCACATTTCAAACTTTCATAAGGACTACAACAATATCCAGTACCTCCATTAATGGAGTCCTTTGATGAAGCTTTTTCATACATTTCCAAAAAATTGCATAATGCATTGTCTAAGCACACCCAAGATGGGTTACAAGGCAATCTTTTACATACAACAAGCATTTTCATGAAGATTTCACAAGTCCTTGAGACAAGTCAAAAGGCAAGCAAGTCGTCCTCTTTCATGCAGTCATCTTAATCATAGACTGACTCAGATCCATATCATTAATATATCTCCACAAAATATAAACTTATGTAAAGATTTAAATTTTTAAAAAGAAACTATTACTGTTCACATGAACCATCTAAATTCCTTGACTTTCATTAATGGAGTCTTGGAAGCTTTTCAATTAAAATTCTCAAACTTGCAAAATCAAAGTTTTAAAGCATTCCAAATCAATCAATAAGATAAAAGAAGCATTCTATTCACCTCTTTTCAAGGTTTTGGACACTTTTGGACACTTTTCCTTTGCACAATTTAAAATAAAACAAACACAAAGGATGCTCGTCTTTGGCACAATCTAAAGCACACAACAAACCCATTGCACACCACAAGATTGTCATAAATTCAATTTCAGTTCTTAATGATATTTTCAAATAAAATACAAGAAAATACCTTAGATGAGCAATAGGATACAAGGAAGTTTTTTGTTCTTCTATTCAAAAACACAAAGGATGCTCTTCTTTGGCACAATCTAAAGCACACAACAAACCCATTGCACAGCACAAGATTGCCATAAATTCAATTTCAGTTCTTAATGATATTTGCAAATAAAATACAAGAAAATACCTTAGATGAGCAATAGGATGCAAGGAAGTTTTTTGTTCTTCTATTCAAACTTCTCACATCAATCAATTTTGCAGCAATCCAAGCTTTTTCTTTCAAATTTAGCTTCTAGGTTTTGAATGCAAAAATTCCCGAATTCCTTTTCTTCTTCCTCATCCACTTTTCATTCTAAACAAAAATGCAAAATGAAGAGATCTCCCAACACTTTTTCCCTTTTTTCTTATATACCAAAAACTTATTTTTCAATAACATTTTTTACTCTTTCCCACTAACAAGCTATTTGATGAGCACACAATTATATTGAGAGGGGGGTGGGGTTGAATCAGTATCACCAAACTTCTACCAAATTAAACGTAAGTAATCAATATGCGAGATCTAACGAATTGCAACACAAGAACACCAAATTTACGTGGAAACCCTTGCAGGAGAAAATCGCAGCAAATAATGCTGTTATATAACTCACTGATTACAATTTCGTACACACTAACCTACAAGAGACACCAATGCCCTAGACTGATCACCAACTTAGTGAGACACCAATCTCGCGATACAAGATACCAACCTTGTCAAAATTGAGGCACCAACCTCCTGCAAAAAGGAACCTCTGTATACTTGAAAAACTCTTTTCTTCAAATCTGAACTATGCAACTTCTCTTTACAGTCACCCTCTCTTCATACACTTGCTGGTGTTGTATATCTTCTAGCACACACTTATTGTCCTTCACAAATCTGTCTTGAATGATCATCCATATTCTCTTCATACACTCTTTTTGTGATTGTATGATATATCCTTTTTGGCTCTACACACTTGCTTCCTTATTCACTCTTCATATATCTCACACATCTTCATATATATCTTCATGAAGGAGGGCGACCTTATGGAAAGACATGTCCTTCACAAATGGACATGACTCTTCTTAAATCTCTATTGCTGCCTCTTCAAACTTGATCACTACTTTTTTTAATTATATCACTGCCCTTTACTAACAATAACCATTGCCACCTTTTCATAAATTAATCGCTGCCTTACAACATACTCAATGTTAATCTTTTTCTTGGGTGCCATATATATATATATATAAGCATCTTCATGAATACAAGGTAGGGTCGGCCCATAACAAATGAACATAATTTAATTTATTTGGACGCCACAACATGGGTCGGTCAGTTCAGCAAACAATTCAAATTAATATATAATAAATGCTTTTCACATAGTCGACCAGCTTTTGCATAGGCATTAGGAATGAAGTTTAACCACTTGCCATTTAAGGAAAATCGTCCATCAAGGAAAGAGTTGATTAGTGGACTTTGGCCATAAGTTATAACAACAATAAGTGATTTTCTGCATGAACCAATGATTTCCTCCTCAACATCAATGGCATTATTCTTGGACCAGCAATGACATCAATTATTATGATGTTGATCTTCCCTTTGACATCAATGACAATATTTCTAATATTCTCCCCCTTTGTCATTGATGGCAACCCCATATAGGTAATCTGCAAAACACACTACTCCTCCTGTCTTTGTTGCTCCCCTTGTCTCTGTACTTCACCCCCTATGACATTAATAGCAAAGGAGTCCATGGAGTTGTGAGATCATACAATGATAAGCTCCCCTCAAAACGGAAGGTGATACCACTCCCAATTTCTATCTTAGAAACTCAAAAGTCTCTTTTGGAGGAGGCTTAGTAAAAATATCCACAATCTGATCATGAGTGCCAACATACTCAAGATTTACCTACTCATTCGCTACTTGCTCCCTCAAGAAGTGATATTTTATAGTAATGTGTTTTGTTCTTGAGTGCATCATTGGATTCTTTGTGATATTGATAGCACTGGTATTGCCATAGAATATAGATATTGGATGATTGTATTCTACTTTGATATCCTTTAAAGTTTGTCTCATCCAAAGAACCTAAGTGCAACAAGAAATTGTTGCTATATACTCTACCTTTGTAGTTGATAGGGAGACTGATGCGTGTTTCTCACTTAATTATGAGACAAGACTACTTCCAAGAAAGAATGCACCACCACTTGTGCTTATCCTATCATCAGTATTGCTTGCCCAATCTGCATTTGTATATGCTGTTAAGGTGAAGTCATCACCTCTTGGATACCATAGCCTAAAATCTAATGTGCCTTTTAAGTACTTGAATATTCTCTTGACTGCCTGCATATGATTTTCTTTGGGTGCAGCCTGAAACCTGACAACCATACCTATTGCCTGCATAATATTTAGGTCCTGAGGTTGTAACATAAAGTAAACTTGCAATCATTGATTTGTAAAGAGACTGATTTGCATCAAGAGACTCATCATCTTTACTTAGCTTACATCCTGTAATCATGGGGGTACTAACCGGATTACATTCTTCCATTCTAAACTTTTTTAGCATCTCTTTAATATATTTTTTCTGGGATATAAATATCCCTTTGTTTGATTGAGAAATTTGTAATCCTAGGAAGAAGGACGACTCTCTAAGCATTGCATTTCAAACTCTTTCTGCATATCTTGAGCAAATTTTTGACACATCTTATCATTGCTACCTCCAAAAATGATGTCATCTACATATACCGCAATAATTAACTAATGCTTCCCTTCAATTTTGAAATACAGATTATTGTCAGCAATGCCCCTTTTAAAACCTTGCTCTTGTAAGTATTTATCCAATCTGGAGTACCAAGCCCTAGGAGCTTGTTTCAAACCATAAAGAGCTTTCTTGAGTTTACATACAAATTCTTTGTTTTCTGACAAGATGAATCCTTCATGTTGCTTTATATACACTTCCTCTTCTAAGTGCCCATTCAAAAATTATGATTTAACATCCATCCAGTAGACTTTGAACTCCTTGTAATAGGTGAATGCTAGGAACATTCTTATAGCTTCTAAACATGCAAGATGAGAAAAAAATTTCTTCAAAATCAATCCCTTCTACTTGAGCATACCCCTTGTATACTAGCCTTGCTTTGTTCCTTACTACTTGGCCATCCTCATTCAACTTGTTTATGAAAATTCATTTTGTGTGAATAATATTTTTATTTTTGGGTCTTGGGACAAGTTCCCATGTCTCATTCTTTTCAATTTGATTCAACTCTTCTTCCATGGCTTTTATTTAGAATTTGTCTTCACTCTCTTCTATAAAGTTATTAGGCTCAATCTTGGACAGCAAAGACAAGTTTTCAAAATCTGGTGGGTTGGCCAAATTTCTTCTTGTTTGAATTTCTATGTTTTTATCTCCTAGAATTAAATCCTCAGGATGATTCTTTTGAACAAATCTGGATGGTGTTTTGTGTTGTGCCTTAAAAGGTGTCGTGGATGGAGTTTTTGTGCTTCTTTGCTCAATAATCTCTGACACTTCCTCTACTTCTTCCTCCTTGCAACTTTCTTCCTCTTGGTAATCTATTTCTGGGGCCTTTATTTTGTAGTATCTTTCCTCATCTACCCTTACATTTGCTCTTTGAACCATTTTTTGCAATCTTTTGTTGTAGAACAGGTGTAAGCTTTGCTTTTTAAGGAGTACCTAAGAAATATTCCTTCATTGGATCTCAAATCTAACTTACCAAGATCTTCTTCATCTCTCCTTATATAGCGTCTACTACCAAACACTCTAAAATATTTATTGTCGTAGGTCTTCCTTTCCATAACTCATATGGGGTTTTATCATGATTTACTCTAATTTTACCTCGATTCAAAATGTATACTGTTGTGAGCACTGCTCCTTCTAGAATGAGTTTGATAATTTGGACTCATTTAGCATTGTTCTTGCCATTTCTTGGAACATTCTGTTTTTTCTTTCCACAACACCATTTTGTTGCAGAGTTCTAGCAGCTGAGTAGTGCCTTCTTATTACTTGTTCACAAAACACTACAAACTCATTTGAGGTGAACTCACCCCCTCGATTAGGCCTCAGACATTTTTCAAATCTAGTTTCATTCTCTACTAAGGCCTTAAATGCTTTAAACTTTTCAAAAGCTTCCAATTTTTCTTTCAAAAAGGTTACCCAAGTCATTCTAGAAAAATCATCAATTAATAACATGAATTAATACTCACCTTGCATACTCTTTGTTCGTGTTGGTCCACAAAGATTTGTGTGTAGAAGTTCCAACAATTTAGATGTAGAATATTCTTTCGTTTTGAAGCTTGCTCTTGTCTGCTTTCCATGTTGGCATTGTTTGCAAATGATGTTAGAAGGCTTGTAGATCTTAGACATGTCTCTTACTACCTGCTTTTTACAATGTTGTCAAAATTCATGTGCCCCATAGCCAACTTTCATCTTCTTGACTTATGCAACACTTTTCACCTTGGATTTCGCTTAAAACATAAAGATTGTTTGTCACTTGTTGATGTTCATAGCAGCGTCAGGTGTACCCTTCCAGCCGATAATGATAAATTAAATAATAGCCAATGGCTATTTAATTTATAGAGATTCCGATTTGATGAAGAGACATGATTTATGTTAACTATAATTAATTATTGAAGAGGCACGAATTAATGAGGAGATGTAATTTTTGAGAAGGTCAACTTCTTCATTGGGATGCCATTTAATGAAGGGATGCACTCTTCTATGTAGGCCGACTTGTTTTTTGTAGGGTCGCGTCCTCCTCTCCAATTAGTATATATATTCCATGACACTTCATTGTTTGGAAATCAAGTTCATTCAACATAATTCACATATCTATAAGGAGTTCGCATTTTCAGCAGATCATCAATCTGTAGCAGCAGATCGACTTCAAGGAGAATTATATTCATTTGTATATTGCATCTAAGAGAGGTGCTCTTATTCATTGTATCAAATCGACATTGTGTTGTGCTTGAGTTGTAAGCAGATTTCTGCTCTTATTCAATCAATATATAAGAGATATATTGGCTGGGTTTTTCTCCCTCAGGTTGGAGGGTTTTCCGAGGGTATCTTGCTGTGTTAATTGTCTTATGTGCTGCATTTTCTGAGTAATTTCAGTTTTGAATTATCTGATCATGGAAAACTAACATGGTATCAGAGCGGGTTTGAAGATCTTGATCCGATTTAGTCTTGCAGCAATACTCTTTATTCTCTTTCTCATCTTTGATCACTACTATCTCTTCATCAAGATGGTGAACGGACTCAAGATTGAGGACAAACTTGAGGGAGCAACAAATTTCACATCTTGGAGATTCAAAGTTATGCTCGCCCTGGAGGAAAATGAATTGGCTGAGTTCGTGGAGAGCAATGTCCCCGAGTCTACTGATGAGGAAGAGAAGATTCAATGGAAGAAGAAAGATACTAAGGCTAAGAAGATGTTAGTTGATTCTGTGAAGGACCATATTGTTCTAATCATCTCTAAGTTGAAGACAGCAAGAGAGATGCTTAAGACTTTGGAGGAGATGTATGAGATCAACAACACAAGTCGTGCACTTGCATTAAAGAAACAACTTCATCATGTTAAGATGTCGGAAGGAGAATCTGTCATCGCTTACTTCATGAAGATTTCCGAATTGAGAGATCAACTCTCTACCATTGGTCATATTGTTGATGATAAGGATTTGACCATGTTGGCTCTTAATGGTCTTCCTTCATCTTGGGAGTCTTACATTCACGGAATCAGTGCGAGATTGAAACTTCCCAAGTTTGATCGCTTTAGGGCAGATTGTATTCAAGAAGAGTCTAGGTTGGCTGCGAGAGGTATTGGTCGTAGCTCTACAAATGAAGACATTCATGTTCTTGCCGCACATTCCTCGAAGAAGAAAATAAAAGAAGGAAAGAAAGGATATTTCAAGCAGAATAGGGATAAAGGTTCAGATGGTGCTCCTACATTCAAGAAGAAGAGGGACCTCTTGTTAGATTTTAATGATCAAATGAAATGCACAGATTTTAATTCAAATCAGACTCACAACATAGCAAATACCCTGGGAAAACCCTCCAACTTGAGGGAGAAAAACCCAGCTAATATATCTCTTATATATTTATTGAACAAGAGCAGAAATCTGCTTACAACTCAGGCACAACACAATGCTTAATAAATACAATGAACAACACCTCTCCTAGATGCAAAGATACAAATGATATGTTTCTTCTTGAATCGACTTGCTGCTAGAAAATATGATCTATTGCTCCAGGTTCAAATTGTTGCTCAAGAATGCGAATTATACTGAATGAACTTGATGATCAAATGAATGAACTTGATGATCAAATGAATGATAAGCACCTTATATTTATACATGATCAATAGGGTTTGCACCTCTTCATAATTTAGGTCGGCCTCAAAAAGACGCCTTTCTTCATAATGAAGTCGGCTTTTAATTAAGTCATGCTTTTTCTCAAAAAATACGAATTTAAACAGGTCGGCCTTTTATTCATAATTAAACCATTAATTATTAATTATATAAATACTGTTTGATGAGGCGCCTCCTCATATGTAATCGAACTTAAATAAATTAAATAGCCAGCAGGCTACAATTTAATTTATTTCTTTTGGGGAGTAATTCGATATAGCTGTATACATCAACACTCCCTCTCAGTTAGGGAGAAATACTAACTACAGTTACAAGACATATCACCTCATCGTGATGTTGATCAACATGGCTACATCCATGTGAGAAAAGAGCTTATCACCTCATCGTGAAAGCATATCACCTCATCGTGATATCAACCATCATGGCTACCTCCATAGATGGTATGTACAAGTGCTCATCACTCAATGTGATGTTGTCACCTCATCAAGACGTTCACCATGGCTCTCCTAGAGGGTGGAACACAAGTACAAGTGAATCATCACGGACTCCCTCACGTGATGTCATGGAGTCACATACATGACATCCACCATGGCTCTCCCAGAGGGTGGAAACAAGGGCTTTCACCTCAAATCTCAAAGAGAAATGCATTATCAAGGGCTTGCACCTCAAATCTCTCTCAATAGAGAAATGCATTAAAAGAGGATCACTAATACTGAGACTCCTTCTCAGCTAGGGCTTTATTCTCCACCATACCAAGCTTATCTCGAAAGTACACAAACTTTCTCTTGGAGAGAGGCTTGGTGAGGATGTCTGTCGTTTGCTCATCAGTGTTGATATACCTCAACTGTATTGCTTTTCTCAATACCATATCTCTGATATAGTGGTATTTGATTTCCACATGCTTAGTTTTGTCATGAAACACAGGGTTGACAAAAAGCTTCACACAACTTTGATTATCACAATAAATGACAGTCAGCTCCAATGATTGTCCAAACAATCCTGCGAGGAGCTTCCGAAGCCACGCTGCTTCTCGAGCTACCACACAAGCTGCAATATACTCGGCCTCTGCGGTGCTCAGTGCCACTAAAGACCGCTTCTTGCTGCACCAGGAGATCATCGCAGACCCTAAACTGAAACAACATCCAAAGGTGCTCTTCCGATCAGTGACACACCCTGCCCAATCGGAATCAGTATAACCATGCAGCTTCAAATCCACACCTGAAGAATATCTCAACCCATATCCAACTATGCAACACAAGTATCTCAGGATATGTTTTGCTGCAACAAGATGTATCTGCCTTGGTTCACACATGAACTGGCTAAGTGCACTCACTGCATAGCAGATATCTAGTCTAGTGTTAACTAGATACATCAATGAACCAATCAACTGCCTAGACATTGTGGGATCCACCAGATCTAAGCTATCTGCAGCCTCCTTCAACTTATGTAAGTTGGTCTCCATAGGTGTAGACATGGGTTTGCAATCAATCATACCAAACCTCTTCAGAATGTCAATGGTATACTTCCCTTGACTTAGAATCATCTCATCTGGCTTTTGCCAAACTTCTAAGCAAGAAAGTAATGCATGAGACCAAGATTCTTCATCTCAAATTCAGAAGCTAACTCCTTCTTGCATTTGAGAATGAGGTGTTCTTCTCCAATGATAATCAAATCATCAACATACAAGACCAAAATCAATGCATCACCATTAATTACCTTGAAGTAGAGGTTTGAATAAACATCATTCTTTGAGAAACCCAAACTCAATAGGTAACGATCAATCCTTTCGTACCAAGCACGAGGAGCCTGCTTAAGACCATACAAGGCCTTCTTTAGCCTGCAAACATGAGACTCCTTCCCATGTACCTCAAATCCATCAGGTTGCTCAATGTAAACCTCTTCCTCTATTACACCATTTAGAAAGGCTGTCTTCACATCCATTTGGTGAATCTTCCATCCTCTAGATGCAGCAATAGCAATAATGGTCCTGACAGAAGTATAACGAGCCATTGGAGCAAAGGTTTCTTCATAGTGAACTCCCTCTTTTTGTGAAAACCCTCTAGCCACGAATCTAGCCTTGTACTTCTCAATGCTCCCATCAACCGCATGCTTGATCTTCTAGAGCCATTTAGAAGACACCACAGATTTGCCTTCGGGTCTAGGAACGATGTCCCAAATATCATTCTTAAGTATGGACTGATACTCTTCAGTCATAACATCTTTCCAAACTTGTTGAGTAGAAGCTTCCTCAACATTGGAAGGCTCTGACTCAATAATCTGACTCATCAAGGCTACATAATTGGAGAACTTATTAGGTCTCTTACTTTCTCTGAAAGTTCCTCTTGGGGCTGCAGAACTTTTTGCCTCCTGCATTATTTTCCTGGCCCAAAGAGGTCTTCTCCTTCCAATCGCAATATCTATAGGCCCATCAGTAGGTTCCAAGGGCTCGACTGGATTATCATCTCCTTTAGGTTCTGGAGCCTCCCTCTGATTCTCAGGAACATGGTCAACTTCCATTCCCTTAGGAGGCTCTTCATCATTGATCTCCATATGAGTGCCCTTGGATCTTCTGAATGCAACATCCTCCTCAAATGTGACATCTCTACTGATCTCAATTGACTTCTGACCCGAAATGTAGATTCTGTAGGCTTTTGATTTCTCACTATAGCCTACCAAAATTCCCTTCTTGCCAGAAGATTTCAACTTTGTCCTCTTTTCCTTTGGTACATGAACATACACTGGACATGCAAATATCCTCAAATGACTTACTTCAGGCTTCACCCCTGAGAATGCTTCTTCAAGAGTTATATACTCCAAGATCTTGTGAGGACTTCTATTCTGAACATAGACAGCTGTCCTGGATGCTTCAGCCCAAAGGGAGGTTTGCAAATCTTGGTTATGAATCATGGCTTTCACCGCTTCCACAATATATCTGTTGTTTCTTTCAGCAACCCCGTTCTGTTGAGGATTATAAGGAACGCTGAACTCCCTCTTAATCCCTGCTTCAATGCAAAAGTTACGGAAGCTAACATAAGTGTACTCTCCTCCGTTATCGGATCTCAAGACTTTGATCCTCTTTCCGGACAAATTCTCCACCTGAGCTTTGAATTCTTTGAATCTCTCTAATACCTCCTCAGATTCTTTAGATTTCAAGAAATAAATCCAAGTCTTTTTAGAGTAGTCATCAATAAAAATAATGTAATACAAGAAACCACTCGAAGACGCAACAGACATTGGACCACATAAATCAGAATGAATAAGATTTAGAATACATTTGAATCTACTTTCACTACTATGGAATGGACCTTTTGTATTCTTACCCAAAGCGCAGCCTTTGTAGGTTCCTTCATGCTTATGGTTGAATTTTGGAAGGCCGGTGACCATCTTCTCCATAATAGGTAGAGCTCGAAAGTGAAGGTGAGTCAATCTTCGATTGCAAAGATCACACAAACTTGAAGAGTCATGCACTAGAGCCTGAAGAGGACGAGTGCATAGCCTGTAGAGACACCCATGTCTAACTCCAATCACCCGAGCAGTCTTGATGTTGGAGTTCTTAGCCCATATAAGAACTTTACCTTCTGAAAATGCAACTTGGTAACCCTTGCCTTCCAAGGCTGAGATGGAAACAAGGTTTCTCTTGATGCCTGGAACAAATAGCATATCATCCAATTGCAAGGAAGCGTCGAAATCCAAGTGAAGAGATGAGGTCCCAACTCCTTTTACAGAGTAACTAGCATCATCTCCAATAATGACTTGTTCACTAGAATCTTTCTCCACCAAATCAGATAGATGCTCCCTAAATCTGGTGATGTGGCGAGAGGCACCACTATCAATCAGCCAAGTGTTGGTATCGGTAGTTACATTGCTTGACAAGGTTGAATAGAATAGGTATTCACTTGAATCCTTCTGTAGAGAGACTTCATCAACATTTGCAATGGTGGCCTACTACCTAGGCCTGGTAGGACATTCCTTTGCAAAGTGACCATACTTGTCACATCGAAAACATTGGACCTTGGAGAGGTCCCTCTTCTTCTTGAATGCAGGAGTACCATCCGCTTCTCTATCTCTATTCCTTTTAAAATATCCTTTCTTTCCACCTTTCCCTTTCTTCTTGAGGGATTGAGTGGCAAGAACATGTATGTCTTCATTAGTGGAGCTTTGCCCAATACCTCTTGCAGCCAACCTATACTCTTCTTGAATACATTTTGCCTTCAACCGATCAAACTTGGGAAGTTTCGATCTTGCACTGATTCCTTGATTGTAAGACTCCCAAGACGACGAAAGACCATTAAGAGCCAACATGGTCAAGTCCTTGCTATCAACAACATGCCCAATAGAAGAGAGCTGATCTCTCAACTTAGTTATCCTCATGAAGTAGGCAATAACAAATTCTCCTTTCGCCATCTTCAAATGATGGAGTTGTTGCTTTAGTGCAAGTGCCCGACTTGTGTTATTGATTTTGTACATCTCCTCCAAGGTTTTGAACATCTCTCTTGCCGTCTTTAGCTTGGAGACAATAGGAACAATATGATCCTTTACGGAATCAACTAACATCTTCTTCGCCTTAATATCTTTCTTCTTCCATTGAACCTTTTCTTCCTCATTCGTAGGCTCAGGAGCTGTGCTCTCCACAAACTCTACCAATTCGCTTTCCTCCAAGGTGAGCATGATCTTGAATTTCCACAAAGTGAAATTTGATGCTCCCTCAAGCCTATCCTCAATCTTAAGACCGTTCACCATCTTGACGGAGAGATGGAGGAAATCAACGAGAAGAGAACAAAGGGTATCGCTGTAAATAAGAAATTTGATCAAGATCTTCTTCAAACCCGCTCTGATACCATGTTAGATTTTAATGATCAGATGAAATGCACAAATTTTAATTCAAATTAGACTCACAACACAGCAAATACCCTGGGAAAACCCTCCAACCTGAGGGAGAAAAACCCAGCTAATATATCTCTTATATATTTATTGAACAAGAGCAGAAATCTGCTTACAACTCAGGCACAACACAATGCCTAATAAATACAATGAACAACACCTCTCCTAGATGCAAAGATACAAATGATATGTTTCTTCTTGAATCGACTTGCTGCTACAAAATATTATCTGCTGCTCCAGGTTCGAACTGCTGCTCAAGAATACGAATTATACTGAATGAACTTGATGATCAAATGAATGATAAGCACCTTATATTTATACATGATCAATTGGGTTCGCACCTCTTCATAATTTAGGTCGGCCTCAAAAAGACGCCTTTCTTCATAAGGAAGTCGGCTTTTAATTAAGTCGTGCTTTTTCTCAAAAAATACGAATTTAAACAGGTTGGCCTTTTATTAATAATTAAACCATTAATTATTAATTATATAAATATTGTTTGATGAGGCGCCTCCTCATATGTAATTGAACTTAAATAAATTAAATAGCCAGGAGGCTACAATTTAATTTATTTCTTCTGGGAAGTAATTCGATATAGCTGTATACATCAACACCTCTCTCGTGTTCAATGTTTTAGATGTGACAAGTTTGGTCACTATGCAAAGGATTGCCCAACCAGGCCTAATCAGCATGCTTCATTTGCGGATGTGGATGAGATCTCTCCTCAAAAGGATTCAAAGGAATTTCTATTCTAAGTCACGGGCCTGTGTTCAAGCCGTGAAGGTTGTGGACTGATCTGAGTGCAAGAGCAGCATATCATACTATGTCCACCCATTAGAATATTTAAAGAGATAAGTATTCTTTGTTTTGTTTGAAATCACCCTTCTAGGCTAAAATTCAGTTTGCTAAGTTGTGCAAATCTGACCTTGGTTATTTGAATCATGTGTGTTTAGTCAAAATTGTGGTTTCTCTTGAATAGTGATCACTGGGACAAGATCCTTTGGAGATACCACTATTCCTTGCAAATTGTGAAGATCTCTGAGTGTGACTTTGAGATGAAAAGAGAATTGCAACATTAATTTCATGTTCATGAATTTCTTATGTAGTTATTAATTCATGCTATAACATTGAGATAATAAATCATGTATGCTTCCAGCATTGGTATTTCTCTTTAGAATAGCTGAGTTCTATAAACTAGTAGTAATCTCTCCTTAATGTCTTCAGGACGGACCAAGAAGCGTAAGAGATTGCTTTCAAGAGAAGAAGAGCTTGACGCATCTTGCAGGCTGAAGCATGGAGACACAACTTGCAGGCATGGGACTGAGTTGGTGGCTGAAGACATCTCTCGAAAAGGAAGAACCTATTCAGGTTGTCATTGTGATCAGTCTTTTCGAAGAGGAGAAATTAATCTTCAGAGGGAGTACTGTGACTCACGGAGTAGAAGTTGCAAGGCCTAATGCTAAATCCTTGAAGATCCTCTTCAGCAGTTGAGATAAGAATTGCTCATAACAGTCAACCTGGATTTAACATTGGTAGCTCCGCAAACCTATTTAGAATAAAATGATCTAGGATGAGGTCGATGAGGACAGTCTTGAATCTCTGCAGAGGTGTACGTTGGAATCCATTTTCCTAAGGCAAGCGTTGCAGGCAATCTTGGACGATGAGGTCAGAAGATTGATGCAAGTACTTGAAGATTCAAAGGGAGCCTACTGAACCTGAAGAAGATGTTTGGCAAAGGCCTAATGAGATCATTCTAAGTCAAGGGAAGTATACATTAGACATCTTGAAGAGATTTGGTATGATGGATTGTAAATCCATGTCTACGCCTATGGAGACTAACTTTTAGAAGCTTAAGGAGGGTGCAGCTAGTTCAGATCTTATGGATCCTTCTATGTACAGGCAGTTGATTGGATCATTGATGTATCTAGTCAATACTAACCAGATATTTGCTATGCAGTGAGTGCACTTAGTCAGTTCATGTGTGAACCAAGGCAAATACATCTAGTTGCAGCAAAGCATGTTTTGAGATATCTAAGTGGCATAGTTGGATATGGCTTGAGATATTCTTTTGGTGTAGACTTGAAGCTGCATGGTTATACTGATTCCGATTGGGCAGGGTGTGCCACTGATTGGAAGAGCACCTTTGGATGTTGTTTCAGTTTAGGGTCTGCGATGATCTCCTGGTGCAGCAAGAAGCGGTCTTTAGTGGCACTGAGCACCGCAGAGGCCGAGTATATTGCAGCTTGTGTGGTAGCTCGAGAAGCAACGTGGCTTCGGAAGCTCCTCGCAGGATTGTTTGGACAATCATTGGAGCTGACTGTCATTTATTGTGATAATCAAAGTTGTGTGAAGCTTTTTGTCAACCCTGTGTTTCATGACAAAACTAAGCATGTGGAAATCAAATACCACTACATCAGAGATATGGTATTGAGAAAAGCAATTCAGTTGAGGTATATCAACACTGATGAGCAAACGACAGACATCCTCACCAAGCCTCTCTCCAAGAGAAAGTTTGTGTACTTTCGAGATAAGCTTGGTATGGTGGAGAATCAAGCCCTAGCTGAGAAGGAGTCTCAGTATCAGTGATCCTCTTTAATGCATTTCTCTTTGAGAGAGATTTAAGGTGCAAGCCCTTGTTAATGCATTTCTCTTTGAGATTTGAGGTGAAAGCCCTTGTTTCCACCCTCTGGGAGAGCCATGGTGGATGTCATGTGTGTGACTCCATGACAACATCACGAGAGAGAGTCTGTGATGATTTTCTTGTACTTGTGTTTTCACCCTCTGGGAGAGCCATGGTGAACATCACGATGAGGTGACATCATGTTGAGTGATGAACACTTGTACATACCATACATGGGTGTAGCCATGATGGTTGATATCACGATGAGGTGAAATGCTATCATGATGAGGTGATAAGCTCTTTTCCACACATGGGTGTAGCCATGGTGTTTAACATCATGATGAGGTGATATGTCTTATGCAGCTAGAAGTATCCTCCCTAGTTGAGAGGGAGTGTTGATGTTCATAGCAGTGTCAGGTGTATCCTTCTAGCCGATAATGATAAATTAAAAAATAGCCAATGGCTATTTAATTTATAGAGATTCCGATTTGATGAAGAGACACGATTTATGTTAACTATATTTAATTATTGAAGAGGCACGAATTAATGAGGAGATGTAATTTTTGAGAAGGCCGACTTCTTCATTGGGACGTGATTTAATGAAGGGATGCACTCTTCTATGTAGGCTGACTTGTTTTTTGTAGGGTTGTGTCCTCTCCATTTAGTATATATATTCGATGGCACTTCATTGTTTGGAAATCAAGTTCATTCAGCATAGTTCGCATATCTATAAGGAGTTCGCATTTTCAGCAGATCATCAATCTGTAGGAGCAGGTCGACTTCAAGGAGAATTATATTCATTTGTATATTGCATCTAAGAGAGGTGCTCTTATTCATTGTATCAAATCGGCATTGTGTTGTGCCTGAGTTGTAAGCAGATTTCTGCTCTTATTCAATCAATATATAAGAGATATATTGGCTGGGTTTTTCTCCCTCAGGTTGGAGGGTTTCCCGAGGGTATCTTGCTGTGTTAATTGTCTTATGTGCTGCATTTTCTGAGTAATTTCAGTTTTGAATTATCTGATCATGGAAAACTAACATCACTCCATTGGCATCTGCAGCTAGTTTTCCTGCTTTCCTAATTTCACACCCCTCATGGAATGTAAGAGTGTGACCTTGATCACACATTTGGCTTACCCTTAGCAAATTCTGTTTCAATGCTTCAATGTATAGCATGTTCTCTATTCTTGGCAGTGGTTGGTCCTGTACTTAGCAGTTGTATTATCTCCAAACTCTGATATACCTCCATTCATCCTTTTTAAGGAGAGAAATTTACTTTTGTCCCTTGTCATGTGACTTGAACAACCACTGTCAATGTACCACTGATCTCTTTCATTTTGGTCATTAGAGCAGTCTGAACAAGCATGGATCTTTCCTTCTCTTCTTTCTTTTTTTGTTTCCAAACTTTTGCATTTTCTCCTTCTTGCTGAGTCACAACATCCTTTTATTTTGCTTTGGTCTCTCTACAAAAATAGTTCTACAGAAAATGTTGTATGCCCATAGTTTTGCATTTATGTAACATTCAACACCGTAGTTCAAAGGAGCAAAGGAGTTGTAATTTCTACTTTCAAATCCATAAGGACTCTTATTCCACCTAAGAATTTTTACACGAGTCCTACAATTCATTGCCTTATGACCAAATTGATTGCATGAAAAACAATAACCAAAGAAAGGACGATAGAACCTGGTTATGTGTTGTTGCCTTGGTGGGAATGATTTTCTGATTATGTCCTTTTTGTCTTTTGAAACTGTGACTGCCTTTTGATAAACCCGCTTTTCCTTCTTCTTGTTGCAATCTCCTTTGATGGGACTTTTAAGTGCATCAGCATAACTTTATGTTTTTTCTTTGTTTTATTTCATTTGTGTCTCTACTTTGCTATCCTTATTGTCTGCTTTGTTTACCACCTTAGTTTCCTCATAACCAAGTCTTGTTTTTATCAATGGTGACCTTTGCCCATTTAAATTATCATCCAGAATTTCAGTGCTTTTTTAAAATTTAAGACTTTTGTTTAGTTTGGTGACAATTTTCTCCAATTCTTTCTAGGGAGACAATCTCTGATTCAAGTTTCTCACAATCTTCTTCTCTTTTCTTTAGTTGAGTTCTTCCAACATCTTCTATCCTTCTTGCTTCTTCTAGTTGAATCTTTAGATTAGTGATGGTCTGTTCCGCCTCTCAAAATTTTGTAATATCTTCTTTTGGACTCACATTCTTCTTGAAACAATTTTTGCTTTTGGTTCTCTCAGTTTCTCTTATGGCATAAATGAGTTCCTCCTCTAGATCTGCTGCACTATAACCTTCAATACTTTCTTCCTTATCCATTTGTATCTTATCCTCCTCTTTGCGAACATTTTCAATATTTTCTATTTCCAATGCCATAAAAAGGGTCTCTTCTCTATCACTCTCCATATCACTTTCAAAAGATGAATTGACATCCCTGTAGGAGTAGAGACTTTTCTTGAAATTATTGTTTTTCTCTTTTTTTCTGTTTTTGTGATACTGAACATTTTTGCTCCCTTTTTTTGTGTAATGATTTTCTTCTTCCTCACTATCACTATTCTTTGGATAAGGGCACTTATTTGCAAAATGACCTACCTTTCCACAATTGAAACACTTAAAAGGCAATTTACCTTTGTACTTTCCAAAGCCCTTTAGCTTTTTTACAAAATTGGATTCTTCATCATCAAATTCATTATATGATCTTTTGCCAAGTTCGGATTCTTTTTTTTTTTCTGTTTCTTTGCAGCTTTGAAAGCAACTTCCCTTTTTGATGGCTTCTCATGTTCAGTCCTCATCTCATAAGCAGTGAGGATTCCTTGCAACTCGTCCATTGTTAAGGATTCTAGATCCTTCATTTCTTCAATAGCAAAAACTTTAACATCAAATCTGAGAGGCAATGATCTTAAAACATTTTGCACAATGATTGAATCTTTAATCTCTTCTCCAAGTCCCTTGATTGTGTTAACAACCTCATCCACTTGAAGGAAAAAGGTGGTGGCATTTTCTTCTCTCATTTTGAGACTTTCAAACTGCCCACTATGAGTTTGAAGTTTAGCTCTTTTGACCTTATCATCTCCTTCGTAGGTATTTGTCAATTTGTCCCACATGTCTTTGGTCAATTTGCAGTGCATAACCTTCACAAATTTTGATTTTGATAATCCACACAGAATTGCATTCTTCGCCTTTGTATTATATTCATCGGCCCTCTTTCCTTCTTGATCTTTTGGAGGAGTCGCAGGAGGTGTATAGCCATTCACCATGGTTTGCCAAATATCATATCCTAGAGCATTCAAATAGGTTTCCATCCTTATGTGCCAAAAAGCATAGTTTGTTCCATCAAACAATGGTGCTTTGTTTGATGAGAAACCATATCCTTCTTGTCCTGCCATGTGTGCTTATATAAGATCTTTCTTCAAACGATTAAGCTACGTTCCAAAGAAACTTGCTTTGATACCAATTGATGGGCACACGATCATACTGGGGGGAGGGGGGGTGAATCAGTATTTCCAAACTTCTACCAAATTAAACATAAATAATTTATATGCAAGATCTAACAAATTGCAACACGAGAACATTGGAATTTACGTGGAAATCTTTGTGGGAGAAAACCACGGAAAAATAATGTTTATACATAACTCACTGATTACAATTTCTTATGCACATATCTACAGGAGACACTAATCCCCTAGACTGAGCACCAACTCAGTGAGAGACACCAATCTCTCGATACAAGGGACCAACCTTGTCAAAACTGAGGCACCAACATCCTGCAAAAAGGAACCTTTGTATACTAGAAAAACTCTTCTCTTTAAATCTGAATTAAGCAACTTCTCTTCACACTCACCCTCTCTTCATACACTTGCTGGTGTTGTATATGTTCTAACACATACACTTATTCTCCTTCACAAATCTGCCTTGAATGATCTTCTATATTCCCTTCGTACACTCTTCTTGTGTTTGTATGATATATCCTTTTTGGCTCCACACACTTTCTTCCTTATTCACTCTTCACATATCTCACACATCTACATATATATCTTCATGAAGGAGGGCGGCCTTATGGAAAGACATGTCCTTCACAAATGGACATGACTCTTCTTAAATCTCTATTGCTGCCTCTTCAAACTTGATTGCTACTTTTTTTAATTATAATTGCTGCCCTTTACTAACAATAACCATTGCCACCTTTTCATATTTAATTGCCACCTTATGAATTCATTAGTCGTTGCCTTTAAACACACCCAATGTTAATTTTTTTCTTGGGTGCCATATATATAAGCATCTTCATGAATACAAGGTAGGGTGGGCCCATAACAAATGAACATAATTTAATTTATTTGGGCACCACAACATGGGTCGGCCAATCCAAAAAACAATTCAAATTAAAATATAATAAATGCTCGACATGGTTGGCCAGCTTTTGCATAGGCATTAGGAATGAAGTTTAAGTGCTTGCCATTTAAGGAAAATCGTCCATCAAGGAAAGAGTTGATTAGTGGCCTTTGGCTGTAATAGCAATCAGTGATTTTACGCTTGAACCAATGATTTCCTCCCTGACATCAATGACGTTATTCTTGGACCAGCAATGACATCAATTATTGTGACATTGATCTTCCCTTTGACATCAATGACAATATTTCTAACACTATTTAACAACAAAATTGTTAATATTCATTTTCCAACGTAATATATTATAAACACAGCTTTATATCATGCAACTTAATCAATTTTACCCTTTTAACTAGTCAAAAACATACCCAAGCAATATGTACATAAAACCCATTTTATTTTTACAACTATAATGCAATTTTGACCTTTTCTCAAGCATGAAAAATTAGCATGAATAATCAAAACGTCCCCTTTTCATTTTCTAATGCATTTGATCATTTTGAAAGCTATTAAATTATTTTTGAAATCAAATGTCTAAAATGCAATACATAATTAAGCTCAACACACGAATAAGATCCCCTTTTTATGGGTTTCACATAATCAGGGAAATCTAGAATTGTTAGCAATTCAGATGATTGGTTTACTGGTTTAACACAGGAAACATCCTCATTTAAAATATAATAGGACAATTTAAACAAGCAAACATGCCCAAATCGTTTTTCTCCAAATTAATCATCGTTGGTCTAATAGGTGCCACACTCATTTTAAACATCAAGTGCATCTCCACAATATAATAGCTGATACTGCATAATAATAACCAACGAGAATATGAAATCAAGCAAGGTACACATACATATCTTGTGACTGCATCATATCATAATCAAAAGTCAATATTAACCTTTTAATCTAGTATAATGTTAGATTGTGTAATTAATTAATCATTAAATCAACTCATGATTTTGAACGAATTAAATAACTTACTGTCAGCATATACTTATGAAAACAATGCAGCTGAATAAGCCACACAGATTCAAACCAAGGTTACCCCAAGTTTCCGGGATGGGGACAGTAGGGGACGGCGGGACGAGTCCCCAAGTTTCCGATTTTTGAGGCCAAAATTAGGGACGGCAAGGGACGGCTATATAAAAATATAGGGAAAATTTTAAAAATATAGGGAAATTTTAAATATTCATATGATAACATGGATAAGGCATGCATAATACACATTATAGAACACTAACATATAACATTTGTGTCCAACATTATGCCAATGCTCAATACGCATTCAAAATTAACATACACAAATCATGAAACAACCTCCAAGTTATAATTTATAAACTTATATCAAAATGCCCAAAGGCTACATTGCTGCCATATAGTTTTCAAGTTTGCTATGAAAATCAAAATACAATGTCAGTAATGAATACAGAATACTGAATAAACAAAGTCAAAGAGCATTGCTGCCCCTAATCATCCCTCATAACTGCATCAAAATCAGAGTCATCCTCTGAGTCATTGCCACTGTGATGCTCCTCCTCAACCAACGGAACCCCAACCAAACCCTCAACTGTCTCCTCCTCATCTACCTGGGCCACATCCTCGGGATCAATATCCCACAGTAGAGCTGGAGTCTGTCAATACTCTGGAGTCTGCCGATCTTGAAACCGAAGAGCACTATGAACGGCCACTAGCTTCTCCGCTCGTCTAGAGGTAAGTCTATTCCTCTTGAGGGAGTGGATAAAGCTATACGTGGACCAATTCCTCTCTGCAGCAGAGGAACTAGCAACCTGTGCAAGAAGGCGAGTAGCAAGTGTCTTCAACTGCGGTGTATCCCTCCCATGATAGGTCCACCATCCAATAGGGTTTGATTGAGCTAATATAGCTCTATCCAACCTCGCTTGTGGTTTACTCAAGTTTGGGCCCGAAAGATTTGCAAAGTCTAGGAATTGTGACCGAACTAGTGAAGCCTGCTCTGCTGGATAAATCTTTTCAATGGCCCGTGTGAACCCATCTAAAACCTCACTATCATCACATGGAGGCACCCTACCAGGCCTTGGTGCATACCATTTTGGATTTAGAGCAAAGGCAGCCATGTGAAGTGGGGTGTTCATTATATTCCACCTTCGAGTCACAATGGGCCCAATGTGTTGCTCATATAAATCCAAAGTGGGGTCCTTTGTCGAAATAACTTGCTTGATCTTCCCAAGCATACTGTCAAATGTCTCATAAATCTCTCCAAGACTAGGAGAGTCTGTATCAGCATATCTGATGACATCTACAATAGGGGAGATGAAGGAGCAAATATATCTGCAAAATGCAAACAAAAAGTTCAAAATAATTAGTTGACAAGTTAATTGACATGTTAGAAACTTCAAAAATTGGAACATTGGACAATAAAATTAAAATATTAAAATCAGAAATTTAATATGAAAATCAGCCATCTAATGTCTTACCTCACATTGGCCCACCAATCGTCATCGAGGATCTTTTGTTTGACATTCTTTCCTTCCGTAGAACTTGCATTAGGCCATCTAGCCCACTCTGCATTGACCATCATTGCTTGTAGAGGCTCATACACCTCTACCATCCTCTCTAACAAGATGAAGTATGTGGCATATCTACATTCAATGTTCATTCATTGATTCATTAAAAATTAAAATTTAAAACAAAATCAGATTATGAATACAAATTGAAAGTGAAACAAAATGAAGTGAGTGGCATACCTTGTCTCAACAGGTTTGAGAAATTCCTTCTTTGAAAATGTTCTGAAGAGAGCAAGTGAGGTGTGGTGATTGCAAATAAACATTTGAATATCTCTAGCTTCTGCCACTATTTTCTTCACCCAATCCAACTTCCCTATGTCTTTCAATGCATTGTTCAATGCATGAACACAACATGGGGTCCAAAATATGTGCCTGTACTGACCCTCCACCATCAACCCAGCCGATTTGCACACACGTGCAGAATCGGTGATCACTTGCACCACATTTGCAGCCCCAACCTCCTCTATAGCATCTCTCAAAATGGAAAATTGAAATTCTGCATCCTTACGTTTCCCCGAACAATCTATGGCTCTAAGAAAATAAGAACCAGCAGGGCATGTGACTATGACATTGATGAGTGGCCGACGTCTACAATCAGTCCACCCATCCATCACTATAGAGCACCCCGTCTTCATCCACGTTTGCCTCATGTCCTCCATTAACACATTAACTTTGGAGTACTCTTTGTCTAGGAGGGTGGTGCGTAGCTTATGATCTCCAAGGGGTATGAATGAAGGACCAACTGTGGTTATTTCTCTCTCCATTTGTTTAAAATAAGAGGAACGGGCCACATGAAATGGAATGGCATGTGCAAAAAAGAATTTGGCAATGGCGGATTCAGTACTCTCTCGTGCTTGGTTATTAAACAGGGACTCAACTGAGGTTGCCTTTTCACTACCACTACCACTCACCTTTCTCTTTACTCTTAAGAGAACTCCACTACTACCAACCGTGGAAGGACTAGGAGTAGGCATGGATGATTGTGCACTTGCGAAAGAAGGAGACCCACCTTGAACCCCACCATCACACTCTATTTGAATTTGTTGGCATTCTAAAAATAGGGCATCTGTCAATGAAGGACACATTCTAACTCCATGGCCCACCTCACCCAAAAAATGAGACCTAATTCTTGTGTAGCTGCCCCTAAAGTCTTTTTCACAAATATGGCAAAACCAAACCCTACTCCCCCCTGAATTTTTTTGTCTTTCACCCATGGGTGTAACATATCGAAGGAATGGTTTTTTTGGGTTTAATGGGTGTCTTGCATAGTCTTCCATAGTTTTGGTATTGGTTGATGAAGGATGGCATTGGATTAGGGTTCTTTCACTTCTTTGCTCTCTAGTTCTACTACCACCCCCACCACTTTGCCTTCTAATTTGCATTTCAACTTCACTATCACTTCCATTCTCACTGCTGCTCATGTTTTTTGTTTTTAGAATGCAAGTTTAAACTGAAAATGCAAAAAAATAAAAAAAATCAGACAATGTATGTTTCATATTTTGCAAGAAAATGAAAAAAAAAAAAATAGGGAAAGAAAATGCATACCTCTTTAGTGGATTTGCACTCCCTTCAACACTATTTCAACCTCCTCTTCTCCTTCAAGCTGCTGCTCCTTCTCCTTCAATGGCTGCAACTTTTTTTGCTCTCAAACCTTTGGCTGCTCAAACAAACAAAATGCACATAATGAGGTTAGAGAGGCCCTTTTCCTTTCATAAGAGAGTCAAAATAAATGGGGCCCACACATGCCACGTATGCTTGGCCGAAATTTTTTAAAATTGTGATTTTTTTTTGAAGTTGTAAGTGTCTAAAGCGCGGAGGACGGCTGGCCGGCCGTCTCCTGGGCGGTCGAGGGACGGCTCAGCCGTCCCCTGGCCGTCCCTCTTCTAGTCAACGCCGTCCCCCCGTCCCTGGCACGTTTCCTGAGTTTTTTGAAAAAAGAGGGACAGTCCCCTGCTGTCGTCCCCCGGTGCCCGGTACGTCCCGGAAACGGGTACGGGGCATTTGTGGGGGCAGCGTCCCTGCTCTGATTCAAACAAGAAATAATAACATATGCCACTGATACAAGCATATAATCACAATTGTGACATTGCTTGAACACCAGACATAGATAGTCCTTCAAACCCTTATCAACCAAGTCCTAAATCATTCTCTAGCCTAAGCATTAACACAAGACTATGATAAGGCAAGAACTAACATAAGTTGGCCTTACCAACTGTTAAAAAATTATATGAAAATTAATATTTGAAAAAATAATTACAAAAACAACAATAGAGGATGCAATTAATCATTTATGCAAGTTTGACAAATTGACAATCAATTGATCCAATCATCAATGACAAGCACTTGGAGTATAATATTTATATTATCCATCAATTTCAAGATACAATGTACAAAATAACACAAAATAAAGGTTTAATTTAGCTCGTTGTCTGGTCAAAGTACCGTGACATACTCATTGCTGGAATTGCTCGACAGTTTGACTCATCTTCTTCTTGTAACTTGACCTTGACCAACCCTATATGTGTAGCCTGATCCTCTACTCTACATCCCATTGTGCTTCTAGACTTTACTGGTAGTAATAACAGCATTATATAATATACTGCCGTTATAATGTTTTCATTAACGTTTATCATGTTGCGTCTGATCTCAAACTTGTAGAAATTTCTCTCTCTCTCTCTCTCTCTCTCTCTATATATATATATATATATATATATATAGCTGTCCCCAAAAAATGCCCCTTGGACTGCCATCCCTGAAATGCATCCCCCGCTCTCCCTGTCCCCAAAATGCTGTGGAACATAGCATTCAAGTTAGTCCTCAAGTGAATCTGTAATAGCTTTAGAGAAATCATATTTGAGCATCTTAAGAGTCTGTATTATGAGAAAGATTTGCATGATTTCTTTCCTTATGCTAGAATTAAGGTTTCAATCTGCTTTTATAGAGAAAATTGATGATAATTGGTCTTCCCTTACACAATAGGGTTCAATTTCCCTGCAGATCCATCTAATTTGTGAAGAATTTCTCTAACACAAAATCTTAGGGACACCCTTGTTTACATTGCAGAGCCAAAAGTGCAGAGAAGATAACCCTTTCCTGTCAATTGGTCTGAATCTTCATGATCCCCATAAGGATGAGGACTAGTATGATCTGTCTTGTTCCCTGAGACATCCTTCAGTAAATCTAGATGTTCATTGCATAGAATTCAGAGTACCAACTATTCCGGCATTAACACTTTGTTGTTGAACTTACTAAATGGATTTTGTTCTTTATTTTGGGAGGATTCATACAGCAGTCCATCTTCTGTAAAGGAAAAAGGTGGTGTGAGCCAATGCTGTTTGTTGCACTCATTGGGTTTGGTTTTGTAGAGTGTTCCTAGAGGAATGTTTAATGATTGCAAATTTACTGTATTCAATGAAAATCCTCATGGTGGTATAGATTTGGTTGGCCAAACTATTAATCTCCTTCGGTGGTAATTCCCAGGTTAAGTAACAGATGAAAATCAAACAGTTAATTTGCAAAGAATATACTCCTACTTTTTCTCACATAAATTAAGGGGACAATTGATGTACATTGTCTGTGTAAGTTAATCACAAGTACTTATTGAGGACCTGTGACAGGATAGGTTCAATGTTAAACATTATCACATAGAAACAAAATAAGGTACTTTTCATTAGTTTGTATAAGCCAAAGATGGTTTTCGCTTGGAAGCTACAGTCACCATTTACTGAAACCTAGTGCTGATTCAAGTGGATATGAAACATGAGGATGAGGGTCACTGCCCCCTGAAACTTCTGGAGTATAATCTGTGATTGTGAAAATTGCTGACTCCAGCCATTCATCAGAACCTAGTTCTGATTCAAGTGGCTGTGAATCATGAACACGAGGGTTACTGTTCCCCCCTGTGATACTTCTAGACCTTAATTATAGATTATGTAATTATGTTCTTACTTCTGATATTGCAGATCTTGATATCTTTTTGCTTGATAGTTAAATTATTATGGCCATGGAATCAATGTCTTAGATCCTTTGTCAACACAACAATTTTCTTTCCCTCTTTAATAATTTAATGTATGTTTTTTCTGTGCTGACTAAGCATTTTAGTGAAAAAGCAGGTTATGAGGATTGTGGAGGCTTTAGAGGGAAAAGGATTTCGTATTCCAACCACAAGAGGGGAAGCCTTCTTAGGTGTGCAATTGCGTACACTGACTCGGCAAGTGAGTTTTGGCCTTCAAAATTGACTCCAGTTAGGACAGTTCTTATTTATTTTCTCTTATTTGCAATGTAATTTTGCTTGCATACTTTATCCTGATAGGAATGCTTAGAATTTTTTTAGTATTGGGACTTAATATGAATGATGTTCTAGTTTAAGAGACTAAATATTGTAGCAGCTTCAAGGACCTGGTGCAGAATTACCACGTAGGATCTATACTCTTATGTCAATTTCTCGAGTACAATCTCAAGTTGAAGGAGCAGATACCTTGCTCCCTGGATTGGCCAAAATAGATGAACAAAGTCTGGGTGACATGCATGAGGTAATGCCAATTTGATATTTTAATTTAATATTTCTTTGGTAATGAGAATAATATGAAAATTGACTTGCTTTCTATTTGACATTTCAGCTCTTACGCCAGCAAACAGATGCCATTTCTTGTCTTGCTAGCATTTTAAGGAAGGATACAAGGAATACAGAAATCTTAGTTTCAGAAGATACAGAGATGACGGATGAAGCAGCTGAAAGTGATTTCAGAAGATCCGGAAGAAATGGAACTTTGCATGCCTATGATACAAATAGTTTGAATGGCTATTGAATCATTGATGAACTACTAGTGTGATTGCATTCATCTTGCAACGGTTAAGTTGGTTTTGGGGAAGTGGCAGAATGTTGCATTAAATGTGATTTGTTCCAATGCTCATGCTTGTAATATTTTATAGCAGGTATTTCTGGTTTCCTTGATATTTAATTTTGGCATGCATAGTAGTTTTCTTCTGTAAAATTTTGTCTCAAACAAAACTGATAGTGTGAAGTATCATTTTAGAGGCTTAGCTTTTGCAGATGATCTTACTGCCATGCAAAAGATCCAGTGAAAATTTCCATTTATGAAGGCAAATTTTTTGTAACTTTTGCCTTTCTATTCCTTTTGGGGTCTCCATGATATGTTATGGATGATTTTTGAGGGTTACTCTTTGATGTGCTAGTTATTACACGTGTTTGAACTTTTTATCAGCAAATTATGGGTGCCTCTTGTTGATTTTCTGGCTATATGTAGTCATCCTTGCTTTGGATCAGCATTCTTCTCTCAAATACTAATGTTTCTGATTCAACTACAATCAGGAACTCTTGGATAGGTAAAACTACTTGGATTAAACTCAACTGCCACAAATTCCTTGCAACAGTCAAATAAAAGGCTGCAAAAAAAATGTGAAACTTCATATCATTTGAACATGTAATTGTTTGTCATTAATAATTATAAAGTACAGAAATGAAACAGTAACACACATTTCTGATACGCAACCCAGGCTTGAGACTAGTTTCTTACCCTGGAACATGCAATCTGTCAAATAACTTCTCTTATTTATTTGAGTAAAATTTCAAATGGAGGACCCAAAGATGGAGGATTCACTCTTCAAAATCACCATTTGGTTAATGTAACCTAGTTTCTATCATGCAGGCAGGGGTTGATTGTTTGAATCATCTCTTTCTTGAGTATTTGTTGAGCTGAATCTCGCTTGTTGATGTTCTTCTGTTAACATATATTCCAAGACTGTTTTTTTCACTCTAGGTTATACATTTTGTTCTAGAATATTGCTATGATAATTTGAGTGGTAAAAATCAAGACAAAATGTGTTAGGTTGCATCTTCATTGATTTCAGCAACATTTTTGTTTTTGGAGGAGTCAAAATAATCAAATTGGGTTTTGTTTAAATATCACATTTCAAGTGTTCCACGTATACACCGCATTAAAACTGGAAGTGATTGATACGACACATTAAATCTGTAAGTGGTCGATAACATTGTTCCTCTGTATTCTTTAGATATAGTGGTATGTCAAATTCCCACAAATTACGCAATTAAAATATTATTAAACAACACAATTACTAGTCATCTCTCAATCGTTTCTCATACTTAAATATGTGCAAATGAAACAGGTTTTAAACTACTATATGGATGGCGTGGGTGGGGATAGCGACGGTGTGCAGGCCCGCGGCCTCTTAGGCGCGACCTGCATGTTGCTCTCTGCTCGTGCATGTTCTTGCAGCGGTTGTGGGCAGTGTGTTGTGGCTGTGGCGCTCAAGGGTGGGGTTCTTCTTGCTGCGTGGGAGTTCGGGGGTGTTCGAAGTGGTGGGTTGTGTGGGGAGAGGGTGTTTGTTGTGGTGGGGTTGTGTGGTGTGAGGGCAATGGGTTGGGGTTCGGTGTGGGGTGGAGGTGGTGGCTTGGTGTGGGTTGCGTGTTGGGGTGGGTGAAGAGGAATGGCTGGAGCTTCCAAAAACCTGGTGCTTGCTGGATCAATGCCATCTCAGCCTTTTTCGGTTGCCATGCATGTTCAAAAGTCAGATGCGTCTTTTGTGGGTGAGAGCTCGAAGCTCAAGAAAGTGAATGGGTGTTTGCTGCATAGTAAAGATCGCCCAGTTCTGGTTATTTCTCCGGAATTTGTGCAAGAAGATTTCTCTTATTGGAGCCAACATGTTCTTATCTGTAAATTTCTAGGTATCCGTATCCCCCTTTCGGCTTTGGAGTCCTGGATTCGTAGATCCTGACAAGTTGAAGGAGACCTTGATATTTTGGTTGCTGGAAATGGTTTTTTCATGGTTGATTTTTCTTGTTTGTCAGATCGCAATCGTGTTTTTGAGGGGGGGCCGTACTTTTACAATCATGTGGGATTGTTCATGAAACCCTGGCATGGCGGATTCAATGCAACTAAGGACCTGCTTTCTTGGGTCCCTGTGTGGGTCCGTCTGCCATGGTTGCCGTTGGAGTTTTGGAGAGGATATTTTGCAGAGGATTGTTGCCTTGTTAGGGAAGCTGACTGCCATTGCTCATAATACTTTGGATAAAAAGGTATTTTCATTCACTCGCATTTGTGTTGAAATTGATTTAAATAATCCTTTGCCAGATTTTTTGGAAATTTGTATTGGCTCTGCCTCGTGGATTCAACAATTAGATTATGAGTCCCTTCCTTTTCGATGCCGATTTTGTTACGAGTATGGACATCTTCAACGCCAATGTCCTAGGACTATTCGAACGGCAGGGGTTTCTTCTCCTCCTTCTTCGGAGCCTTTAGCTGAGAAGGGAGATAAGGGCAAGGTGCCTATGACTGAGGGGGGACCGAATGATGGTTTTATTCCTGTTAAGTCGAAAGGTAAGGGGAGGGGCTAGAAGCAACCCTTTAAAGATAAACAAAGTGATAAGGGTTTCAATCGTTTTGAGGTTCTGGATAGTTCGGCCTAAGAGGAGGGGATCTCAGCTAATATATTGATTGGAGCCACTAAAATGGATACAGGGTTGGAGCAGGCTATTGTTGTTAAGGATAATTCTCCATCGGTGGTGTAGGGGGGTGTTGGGCCTCTTGATGCTTCTGTAGATCTACAGGATGATATTGTTTTAGCAGATTTGGCTAAGGAGGCGTTGTCTTCAGGTAGAGGTCGGGGTACGTCTCCTGGTTTTGGGGTGCTACAACGCCCTCTCAAAAAGGGGCATTTCGACAACTCCTCTAAAGTTGGTCGTAAGAAGGATGCTGACAAGCTTAAATTTACTGGGAATTTTTTGGTGGAATCGGGGTCAGTTAAGACCATTGAGGCCCACTTCGTCCAACCTTCCTCATGATTATTTTGTCATGGAATGCAAGGGGGTTGAATAGCGCTTCCCGTCAAAAGGCTATTCAAGGTCTGATTGGGGTTCACTCTTCGGATATTTTCTGTGTGAGGAGACTAAGCTTCAGGTGGATCTCATGCTTCAGTTCTCTCCTCGCATTTGGGGTTCTGGGCAGTGCCAGTGTATTGGATCTAGGGGAAGTTCCGGAGGTTTAGCTCTTTTTTGGGATCCTCGTAAGGTTGTTCCTCGCTGGTGGATCTCTAGCCATTCCTCTATTTCTGTGGTGGCTACTATTTTGGAATCCGGTGAGACTATTTTAGTTAGTAATGTTTATTTTCCGATTGATATTCGTGGTAAAATCTAGCTTTGGGCCCATATTAGGTACGTTAGGTCTTGTGCACCTTATTTGCTTTGGATCTTAGCTGGAGATTTCAATTCTGTATTGTGTTTGGAGGAGAAAAGAGGGTGGCTTCTAAGACTGGGTCCTGCTTCTGACTTGTTTCATGCTAATGTGGATTCTCTTGCTCTTATTGACATTAAACCCTCCAATGGCATTTTTACTTGGAATAACAAGCGGAGTGGGCCTGCTGCAATTTCGGAGCATCTGGACAGATTTCTGGTCTCTTGCTTTTGGGTTGGGGGCAGTTTGGTCACTTGCTTTGAGATCCTGGATTGGTGTGGGTCGGATCATTGGCCAATTAAGCTTTTTGCTTCTTCTCTCCCCAATTCTAAGAACTCTCCTTTCAAATTTCAGCTTATTTGGTTGCGTGATTCGTCCTTATATAATCTGGTTGGTCAGTGGTGGAGGGATGGAGCTCCTGCTTATGGTACTGCTATGTATGCTTTTGTCAAGAAGCTGCAATATGTCAAGTTTCATCTTAAGCGTTGGAATAGAGCGTGCTTTGGCAATTTACGGGCAAAAAAAAGGGAAGCGCAGGAGAATCTTGCTGTTATCACTTGCCAGATTAGGGATTTGGGTTTTTCAAAGGCTCTTGGGTATGCTGACCCTGAAGGTGGTGGAGGAGTGGGAGCTTCGTGAGGAAATTTTTTGAAAACAAAAGGCCAGGGTTGATTGGCTTCAAGAGGGAGACATGAATACTGCTTTCTTTCATCGTTCTGTGCAGGCTCATCGGAATAAATGTCATATCCCCTCTCTTGTCAATCATGACAGCTCTTCAATATCTTCGCAAAAGGCTTTGTCCAGAGAAGCCCGTCAGTTCTACTCTGTTCTGTTAATTGAGGATTCCCCCCCTGCTGAGGTTGATGAAAACATGGTCATTTCCTGTATTCCTTCTTTGATCTCTAATGACTTGAATGCTTTTTTGATCCGTCCGATTACTTTGGCTGAAGTGGAGGAGGTTCTGTTTGGGATGAATAAGGGGAAAGCTCTTGGCCCTTATGGTTTCCCTATTGAATTCTTCCATGAGTTTTGGGATATTGTGAAGATGGATTTGTTGGAGGTGGTTCGTGAGTCTCTTCATAATAAGTAGATGCTTCGTGCACTGAATGCTACTTTTCTGGTTCTCATCCCTAAGAAAGATGGAGCTGATCGGCTTGATTACTTTAGACTTATTGCGCTCTGCAATGTGGTGTATAAGATTGTTACAAAGTTGATTGCGGAAAGGCTTAAGTTTTGTTTATCTACTGTTATTTTTGAGGAGCAAGGAGGCTTTGTGGAGGGCCGTCAAATTTTGGATGGTGTGGTGGATGCCTCTGAGGTCATTCATTCCATGGCAATCTCTAAGGTCAGGTCTATGTTCATTAAGTTGGATATGGCCAAAGCGTATGATAGAGTTAAATGGGGATTTCTTCAGAAGATTATGTTGGCCTTTGGGTTTTCTTCGGATTGGGTGAATTGGACTATAAGTTGTGTGACTTCTTCCTCCTTTTTGGTTATTGTGAACGGTGAGCCTTCTGAGCTATTTGGTGCTTCTAAGGGCCTTCGCCAGGGGGATCCGCTCTCTCCTTATCTTTTTATTATCTTGGCGGAGGGGCTTGGCCGCTTCCTTAAATTCCAAGTTTCTCAGGGTTTGATTCATGGTTGGCAGTGGGGGATGGGTCTTCCAACGCTTTCTCATCTCCAATTTGTGGATGATACTTCCCTTATGGGGTTGGCCTGTATTCGGGAAGCTCAATCCTTCAGGCAAGCTTTGGATATCTACCTTGGCGTTTCGGGTCAGAAAGTCAATGAGCAAAAGTCCTCTATTTTCTTTTTTAATACTCCCCAGGCTATTCAACGAAGGATTGTTGGTATTTTACGGTTTCAAATTGGGTCTCTCCCCTTTGTCTATTTGGGGATTCCTCTTGCTGTTGGCAGGCAACCCCAGTCTTCTTGGGAGTTGTTGCTTGACAAGTTGAGAAAGAAGGTAACTCATTGGACTCATCGGTGGTTGTCTATAGCTGCTAGAGTTACTCTCCTTAAGTCGGTTATTCAGGCCCTCCCCATCTACAGGTGTTTTGTTCATTCGTCCCCTATGTATTTCCTTAGGGAATTTGATGCTCTCTCTCGTCAATTTCTTTGGAGTGGCAACTTGATGTCCTCTAAGTGGAGTCTTGTTAACTAGGATTCTGTGTGTAGACCAAAGCAGGAGGGGGGTCTCGGCTTACGCTCTGCTATTCTGAACGGTCAGGTTCTTGCTACTAAGCTTTATTGGCATTGGTGCACTAATCAGCACCAGTTATGGGCTCAGATTCTTAACCATAAGTATCTTAGAGGTGTTGCTTCTTTTGAGGTCCCCCGCTATCCTCTAGAGGGGAGTCGCTCTATGATTTGGAATACTTTGAAAGTGGGGGCTTAGTTGATCAAGCGTGTTGTTTTCTGGATCTGTCACTCAGGATCTCAGGCTCTTTTTTGGTTTGATGCTTGGGATGGTCACCCTCCCCTTCTTTCTGATTATCCTCATCTTCAACCCCTCTGTGATGTTCTTACTACTGCTGGCTGGGACATCGTGGAGCATTACAAGATTGCTGAGCATAGTGGTTCTGTGGTTACCTTTCGCTGGAAGCATCCTGTTGAATGGCCTCTTGGGGGGGCCGAGGGGTGCAGGCGCAAGCTTGCTCAGCTTTTGGATTCCTGTGCTTGTAATTCTCTGCAAGGCCCGAATATTTTGGCTTGGGATGGCTTTGATAGGTCTGGGAAGTACTCTGTGTTTACAGGCTATAAGCAATTGGGTAGACAATTGTATGGAGATATTGAGGTCCCTTGGTGGAAGCAAGTCTGACATAAGTTGGCTTGGCCTAAGTGCAATTTCTTCATGTGGTTAGTGGCTTAGAGCAGGTGTCTTACTTGGGATAATCTTTGCAAGCGCAGATTCCAAGGTCCCTCTAGATGTGTGCTATGTTGTAATTCGGAGGAAAGTGTCTCTCATTTTTTCTTCCAATGCTCTTATGCTAGGGAGATCTGACATTTTTGGTGGGGGGTGTGGAATACGCCCTATTGGCATGTTTGCTCGTTAGCCGAGTTTGTGGATCGCTGGGGCAGGGCCCCTGTTTCTACCCCCTTTCTTCAAGCTGCTTGGGGGATTGGCCCTTCCTTTATTATTTGGAATCTTTGGTTGGAGAGGAATCGTCGGGTGTTTCAGGATGTGTTATTGGTGGCCCCTCGTCTGTGGCAGAAAATTCCGCATTCCTTAGGTGAAATTGTTGCTACTAAGTGTGATCTGTCTGTTTCGGTGGCCCCTTTTGATGTTGGCTGTTTTAAACGCCTTCATCTTCCTCTTCCGCAACAACAACTCTGGCGTAACAGATGTCGTCATCCTACCCCAAAGGTGAATAGGGAGGGCAGATGGTCCCCTCCTCCTCAGAGGATCCTCAAGCTTAACACTGATGGCTCTTCTCGTGGAAACCCTGGTCATGCTGGTATTAGTGGGGTTGGTCGGGATAACTTTGGTGATGTTCAGTTTATCTTCTCGGTGTATAAGGGTTTTCATTCTAATAATCTTATGGAGGCTCATGCAATCCTTGTGGCGGTGAAGTGTGGAAGTCAATTGGGGTGGCGTAGGTTCATTTGTGAATCTGATTCCCAGGTTGTTGTGAACCTGTTGAATAGGCGGAATTTAGATGATGTTAGTTGGCAGTTGGCTCTGATTGTGGAAGAGATTCTCAACCTTTGTACTTCTTTGGAGTTAGTTACTTTTACTCATATTCCTAGAGAATGGAATGGTGTTGCGGATGGTTTGGCTAAATGGGCTTCAGATCATCTTTAGGACTGGAATGTGCTGGATCGGGGTCAATTACCCCCTGATTTGTCTTAACAGTTGGACCACTTGGTGGACTTGGATAGGGCTGTGTAACGGCCTGGCTTTGTACTTTTCCTTGGTTTAATAAAGTTTTTACCCCTCTTTTATCAAATATATTTTTATTAACATCTGTATAAGTTGAAATGTAGGTCAAGTTTAATGACTCGTAACATTATCCATTCTCATGAAATTGCAAAATGTATATTAATAGTGAATGCTACTTAATCTTATTGTGTGATCATATAGGTTTGCTTTCTTGTCATTAGAAAACTTAACCCTTTTGTTTTATTTTGAAGCAATTACACCACCAAAAATGCATATACTTACAGGAGGATAGGGTGGAAGCCTGATAATCAAAATGAGGTCGTGGCTTGGATCAAATAATTCTGCAACAGGGAACTGTTCAGTGAAACCTAAATTGGAATTCATACAGGAATCTAGAACTAGGAAGAGGGAAACAGGCAGCTAAAGATTTGAAAAGGTGTATGGCTATGGCTTGCATTCTAACATTTGGGTTTGGGAAAGCTCCCAATTATTAGGTAGAACTATTAGGTCACCTCTTACAACTAGAAACGACTGCAAAGGAAATGAGTAATTATGAGGTAAAATGTTTAGTAGTGAAACGAGGGAGCCTATTGAAACAATCATTCCAAGGGTAAACTTTTAAAAAGAGATCAGCACCTTTGTGAGGGAGAAAGAACCTTGAAAATTCATTGTAAATTCTAGTGACTCAATCTTTTGCAATTGATTAATTTGCAGTTGTGTCAGTTTGTTATATGTTGTTGGCTGCGCTTAGCTCATCAATATACACCAACAGATTGGTGCTGTTAAGACAAAATTTTCATCTCACTGATACCTTCAATCCGTTGCAGTTTATTTTAAATATTCTTTCATTTTTTGTATAGTGTCAATGAAACCGTCTTTTAATAAAGGTCCATGTTATCTTGTGCTTAAATATTATAATTTACTCTTCAGAAGGACAATATCTGCAAGATTAATTGTTTGTGGCATATTTGAAAAATTGCATAGGCAAATATTTGCATTGTTTGCATCTTCATTGGATTGTTGAGGATTTGCTAGAAACTTGTTTAACTTTGCAGATCTCTACAAAGTTTTCTAGAAGATTGATGTGACTTTGATGATTTGCAGGGACTGTCCTTAGAAACAGTTACAAATCATTAAAGTTTTGATTGATTTGCCTTGTTTTGATGCTAGCCAGGCTAACTACGTGCTCTGTGTTATTCTTTGTTCTTGTCTAAATACCTTTTCCCTCCATACGTGGAGTGGTAACTCTATTATTAAACCCAATAAATAAGCTTTGAAAATGGATGGACAAAGATTAGCATTCAAGAATAATCTAGCTATAAGGTTTGCTACTAAGCTTGAATGAAGGTAAAACACAATGTGAAAAGTAAAGCCCACATGTAAGTCATCTATCTCGGTCCCAAATGATCTTGGAGGAACGTCTAAAGGTCAGGTACATGTTACAAATATAGGGTATTTATTTGGATCAATAAGTGAAATGAATAAAGCTAAAAGAAATTGGTTGTCTTTACTTTCAAATTTTAATCAATGAAAGAATTAGGACAAGGAAAGAGAATGCAATAAATAACAAAAAATTTAGGCACAAAGCAAATTGACACCTTAGATCTCCTACTATTTGCTCTCAACCTAGAACCCTTAAGCCCCTTTTGCAGAATGGTGTTGAACAAAGGGAGACAAAGAACCTTGAAGAAGAAGACCCTTAAGAAATATAATTTAAATAATAAGATGCGCAACCTGAGGTAAATGAAGAGATAGAACAATTTGAAAATAATATTGATGCCATGAAAGTACAACGTACTATAGCGAGAGACTGGAGAGTGCTTGCATAGGCCAAATCCATACTGACAGCTAGGGGGTAACAAAAGATTTGGAACTCATTTAAATGGAAGAAATCCTATAAATTAGATGAATTGAGTGAGAGTCCCTAGAATAATTGTAAACAATTTGTGGAATATCCTTGTAAGACAACCTTAGGTTCTAGAAAGATATATACAAATAAACTTTGATATGATTCTTGGTAATCCAAACCTAGTTTCAAATGAGTTTACAGAATTGTTATCACCTAAGTATGCACCTTTGCTAAGATGCAAAAAACTTAGCTTATTGGTGAAACATGGGATTTCACCAGTAAGCTAAGTTTACCTCTGTTTTTCTTAGAAAACTGTGATGCTTTCCATGTACTTCAACTGTCAATACTTATTCAATTCTTGGTTTTCTACCATTGTCATAGAAAGACTGTTTTGTTGAGTATCTCCATATTTTTTTATCTACTGTCATCGAGACCTTATAGAAACCTTCCATACATGCTTAAGAGTGTCCATTGTGAGGGACTATCATGTTAAAGCATGCTTCATATATCCTACCCTTCTCTAGGACTGTTTTGTGCACTTTTAGACTTTGGGATTGGTTATTGTTAGATTATCATAGATTATGCACATTGGGCTGCTTTTGAATCTTTCAACCCTCTATGATTTTGACACTACTTGCTTCACCATTTGCTGTTTAGTAATGAAACACAAAATATGGAACAATACACTCATTATTTGTTGCAACAAACCCTTTGTCAAGTAAAAGCAAATTCTGCCTTTTAAGTGTTGGTGCATCACCCACACCATCCCTATTTTGAAGAGGAAGAATGAGGCTTTTTCTCTAACACATTCACCGACCTTAAAATCTTCAACCTTTTCCATGTCTATAGGATCTTTGATATCAATAGTCGAGCCTTTGTGGCTTTACGATGAAGATTGTTGCAGTTCCATTGTCTACATTTGATGTATGAGATATAATATTGCAAAATCTCTATACTGCAAATAGTTCAACCAATCAAATCAAATGTTATGTAAATTTTCTCAAAGGCTTGGTCTTCTCTATGATAATTACCCATGATTGTCACTACCCACAAGAAACACTCAGCAACTCAAATTCCATCTAATGGACCCAAAAATCTATGAGGCAACCAATAGCTTTAGTACTACTACCATGACACTTGAGAAGTTGTTGACTATTTCATATCAAATGATTCCTCCACACTGAGCTATGACTCGCTTGAAGGCAACCATTTTGCTCATTGTGTTTTGACAAGAAATGAGACATTTCTTACTTCCTTAAAACTACCTCTCCTCTTTGTTCATACATGAAAATAGCTTCTCTATTGTCTATGGTCTCATGAACCCACATAGCAGTTTTAACAGATTATAACCAGTTATATCTATGGCAACCTCTAAAAATGTTTAGTAGGTGTTTAAATGATTCAATAGGTGTTTTAAAACTCAACAAAATCCCTTTCAAGATGGCAACACAAACACTCTATAGGGTATAAAGCACATACCATGTATGAATTGGATAATATCGACCCAGAAACTTGGATTAAGGCATGAAAAAGCTGCTAAAAACTCTGCAAAGTGCCATGTAACCAGTGTTAGAACTTGTCTCACCTCCCTCTCCAACTACAACATGCTCCAAAAATACATCTTGAACTTTTGCAACATGGTGCCAAAACTCTTTAGATTCCTTCAATACCAACATTGGAGCTCTTTCAACACCAAAAATAGGAAACCCTAGCTCTTTGCATGCAATGTGTTGGAGATATCAAAGAAAAAAAAAAAACCTATCTCCTTTTCCTCTTTTCACTCGTTGCCTTCTTAATCCTTTGGTGCCTAAGTCCACTTTTGCCACCCTTGGCATTAAATTTTTTAACTATGAAAATTTCCCTAAATGACTTTTGAGGAAAAAATATAAATGGTGATAAAAATATCAACATTTCTGGCGACCTTTGATGGATGTTTTCTTGCTAAACATCATGACCAACTGCCTTATACAATCCATTGGGCATATAGAGTCAAGAAGACCTCGAAAAATACTGAAATCAGACCTTATACATTGTTGTAGCACTCTAAAAAAATTCCAATTTAATCAACTACCTAAAAGAAAAACTCAAAAACATGATTGAAACAAATTGACCAACTATGCATCAACACTTGGAGGAATGGAAAGACACCCTAAAACCTATGTGCAACAACACTTATTAGCTTGAAACAGAAACCATCCTAACCTATACTAACCAAGGTAGTGATGTTCAAACAAATCCATTATCTGGTTTTGCAAAATAACTCCCTTTTCTAACAAACATAGGATGCTTTACATGATCATGAACTCCTGAGAGGATATGAAACACAAATAGATATTGAATAAACTACTGTAGTGCTTTATGAATGATATAAATAAACTCACTTTACACTGTTGTTTTGAATTGGATAAGTGAGTTGAATCTGACCTTCTTCAGTTGCAACTTCATATTCAGCTTCCTCCTAAGTTGTAACTTCATACTTGGATGCAAGCATGACTTGTGATGCCTTGTGAGCCTCCATCTTGGCTAAATGTCTAATAGGACATCCTCTTGAAAGGATGAAATTTGAGCTCTCACTAATTGTTTCTCAATTATGCACTGTTTCTTTATCATCTTTTTGATTGGGGTGCTTCATTTCTTGTGATTGATTTGGCAAAAACATAGAGATTTTTGCATTAAAATCTTGCTGCTCATGATTTTTTGATTCAAGAGGTATGATGCTGGAGAACATGTCTTTATCAATTTCTAGCCTACTCTCCTCATGTTTGTCAATATTTACACCTTTCAAAACAACATTAGCTTCATTTTGTTCTTGGTAGATCAACACCTTATCAAAATTGCTTGTACCTCCTTGTTGTTCCAAACCTATTGCTAATGTTGGTATGAGAGTGTTTTCTTCATCTTGCTCAACAAAAGAAGACAGCTCACCAAACCAAAATGTACTCTTCTTTTCCACCACCCTCTTTTTGCTTGTGATCTTGCTGTCCCAATTGATTTGTTGATATAGACATTGACATATTTTCTTCACCTTCAATAGAAAACGAAAGCTCATCAAACAAGTCAATCAAAACTTCACATTCAACCCCTCTTAATTTCTTTTCAACTTGCTGTCCTATTTGATCATGCTTATTAACCTCTTGTAACAAGTTTGATTTTTCATTTTGTTCATCATGTGCAAGTTCATCAGCTGCAATTTGCTCTTCTCTTACCTCAAAAAACTCTTCTTTGTCTTTATACCAACTATCTTGACAAACAATAGGTCCACCTTTGCAAAGATAAATGGTTTTAGAACAAGAGGCTGATCATAAAAGTCTTGTTGAGTTTCATGAGGATGTGCAAGTTTCGGGGAAGGCTGCTCTTGCTTATGTTCATACTTTTGCATAGGATGCAGATCCCTATAATTCAAAATTTCAATCTCAAAAGATTGACTTGAAGACTTAGGAGGCATACCTTGCTTGAAGCTTGGAATTTTGTACTTGGGAACCTTCTCTTTCATAGGATAATTCAGAATGCAAGAGGCTGATTGGGAATCAAGTTTTTGTACTTGGGCAAGCAACAAACTCATTTTCTCTTGTTTGGCAAAAATTTCTTTTGCAAGAGACTCTTCATATTGCTTCCTCTATGCATTTATATCCTGCTAGTATTGATAGGCTTGGTAAGCCAACTTGTTTTGCCGCAAATCAAATTCTTGCTATCTCTTGATGTCACCCAACTACTTATTGAAGTCTAACAAGCTTTTGATGTCACTAATCCCCATATTATCAATATTTTGGGACTAGCTAGGAAAGCAACCATGCCGGTTTGGTGTATAAATGACTTCTTGGGGTTGATTAAAAGGCTACCAAGAATATTGAGTAGGGGTAGGTGGGTGGCAAGCATGATGAGTATGTTGATGAACTGCTCTTAATGGGTCATTTGGGACAAAACCAATAGTATGTTTTGTTCGGTATGGCTGATAGGAAGGCACATGAATAACATTTTCATGATATGGAGGTGAAAAGACATAATGTCCATGAAACTTTGACATGTTAAAGCTTTGAAAAGTTGGAAAAATTTCTTGGAAATGATTTGAAATGAAAGAAAGTTTGTTTTCTTTATAAATTGAACATACCAACACTTAGTTTGCTTGAACCAATAGATTTAAACTTGGAGTCGTTAGGTGTGTGAAACCTTTTACCTCCAAAGACAAATATTATTGACATATACACCAAATATCAACAATTAACGTGCAAGTTTTGAATTGTGATAGTTCAAACTGTCCCATTAGGCGTGCCAAAAACTGTTATCACCTAAGTATGCACCCTTGCTAAGTTAAAAAAAACTTAGCTTACTGGTGAAACATGGGATGATCTCCTTGATTGTGGGCTCAAATGTTGGAGATCAACCTCCAAAAATGGAACCAACCCTTTCTGGAAGTTATCTCCAACATTTGATCCCACACTCAGGGAGATCATCCCATGTTTCACCAGTAAGCTAAGTTTTTTGCAACTTAGCAAGGGTACATACTTAGGTGATAACAAGGATATATTCCAAAGTTTCAAGGAATTAATGCTATATTTTGAGATTGTTTGAGAACATTCACAAATTTACCCGATGATTATGAATTGAAAACAAAAACATTATGATAAAACTATTTATCTTTGCATGATGTTGCAAGAGAATGATACAATACTCTTTGTAAATGAAGTATTAACATTTGAGCTAATTTTGAAAGGATGTTTAGAGAACAATATGGTGAAAATATTGACCCAAGATTCACAACAATGAGTTCACAAGTATCACTAAAGGATCAAATGAAAATGATGTTGACTTTAACACCATATTCATAAGGAACATGTCTAAAGTTTTGGAATACATGAGACCCAAGGACCTTGTGTGCTTGTTGTTGTATTGTAATTCTTATGTTGCTAAGATGGGGTACCTCTTGAGAAAAATATTTTATTCTTAAGGGAGGTTTGCTAATTGGCTAGCAATATTGAAAGTAATAAGAAAGACTCTAATAAAGTGCTTAAGAGGGAAGACATAAGAATTCAACATCATGAGAAGGGGTATTAAGATAAACCATTTTTTGTCAAATATAAATTAGTTAAGGTCATGCATGCTCTTAAAGAACCAACTTATAATAAGGTTCCCAAGAATGAGAAGGGAATATTGCTTGAGAGGAAAGCCTTCCAAAGACGAGAAAAGCTAATGAAGTTATATGATAGACCTTATATTTTAGAGAGGAAGAATGGTAAACCAGCTCAAAATGTTGGTATTTTTGGACAAAGGAAACTTGATTAAAGACCTTTAAAAAAGAAACCCTTTATCCATCGATAAGGGGTAATGCAAACATAGTAGAAGACACTCCTTGGTGTGACACCCTCAATCCAATGTGCTATTGCCTTGACAATGGAAGAAGGATAAACATATTATGAGGAGTGCATTGGAGAAGAAATATTTGAACATGGATATCAAGATGTTCAAAAGGATGAGGGAAAAAACATGGTTTGATTATATGAGCAATTAAGAAATATTCTAAAGATTAGTATGCAAGGGATAAAATGGCTAGTAAGTTGTATGTTGGTGAGTTTTTCCATAATTTGGAAATATTTTTCAATGATGAGATTGAGGAATGTGAATAATGTTTCATTGAATTGAAAGAGACACTACAAAATAAGTATATACATGGAAAATCATTAGATGAGGAAATAAGGGCTTTTATTGTTAGAATAGTCACTCAAATGACAAGCAATTATAATTTGAAAAATAGGCAATATAAGAGAAAGGTTGAACACAATGACAATGTTAGGGAACTACTAATGGAAATAAAAATTTCAAAGCAAGGCATGTCGTAGTCACCCAAGAACCCAAAACATTTATTCTACAAAAAATAAAACCTTAGGTGCCTATGTCACTTAACCTTGTGGAATGTTCCATTTCCATGGTTTAGATATATACTTTAGTCCAATAAAATATAAGTAATTTCAAACATAAAACCCAATGCACATTGAGAGCAAGAAAAAACTTAGTAAATTGTTAGTTGACCAAAGTTTTCCAATTTTGATGTTCTCAACCAAGACAATTAGGTCATAAGAAATGGTCACATATCTTAGATGCTAGTCCATGGTAGAGATGGTAGAAGGCAAAGGAATACTATATGGCAATTAGGTAATTCACTTGAAGACTATCACATTTCCTAAGGACTAGGCAATATTTGAAAAAACATCTTATGGTGCAAAAAGGTTTAAGGTTAGACCTTGGCCCATTAGTGAAAAAGATGGTAGATTGTAAACCTAGTCACTAAGTTAGTCCCTAGGTTTTTATATATTGGAAATAGGCTAAGCATTGTCATAAGAAAAGTTCTCATTTTCTTGTTTTGATATTATAGGGAGGTATTTTCTTGGCCTAATGATGAGTTGGAGACATATAGAGAAAACATTTTTTAACATGTAATAGCATTTAAATTTGGTGCAAAGCCATTCAAAAAAAAGAGAGACAAATTAATCCTACATTGGCTTGTAAGATGCAACAAGAATGAGCCAAACTTGATGATGAAAGAATATCAAACCCATTAAGCACTCCACATGAGTATCATTTAGAAAGAAGAATGGATATATTAGATCATATGTAGACTTCAAGAACTTGATTTTTTTTCTTTGAAAGATAACTATCAATTGTCAAACATGGAGGCCTTATTCTATAAGATAATTGGATGTGAGCTTATATATATGATGGGTGTTTTCTCAAGGTTATAACTAGGTCAAGGTTAAAGAAGTTGAGCAATACAAGACCACATTCACAAGCCTTTGGGGTACATATATGTATGTGAGGACACCTCTTGGATTAATCAATGGATGGATGCCATTTTGATGTGTAATATAAGTAGTATTTGCTATAGTTATTGATAAAATAATATCAATATAAAGATGACTTACTACATTCTCTGAGGAGGTTTCTAAGCATTGTGAACACCTAGAAAGAAAATTCAAAAGATGTTTAGAGAATGGAATATTCCTAAACCTAAAAAGTGTGTTCAAAGTTCAAGAGAATATGTTTACTTGAGAACATTGTTTCTAAAGATGGGGCCATAATTGATCTTAAAATAGTAGTTACAATAGACAATACTCTTAATTCCAAGACAATAAAAGATATTCAATATTTATTTTGTTAGCTACACTTTGTTAGAGGGTCTATCCCTAACTTTGTAGAAAAAACAAAGACAATCTTAGGATGCTAAAAAAGGGACAAATTAGAAATTGGCATGGGAGCCTTGCTCAATCATCAAAGGCATCAATAAAGAAATCAAACAAGTTCTAGTATTATCTAGCCTTTATTTTTCCAAGCTATTCCAATCTTTTTTTTGCCATTTCACAACAGTATTGCTTTTCTATTACAAAATAAAAACTTATAGTTTTATTTAGTAAGTGCTCAAAAAATGCTAAGTTAAAGTATGATATCATGAAAAAGTAGGTTTGCACCCTCATTAAAGCTATATAAAGACTTTCATTCCCTATCTATTAGGTGCAAAGATTCTTGCATATGGGCCACACTCAACATTTAAGGGAATATTTACACACCATGAAGTGATAAGGAGGTCCATGCAAATAAATAGAACCATAGAATTTGACACAATCATTTATATCCCAAAGTTGGTAAGGGGTCAAAGATTAGAAAGGATGTTGGTTAAAAAACCTAGAGGTAGTTGATGTACATGCGATTAATATTATAACAACTGTTTGAAAATGTGTAGTAGAAGACGATTAATGATATAGATATATTATATATTACTTAGTTCATATAAAATGTTCATTAGACATGACCGATGTATACATTGTTACAAGATGTGGGATCCCACCACAAATAATAATTGATATTGCCACACATTTAAGGGCTGAAAAATTAGTGAGCTATGCAAAAAGTATGAAAAAACTTTGATCTAATCTTCTCCTTATCATCCATAGGGAATGGTCAAGTAGAGTCTTGATGAAAAATATTAAAAGGACATTAGAGCTCAATAAGAAAAGATGGAATGTCAAGCTCAAGCTAACTAAAAAAATCTTCATTTGAACTAGTACATGAAATGAATGTTGTCTTATCTTTGAATTTGGAGCTACTTGTTTATAAATTGATGCAACATGTTAGTGATGGAGATGAAAATGTTTTGAAGGTTATAACGAATCAATTAGTGGAATTGGATGAAAAAAAAGGAAATCCCATTCGAAATAAATTAAGACTCAACAAAAGATCAATTTTTGTTTTATAGAAAGACAAAGAAAATTCAATTAGGTGACATGATTTTGATGTGGAATTTTAGAATTCGAAAAAAGAGAATAACAAAATAATTTTGAAGCATTTTGAATGGGATCATATGTCACTAAAAACTATTGTAGTACTGTCATGACATGATTTACTTAAAAAACCTAAGTGAAACATTTCTTGAATTTCTTATACATGAGCACCACTTAAACATTGATTTTCATAATTCATGGAGTGACCCAGTTTCTAAATTCTTTAATGTTTTCCCTCTGCAACCATGATTTCCATTTTACTCATGGTAAAGTGTATGCTTGTGTCCTATTTATGTTTAAACTATTTTCAATGAATAATTCATCTTATGATATTTGCATTCTTGAACAATTCTAGTTCTCATTGTATTTGCAAAAGGCACATGCTCCCTAGCAAGACACAATTTTTGAGTGCAAAGTTTGATAATGTCTAAAAAAAATCCTTCTAAAACTCTATGGAATCCTTGTTCATGGTTTAATATTCTTACTTTGCATTTTATTTCTATTTTGTTGTTGAATTTTAAACTTTGATCACCATTTTAAAGTGATCCTCTTCATGTTCCTATGCTCGTCAATGACCAACCAACACAGACAATCCTTGATAGCATATATTTTTTCTTGTTTTCTTTTCGTCCAACTCTGCATTGGGTACTAAGCTTGTGATTATCATTACAAAATCCTATACTAAAGCCTAATTAATTTGTGTCTTATTCCTCATCAAACCTTTTTACTATGTTTTTTATATCACTTGGTGTCAATGAATATAATGATGCAATGAATTTTTTGTATTGTAAGAGACAGACAAAATTGTGCATCACAACATCTTTCTTACATACTTGCCACTATGCACTATCTTTCCCACTAGCGTTCACATCATTATATTAAATGTAGCACTTAGTTTTAATTGGCCCAAAACATATGAGTCAATGTCCTACATGCCTTTTTGTTGAAAGTGAGAAATACATGGTGTCAATTCAAGTAGTTTTGAAATAGCTTATTGTACTTGTTAGAAAAGAGGTTTCATTATCATATTAATTATATTTAATTATGTATATAAATAATGTGTTGTCTTCACATATGTTGGATTAGGTAAAATGGAACTTCTATGGATGGGTGAAGACATTTATTTTCCAAGATATTTGAGATATTGTGTAATAAGATAGTGAATAGAGAGGTTACGTTGAAAATATCAATATTAGGAGTATAAAACATCTTTTTGATTTGATGTTTGTGACATGAACATGGAATACCTAAACTTGGAATCTTGGTAAATTTGAAAATTATGGAAAAACCTATGAAATATATGACATGCAAGAAGCGTGTAAGAAGTTTAAGAAGAGTTATTTCTATGAGATTTTTGACTATGACTATAAGGGTATTGGATTTTTCTATGCCTCATGGTTTTGAATCATAGTATTGGATACCACTTAGTGGTTTATTTTTTCTATTTTTTTTATATATTGAAGGAATGTGATAATAGATAATAGATAATAGTGTCATTTTGCATGTACTCTATGTTGTCAAACCATTGTCAAAGGGATATGTGGATTGTATTATTATACTACATAGTTTGGAATAATATAATTTTTAATCTTTAGGGTAATTTTTTTTTGAAGGGTTTCTCAACCTATATATGGTGTTATGGTTTCCATTCTATGAGTTTGTCAAATTTTTATATTGGTTATCCATTGTTTTCATTAATATAAGTTTAATGGATTAATCAAATTTCCATAAAATCTAATCTCTACATTGTTAATATTTTCATTGTGTCATTTATCCTAGTATTTAACATTTGGTATTAAAGTTATAACTTGATTGTAGAAGGGGACACCTTTCTTGCAGTGTTGGATTTTTATGGTTGTAGTGGGGTATTTTTTAAAGTTTTGTAGATTTGAGTGAGGTTGGAGAAGCCATGAAAAGCACATCATGATCAAATATTGAGAAATTCAATGGCTCCTAGTATAAGCCATGAAAAATTAAAATGAAGGATTTCTGGAAGAGATATCAATGGAAAGATTTGACAAAGAAGGGAAATCCTACAAAATTTCTAATGTAAATTGGACAAAAATAAACAAGCATGTTCAAGGGGAATATGAATATGTATTTTAAATTTTATCCTTTTGAATGCCTTTGAGGAGACTACTAGATCAAATTTATTATGAAGGACTAGTGAAATTTGTCATATAAAGAGTTTGGTAAACAAACTTTATTTAAAAATATTATATTCTTGAAAATGGAGGAGACTTTATAGTTGAGAATTTAAATGAATTTAACCTTATTTTGATTCAATTACAAACTATTAATGTAAAGATGGATGAGGAGAAGATATGTATTTTATTGTTATGCTCTTTACCTAAACTTTGGGAAAATTTAATAATTGTATCTAGTGGTGTTATTGGAAAGCCTAAGATGGATACTCTTGTGAATGCTTTTCTCAATGAAGAAATAAGGTAGAAATATATGGATGAGGGTTCCAAAGAAGAACTACATGTACACGATAGACCTAAGGAAAAGGATTGTAAGAAAAAGGAGGATAATAAGAGGTCTAAGTCAAAATAATAGTCTAAAACCTTTGGTAAGAGTAGAATAAAATATTGAAATTGTGGGAAACGGGGCCATACAAAGGAATGTAGAAACAATACTTATTTTTAAGGTTCCTCTAATAATAAATCCCTTGATGATAAAAATGATGCCATGCTTGTTTTAACTAACATTATTGGTGGTGTTTGGTGCTTGAGTAATTCATGTCTCATATCACATGACTCCTCATAGACAATGATTTTATTCATATAGAGTATATGATGGTTGTGAGGTGTTCCTTGGTAACATTAGTTTGTATTAGATTGTTGGATAAGGGAAACCTAAATTTAGCGATCATAGTATAAAATATTTTATAGATGTGCTATAGATTCAAAGATTAACATGTAATATTATCCCAATTTATAAAATGATAAACGGTAGAGTGCATATCATATTTGATAGGAGTGGTTGTGTTATCCCTCTTTTGGTCATTTAAATAAAAATCACCTCTTTTATTGAATAACCTTAGTGTCAGCCTTTAAATTTTACCCAACCTTATCTTTTCCCCTTTTATGGCTCGTATAAATCTTTCCAATCATGAGCTCCTAATGTTTCAATGGTGATAAAATTAGTTTTAAATTATTGATGAATTCATTCAAATTTACAAAGAAAAGAAATAAGCTGAAAAAGTTGAATTTTTGATCTTCCACAAAGATGTGGAGTTCTCATAGCAAGATAGAAATTTCCTCATAACCTTGTTATTCCTACACCCACGAAAAATGAACTCAATATACAAATAGTGTGGGGAAGTTCCCCCTTGAGGAACTTGCGTCACTTAATCTATTTCCTTGCAACCTTACTTTTCTCACATTTCTATAAGTTAAACATATCTTGCAAAAAAATGAAGTTGAAGAGATATTGCACTTTCATATTCCCACTTCCTTTCACTTTCAAATCATTACACATGCAAGTTTGTTTTAGTTCTTAAGGTAGGAAGGAAATATCCCATTTTCGTCTCTTCCTTCACTTCCCATGTTTCTATATGAATACACTATTTGGATTTGTAGACTCTATGAAAAAGTGTGACAAATTTCTAGCTCCTTTTTGCTTCCACATGATTTTTCCCACAAAGTCTTTGCACTTCATATAGTAGAACTCCCAATATTCCATGGAAATGACCTCCTCCCATGTCTTGCATCTGCATAAACCTAATCACATCAAATTCTCAAACTTATGAACTTATCTTTTTATAAAGCCCACATATATAATCCATTTTCATACTTGCAAACACATTGCAACTTTTTGAAAATCCTTTCTTTGTAATCGAAGATTAGACTATTGTGAATTTTTGACTTTTCTTGTTGCTTGTCAATCTTGTCAACCTAATTAAATGCCTCTACTTAAATTTTACCCATCCATCGATCAAATATGGTACATTATCACAAGTTTTCCATTGCATTTGTAAATTTAGGTACTCTACTATGATTCTCTTATTTTAATTTAAATTTATATCATTTTGAGCTTATGATAGATCATTTACATTGTAAAATTCATGCATTTCATTTAGGGTTCTCCATTGTTTTATTTGGATGTATTTTTGTCAATTTTCCTAATATTAATATATTTATCATTAAATGCTTGAAAAACATGTATTTTGTGCTACAAGAACCATCCTATGCATATATAAAAGAGTATCACTTAACTATGATCATTTTTGTTAGAAAATTACTAGGTTGATCAAACCATTTCCTTTATAACCCTCTAAGATAAAAGCTTTCACAAATCTAAAAATAACAATAATACAACTTGATCAAAGACATACCACAAGATTATACAAGATATACCTTGGGAAGACTCTTATGGGAGAAAAACCCACCCTCAAAAAGCATCCACACTCAATGTATTATTTAAAAATGAAATATTATAAACACTTATAAAATATCCATGATTACTTATGAAACATCAAGCTCCTCCAATACATCCTCCATTTGTCCAATCATAATAAGTAACCATGTAACCACATATCCCATGCCATGCTTCACATATGCACTCTACAAGAGAGTTCAGTACAAATGACAACCAACCCAAGCAATAAACATGTACTTTATTTTATAAATTCAAGCTCACACAATGCCACCAAGTAGTAATATTTAACCATGTGTTTTAAACCATGAGAGCACAAAACTATTGACCCCAACATTTATTTTTTGGTACTAAGTTTTCCCAATATTAAATATTTTTACAATGTGTTGCTCACACATAAAATAACTAGCCAATGTCCCACATAACTTTACAAGTGGACCCAAATAAATATTTAGTTTGGATAAACACATCTCCAAAGATTCACCACAAATAAATATTTATTTTACATAATTAAAATATTTCTTTCCTATGGAAGGTGTACAATGCTATTTCCTAATATTTTCTATCCTAACCCTAAATTCCCATTTATCAAGCTACAAAATCTTGACCCTTATCAAGATCAAAATTACTTTCCATTTTTCCTTCCCATTTACAAATCCTACAAATTCACATGATTCGAGAAGTTGAGCATGTGAAGAACATTAATTTTGGCAATTGAGCTAATCCTCTTCTATCCTCTTCATCTAAAAACTTTGTATGAATTCATCTAGGTCAAAAGAGATGAATTATGAGTTAAAAGGAGTAAATCTTCCCTCCAAAATTACCTTTACCCTTAAACAATTATTTTAAATTGACTAAGGACATATAAACTTAAATGAGTTCTTAGAAAGATTAATGTATGTACATGATAAAACAACACAAGCAATATGTATTTCCAATAGTTGATTAGTGCAAACTACAAGTTTCCCCACCTTATTTCAATCACTTAAGATTATTATGGAATGTGCTAAATTTTATGATCCCGATAGCAAGAAGATCTTAGGAATTTCAAATGAAGTGTTCTTAGATCTCAACCTTGGATCCATAATCGAAACATTCTAGATCCCTAATTTTGAAGAAGTTATAAGGTTGGATATTGTGATGGATTATAATATTATAATTTGGATCAATTTTTTCTTTGAGAGCCTTGACCAAAAATTGGTTAATAAAAAGAAAGTGTAGCTTCCTCCAAATTACCTAAGAAAATATTGAGAAATTCCTTTTATACTAAAATCAATATTTGATAACTCTTTTGAATAGGGTTATGGGTCTTCCTAATGCACATGAATTCATACCTTATAAGTTTAGGTTTATAAAAATTATGCTATAAGATACACATAAAATTGATTGAGCCACTATCCTTACAACAATACTCATAAAAAAACCATAGAGGTTCAAGAATTAAGGAAATTTTATATGAGGTCATACATTATGTTCTTAATGGTTAGAAAAGCCATCTTTCTTGGACTCACCAAAGTGGAATGTTTTCTTCTAAAGAAGGCCAATAGAAAATTCATGAGTTCTACATTCAATTGGAACTCAAGAAAAGTGAAAAACACATTTAAAGAGTTAATGGTGATTTTGTATTTTTCCTTATTCAAAAAATGGAGGGGGACCTTAACTAACACATTTCCTTAGAAGGCACAATGACCATTGGTAATTGGGGGAAATGGTTTATATAGTTTCCAAATTTTACATATATTAGACTTGGAGGGTTTACAATGTTGGGAACAGGCGCCTCAAATTTTGGCTTGAACCTCTGAAAAGACTTGGTGAATTTATCACCATTCTTAGCCTTTACTGCTCTACCGCTGAGAGTCTTTCATAGAGGCGTGGTCTGGTGGTTTACCATCTTACTGCAGGCCTCTGTCAGTCTATTCGCAGTTGGGCGGTGTTACCGCCATACCGTAGGGTCTCCATCTTGGGCTTGTGGTAGTGTGGTTGACAGGAGTAGTCAATGCGAAGCCTTACCTCCCTACCATGGAGGGTGTTCGTTGGTGGCATAGTGGCCACGGTGAACGAAGACAGTTAAGCGAAGTTCGCTTACCGCCACACTGTGATGGCCTTTTGGCCATGTCGCGGTGGCACGGTAAGCCTTGGCGGTCAGAGATAACAGTTACCTCCTTGCCGCGAAGGTCTTGTGGTCGAGGCGCGGTAGCACGGTGGAGCCCGATGGTCGGCACAGGTGGTCACGGCCATACCGCGGGAGGCTTTTCCTAGCCTCACGGTTGGGCGGTGGCACCGCCATACCGCAGAAGGTCGATCTGAGCTCGATGGTGATGCAATGTTAAGCGATGGGCTGAAAGACAAGACACTACCTCGATACCGCAAGGGTGTTAGAAGGGATTTGTGGCTGGGCAGTGGCACCGCAATACCACGATGGCTTCTTTGGCCTAGCGAGGTAGCACAGTAAGAGGTGTTTGACAGTTGTGTTGACCGGTCAGACTTGACTGGAAGCGACGATCAAGTAGAGAGGTGACGTGTGGAAAGTAATCAACATCTGATTGGTCAAAGTCTAGAGTGGTGATAACAATAATTGCAAGATGTGTTTCGGTTGATGACAAAATCCGATTAAAGCAAAGGAGTTAATGCCTGGGCGACCCGATGCGTGATTGCAGGGAAAATCGGTTAGAAGATTAGATTGCTTGATTGGGTGATCGGTGCATTATTAAGGCCTATGATTGGTTGGTATGATTAATGTGATGTAAGACTTGTATAGTCGATTACATTGATGTAAGCCAACAAGAAGGTGACGGTAAAAGTATGAGCAACTAGTGAGTGTGAGATAGTATAGAGAGTTTCATTCATTGTATATTGAAAGAAGTATGGTAACAGTGAGTGCATGACAACTCAAGTCTGCTGCTGAGAGCTAACTATCAGAGAGTGAGGACTGTGAGCTTTGTTTGTAATTTATTTTATTGTAATACAAAGTGTCTTATCTTGGTGTGGTGGGTTTTTTCCCGAAAGGGTTTTCCCATGTAAATCCGGTGTTATCTGTGATTGTTTTTTTCCTATTACTCTTGTTACCCTATATGTGTTCATCTTGGTTGTTTTAAGAAGCTTTAAAACTGGTCTTTTTCACTTCTCCTTTGATGTTTTAGCATTAGGAAAGTGATTCCGCACCTCTGTTTTCCTTCTCTGTTTTCCTTTCATACAAGTGCTCCATATAGGTTGTGAAAGTATGCATGAAATCTAGTTATTCTCTTGGAGCTAACAAGAAAATTGAGTGAGGTGCATAAACCCTTATATAATAAACATAGAGCTAGTGCAATTTTTCTTGCCATCATTAATTCATATATTGCCCTTGTTTACCAAAGGATTAGATATGGAGTTGTGTGAGGTGAACCTATATGTGCATGATCAAATATCTTTATTTGACCCCAAGGGGAATATTTTGGTTCAACTTATAAAGACAAGTTTAGAAGACTTCTAGGTGGGCTATGAAGATGAACATGTAGTTAGAATGAATAAATATTCTAGGTTAATTAACTTTAAATTAGGTAATGCCAAATTTCTAGTGTTCTTAAGGAAAAAACTGATGATGAAGACTTTTTGAGTGACACCTATAATAAGAGATGAATTTTTAAATTACCTATACCACTTATCGATTGTTTGCAAGGAGAAACAAATTATCCTTAGAAGTTATAAGAAAAAGAGTAATTATTAGTTGTTTTACATGGATAGGACAAAATAAGAAATAATTGAATGTTTCTACTAAAAAAGTGATAAGAGGTAATGAGGCCTTGAAAGAGATTCCTTGTCTAAGGAAATAAGGAAAATACAATGAAACCACACGTGTATTTTGAGTGTTATGGATGTAGATATGGATGAAATAAATGAAGAAGGAACACTCTAGAGGAAGAAAACTATAAGATACAAGTACAAGTTTAGAGAATCATCTATAGTATGGGAAGTGAAAAATTGGGGCCACTAAAATCCTTGCTTCTTTATAAGGATAACTATAACTCATTCTTTTGTCCAAGCTCATTCACAAGCTTTTGCACAAGTTCCTCAAAATCCTTTTTGGTATGCTATCCAAAGTTCTCCCTCTTCTCATGTAAACCCTCCTCATAGCTTAACGCCATAGGATCTAGTTATATGTTATCAAGCATATACAATTTTAGAATAAACAATAGTCAATTTTATAACTCAACTTTCTAAAGATAAAAAAACCACAAATCTTGCTCCTAATGAGTCGTCACCTATTTCATCCTTGGAGAAGAATCCCTTCCAATATATTCACATTTCTCCTGTAGAATAAAACAAATGACACATTGAGTAGGAGAAAGAGAGGATATGTGTTAATAATGAGGAATAGGTAAATTAGGATAATGAATAGACAATACAAAAGAAAAAGGATAATGTAGAACAAGGAGATGAGAAAGTGAAAATTGTAGAAAGCATAAAAACATATTGAAAAATGGTTCAAGGAGGTTCGATCTAAGGAGAAACCTCCCAACAAAATTCAATTCTACATTGGCTAGGTAATTGCCACTTGGCTATTTATTACAATAAAAAATAGGATAAAGGTTGTGAAGTTGTTAGTTGATGATTTTTCTTCTATGTTTGATGATTTATAAAAATCCTCCTAGCAAGAAACCTACGATTATTTTTTCTATTTTATAGATGTGCAAGGCTTGAGAATCAATATGACTACCATAAACTATGGTTGATAAATACAAAATAGAATTTTCACCTTTTAAATATCAACTTTCAAGGATCAACCTAGGAAAACAAATTAGAGATGCAAAAATATATGGAATGTAAACAACTATCACTACTATGGTTTAAATAGTGGACATCGACCATAAGACTAAACAAGAGATGAAATAATATTTAAGGCATTTAATCGCTTACATAGAATACTTGGTTGGACCTCTTCAACCTTTCAATGGTCATGTTGTAGTTTCCTAGGAAAATACCTCAATAATAGAGGAAACAAAATGTATTATGTGTGATGATAAATGACGTTTAAATGATGTACCTGCATAAGGATTAAAAAAACTGACAAAGCCATGTGTTTGCATAATAGAGTTAAAAAATATTTTTGACATCATTAAATAAATTATAAGTTTATTCAAATAGTCTGACACAATTCAAGATCACAATGAAAATCAAGTTTTATGTATTAATTAATGAAGAAATTTTGAACACATCAATACTTATTTACTCAAAGAATGGATATTAATCGTAAAAAAGGATTGAATTATTGGAAGAGGGAATTAATAAAATGGAGGTTGCTCATGGAGAAGTTTATGATATAATAATGAATTCACATGATCTCATTAAAAGGACTACATGCTATTATTATCGTGAAGATCAAACTATTAATGATGTTGATAATATTAAGAAATATTTAGGCAAAATGATTAATCAAGGGCTCAACCATTCCTTTCAATTTTAGTTCATCTTCCTTTGAAAAAATAGTTAGAATGGAGTTCTTGGTCAAAATTTTTGGAAAGAAAGCAACTAAAAGGAAGGTGAAAGCTCATCAAATTTAAGTGTATAGTTCTTATTTCTTTTGCTTCATACATGTTGTGGGCCCAGATATGGATGCATTCAATAAAATGATAGGAACCTTTGAATATTTTTAGTAAAGGGAAAAATAGTCATGTCACTATTATCATTGAAGATATCAATATTGATGGGGAAAACACTAGCAAGGAATCAATAGCATGAATATATGTGACTTTTGGTTAGCTAACAAATTTAAGCTTTGACATAATCATTAAATATTTATCTTTATGATGTTTGGACTTTGTTATTCCAAAAGGCTTAATTTTTACATGTATTTTTAAGTTATATATCATAACTTCTCATTAGGTATAATGTGGGCCTATAAATATATTTTTTTGTAATTATTAAGGTTGGAACTCATAAAAAAATTACATTTTAAAGCTATATTTGAAATTAACCTTTGAATCCTTGATTTTTTTGGGAAGCAACAATATCTTATTTAAATTTTAGATCTTTTATGTTGCTATTATATATTTTTTGATGTTTTGATTATATGGGAAAAATAGGTTTTGAAGGGACTCAAAACCATTTACAACATGAGATACAAAATGCTACAAAAAAATGGGCCAAACTAAACCAACAACAAACCAATGCAAAGGAACCAAAACAAAAAGAGTGTTGAACAAAAGATAAAACAATAAACCAAAAACAACACTCAACAACGACAAAACAAAAAAACAACAAAAAACCACCTGAGGACTAGCAGAAGAAAAAAATTAGAACAAGCACTAATTCATACTGCTTAAGGTGTTGGTCACCTCAAGCTTCTGGATCCTATGTAGGTCAATCATTTCCAACAACTCCTTCTTCTCGACTTCAAAATATCTTTTCCAATTAGTCGACCCTTTGGCAACAGGGCCTTTGGTGTCAGCTTTCACACCCTTCTTTCCTTTTCCCTTAGCCGTATGCTCCTTCTCCATATGCTCAGAGAAGTACAGTTGATCCTCTCTTAAATCACTAATCCTTTTGAATAGAACTTCCAACGAGTCTGGACTATTTTTTACAGAGATATGGCATGCATGCAACAAATTTTTGATGTCTGCATTGGTGCTCGCAACCTTAACTTCCAACCCAACCAACCGCTCTTCACACAGGGATTTGTGTAAGGAAAGCTTAAGGTGCGGAACAAACTCTCCTAATGTCAAAACTCAAAGAAGAATGCAGACATGTCTTTAAATTTTGAAATTAGAGTTCATTAAGATGCACATGAAAGGAATAACAGAATAGAGAAATAAACATATACACAATTAGACAACAGATTTACGTGGGAAAACCCTTACGGGAGAAAAACCCACCACACCAAAGAAAAATCACTTGTATTACAGTAATTGAATTACATACAAGTTACAAGCTCTCCTTTTAGATAATCAATCTCACAACAACAATATTTCTTTGATCAACCTTGCACATAACAAATTATGATCACACTTCGTTATGTCTTACTATTCCAATGCTCATACAACATACAATTCAAAACACTAACGACTCAAACGATTCAACCTTCGACCATTACAGAGAGTTCCATTTTTGTTCACAGTTCACAAACAATCTGTTGATCTCCCACGAGTGAATGGTCACAACAATCCAACTGCAAACATTTTACATTCTGCTTCTCTCATTGGTTCAAAATAAACCATGTAGGATACTTGTTCAGTCAAAATTATTCAACTGTATCAATTATCGGTGAGACACCAGACCATGTCTCACCAATGCCAAACTGCCCATTTGACAATCACACACTACACAATCTTCTATCGCTCTATCGCTCTGACTTGGTGAAGTCTCACCAACCAAAAGACCATCGAGTTGAGATCCTACCTCGAAGGAAGTCTCCAAAGTTCCTTCAAGAGTTCATGTCATACTGATGAAGTTACTTCTTGTTCATCTCATCGGGAAGACTTACCCCAATCAATTCCATTAGGCAGACCAATGCAGTTGGGATGATAATCCAAAGCTAGGCCGAAGACCCAGGTTACTTCGATGCCATCCATCAACAAGACTTATACTGATCCCAATCCATTGGCCAAACTTCAACCATCAGATGGAGATCTTAAGGCTGGGATGAAGTCATATTTCATACCGATGAAGAACTATCAACAAGACTCACACCGATCATACCCCATCGATCAAACTTCTACTGTTTGTTTGATCTTCCCAGGTCTAACCAAAGACCAAAGTTACCTCGATGGAGTACCATTGACAAGACTCTCGCCGGTCATCACTTGTTGGTCAAACTCCTACCTTCGCTGAGAGATAGAGAACTTGTGTTGACCATTCAAGCGATACCAATGGATCCCGTTAGCAAGACCATTCATTAATCATACCGACATGATCATTTCGAACGTTCAGAACCAAGCTACTAGTCAGAAAGACATTCTGAGAGTCTCATCGATTTTTCTCTTTTAGGAGTTTCATGTTAGTAAGTTTGAGGCACATTTTCCAACAATCTCCCACTTGACGAAGATCTTACTGACACCTCCAGAGCATTCAAAAACTACTAAGATTCATGGGAACCAAGGCCCATTGAACTTGCACACCACCTGTACTTGTCTATACTCACTGGTTTTGTCAATGCATCTGCAATATTTTCTAGAGTATCCACATTTTCTAAACAAACCTTTCCATCCTCCACCATATATTGTACAAAGTGATACTGCACATCAATATGTTTCGTCCTGGCATGGAAAGTAGGAATTTTCGCTAGACAAATAGCACTTTGAATGTCACAGTAAATTGTAATCTTCCCTACATCAAACGCAATGTTAGAACACAAACGTTTTTAACCAGATTATTTATTTACAGGCATGTGTAGCTGCCATGTATTTTGCCTTCGTAGTGGACAAAGTGACTATAGCTTGCCGCTTGCTCATCCAACTAACTGCACCACCATTCACCATGAAAATATATCCACCAGTGGATCTTTTGTTGTCAATGTCCCCTACCCAATCAAAATCCACATACCCACGAATGTTGAGAGTCCTCTATGATCCAACCAAATTGCCATGGTAACACAAAGCATAATTTGAAGTGCCCTTCAGATATCTAAACACTCTTTTCACAATATCCTAGTGCGGCCTTCTTGGATTCACTAGAAACCGGCTAAGTACTCCCACTGCTTGGGAAATGTATGGCCTGGTACAAAGCATTACATACATTAAACTTCCAACTGCACTTGCATAAGGAACCCTGGTCATGTCCTCAATCTCAATAGGAGATTTTGGACAATCTTCAACAAATAGCTTCGTTCCCTGCAAAACTGGAACAACTAGCTGCTTGCAATCAACCATACAAAATATCTCTGGAATAGTGTTAATATACTTACTTTGGCTGAGCCAAAATTTTCTACTCTTTTTGTTCCTGGTTATTTCCATCTCCAGAATATACCTTGCTACACCCAGATCTTTCATTTCGAATTTTGCAAACAACTGAGATTTTAGATCAGAAATCATAAACTTACTACTCCCAATGAATAACATATCATCCACATACAAGGAAATAATTAAAATATGATCATTCTCAACTTTATAATACACACAATGATCAGATTTGAATCTTACAATTCCCAATGACAAAACAAATGTGTCAAACTTTTGGTACCACATTCTAGGAGATTGTTTTAATCCATACAAATATTTTTTCAACTTGCAAACCAGATTTTTTTTAACTTTTTTCACAAAGTGCTTTGGCTAGGACATATAAATTTATTCTTCAAGATCACCATGAAGAAATGTTGTCTTCACATCCATGTGCTCAATCTCCCAGTCGTATGCGGTTGCAAGTGACAAAAAAAATTTGATAGATGTTAGCTTTGCTACTGGAGAAAAAAATTCCCCATAATCAATTCCCTCTACCTAGGAATATCCCTTTGCAACCAACCTCGCTTTATACTTTTCAACATAGCCATCTAGACCAATTTTATTTTTAAATACCCATTTGCAGCCCACATGCTTTCTACTCTTAGGCAATGGAACCAGATCCCAAGTATCATTTTTCTTCAATGATGCCATTTATTCATACATGGCTTCCAACTAGGAATCTGAATCAGACATTTCAGTTGCCTCTTTTATAGTCCTAGGCTCATCAGTGTTAGTAATCAAAGCATAGGCACAACTAGAATCCAATATAGAGAATCCATACCTATTCGGTTGTCGCCTATCACGTGTAGACCTCCTCACAGGTTGAGGCTGAGGACATTGTTCATCATCTTGCTCAAAAATTTCAAAGATGCTTGAGCTCTCCTTAGATTCAGGTACGTTTTGAATTTTTAATTCCTCTTTATCTAGTGTGGGAGGAATTTCAACTACATCCTCTTTGTTTTCTGATTTTGTCTCTAACTGTAGATCCAAAGTAGAAGGATTCAACTCATGAAAAATAACACTTCTTCTGTACAAAACCTTATCAGTCTCAAGATTCCAAAGCTTGTATCCTTTTATGCCAGCACTATAGCCAATAAAAATACATTTAATAGCCTTGTTTTCCAATTTAGATCTTTTTTCATTCGACACATATGCATATGCTTCACATCCAAAGACTCAAATATGTCTTAGAGAGGGCTTCTTTCTAGACCATGCTTCCAAAGGTGTCTTATCAACAAGAACAAAGTTAAGGGAACAATTTATTAAGTAACATGCTATGGCAACTGCCTCAGCCCAAAATTTCTCCTCCAAGCCATCACTGCTCAACGTACTTCTTTCCCTTTCGATCACCGTCCTGTTGAACCTTTTAGCGACTCTGTTTTGCTGCAGAGTGTAGGGTGTAGTTTTATGTCTTTTAATTTCATGATCTTTGTAGTACCTTTCGAACTCAACAGAACAAAAATCACCGCCATTGTCAGTCCTTAAACACTTTATTTTTCTTCCAATCTAATTTTCCACAAGGTTTTTAAATTCCTTAAAATGACTGAACACTTCTGATTTACTTTAAAAAAAATACACAAATTCCCTTCTCGAATAGTCATAAAAAATATAACATAATATTTAGATTTCGATAACAAAGGAACATTCACTGGACCACACACATCAGAATGAATGTAATCAAGTATACCAGAAGATTTATGAGGACTGAAATAAAATGAAACATGGTGTTGTTTGCCATATATACAATGTTCACAAAATTTTAATTCAAGGTTACAATCATTAATCCCTTCAACTAGGTTTTTATTTTTCAAAGTGTTTAAACCTTTTTCTCCGATGTAGCCAAGCCTATGATGCTAGAGCATAGTCTTTTCTGCTGGAATTTTAACTTCCATAGAGTTTTTACTATTAGGGATATTTTCCTTCTTCTCTTTACGAACAACCTTTTGTGACTTTGTAGAGACACTATTGCATTAAACAACAAGTGTGTCTAGCTTGTACAAAGTACCAATTTGATCACCCCTAGCCAACACCATTGAGCATCTAGTCATTTTGCAGCCATTGCCAGAGAATGAGACTTGCACTCCAACATCGGTTAGCTTACTAACAGAGAGCAAATTTTGAGCCAAACGTGGTATATGCATTACACCATCAATTCCTTTGATTCTTCCATCAAGAAATTGAATTTTGACTCTTCCATGACCAAATTTTTCCATAGATGAATCACTTGCCAAATGCACCTTTCCACCATCCTATTTTTCATATTTTGTGAACCGATCTCTATGAGATGTCATGTGGAAAGATTCTCCAAAATCAATCAGCCAGACATCATCTGATGCTCGAATTTCCAAGGCTACAATGAAGGCATCTGCATCAGTCTAAGAAGAATCTTTGTCAGAAGAATTCTTCTTCTTCTTACTTTTCTCCTTTTTACCTTATACTTCTTTCCAGGAGACTTTGATCTCCCTTCTGATTTTGATTTGGACCTGTTCTCCTTCTTCTTTCCTTCTTCTTTCAATCTGCCTCGAACAACAAGAGCCTCTTTCACCATCTCAGAGGATTTCCTTCTCATCTCTTCTGATAACAAAGAAGCAACAACATATTTCATCTTAAAAGTGGATGTCGTACTCCCAATTTCCATCAACAAGTGATCCCAAGAATCTAGCAAAGAACATAACAATAGCATACGACGATCTTCGTCATCAATCTTCACACCCACATATTCTAATTGAGCAGTCAACATGTTAAAATTATTTAAATGATCAAAAATAGACGCTCCTTCCTGCATTTTCAAAGAGTACAACTTCTTCCTTAAAAACTACTTATTCACCAAGGATTTTCCCTGATAAATATCTCCCAGTCTTTTCCATAAAGAAGATGCAGTCTTCTCTTCATGAACATTTAGAAGAAAAGAGTCTGCCAAACAGAGCCTTATCAACCCCTTTGATTTTTGATCTACCAAATCCCAATATTCTTGCATCATGAAAGAAGGTTTCATTCTAGACACACCAACCCAAAGATCATGATCAACCAATAGATCTTCTATTTTGAGTTTCCACAACTCAAAATTGTTGTCATTGAATTTCTCAATTTCAATCTTTCTTGATGTACTTGTCATTGCCATCACAATCTGTAATTTAAATTGCCAAACTTCTACAAGACTCCCACTGAAAAAAATTGACTCAAAAACCCAACCTACCCACAAGGATAACACAACTAGCCAGTCTCTGATACCACTTGTAAGGAAAGCTTAAGGTGCAGAACAAACTCTCCTAATGTCAAAACTTAGAGAAGAATGTAGATATGTCTTTAAATTTTTCAATTACAATTCATTAAGATACACATGAAAGGAATAACAGATTAGAGAAATAAACAAATACACAATTGGACACTAGATTTATGTGGGAAAACCCTTACGGGAGAAAAACCCATCACACCAAATAAAAATCACTTGTATTATAGTAATTGAATTACATACAAGTTACAGACTCTGCTTTCAGATAATCAATCTCACAACAACAACATTTCTCTGGTCAACCTTGCACATAAAAAATTTTGATCACACTTTATTATATCTTACTATTTCACTGCTCATACAACATACAGTTCAAAACACTAACGACTCAAATGATTCAACCTTCGACCATTATAAAGAGTTCCATTTTTGTTCACAGTTCACAAATGGTCTATTGATCTCCCACAAGTGAACGGTCACAACGACCCAACTGCAAATAGTTTACATTTTGCTTCTCTCATTGGTTCAAAACAAACCACGTAGGATAGTCGTCTGGTCAAAATTCTTCAATTGTATCACTTATCGGTGAGACACTAGACTGTGTCTTACTGATGCCAAACTGCCCATTTGACAATCATACACTACACAGTCTTCTATCGCTCTAACTTGGTGAAGTCTCACCAACCAAAAGACCATTGAGCTGAGATCCTACCTTGAAGGAAGTCTCCAAAGTTCCTCCAACAGTTCATGTCATATCGATGAAGTTCCTACTTGTTCATCTCATCGGGAAGACTTACCCCGATCGATTCCATTGGGTAGACCAATACAGTTAGGACGATAATCCAAAACTAGGCCAAAGACCCAAGTTACTCTGATGCCATCCATTAACAAGACTTACACTGATCCTAATCCATTGACCAGACTTCAACCATTGGATAGAGATCTTAAGGCTGGGCCGAAGTCATATTTTACACCGATGAAGAACCATCGGCAAGACTCACACCGATCATACCCCATCGGCTGGACTTCTACTGTCAGTTTGATCTTCCCAGGTCTAACTGAAGACCAAAGTTACCCCGACGAAGTACCGTTGGAAAGAATCTTGCTGATCATCAGCTATCGGTCAGACTCCTACCTTTGCCGAGAGATAGAGAACTTGCGCTGAGCGTTCAAGTCATACCGATGGATCCCATCGGCAAGACCAATCATTAGTCACACCGACATGATCATTTTGAACCTTCAGAACTAAGCTACTAGTCAATGAGAAATTCCAAGAGTCTCATTGATTTTTCTCTTTTAGAAGTTTCATGTCAGTAAGTTGGAGGCACATTTTCCAGCAATTTGAAATCTTGGAACAAACCTTCAAGGCCCACAATCCTATCAAGAAGAATGTCCAATACAATTTTTTTCAGAACATTCTTCAGGTTCTCCTTCAAACCCCTAATTTTAATATTCACTTTATCAAACTCCTGAAGAGTCCACTTAGCTAATTTAAAAGTACCAAGGTCCCCAACCTTACCCATGTCCAACAGTTGAAATATTGAGGGAGATTCATCATTTAAATAAGAAAAATCCTTAGAGAGGGAGTCTACCTTCAGGGGTTTTGATTTAGCATTCATCCTCTCAGATTCTTCCTCACCTTTATCCTTATTCTCATCCCGCATAGCATCATTAATTAAGTTTTGAGTCGACGAGTCCTCAATATTCACCGCATTATCACCAGTAGCCTTCTCCTCCTTTGGCACCTTGGCATCCTTAGCAATAACATTAGATACCTATTTTTTCATCTTAGTAATGCATTTGGATGATCTCCTTGGCTGGCCCTTGGCCTCTAAGCTTGGCACATTCTCCTGCAAACCCTCCTTTCCACCAACATCAATTTCACCTCGGCCAACAACCAACTTCACCTTCCTAGGAGAAGAATCCTCCGACCCCACCTTCATGTCCTCACTATCAAAGAGATTAATGTGCTTAGGCGTACAACTACTTTTAGGGCAACTCTTCTTCCTTTTTTTCAAAGAGGTGGACTTAGGAGACTAAGGACCCACCTCCTCTTCATCCCATTCATCATCTTCGACATTGCTAGTATCTGAACTAGAGGAATCAAACCCATCACTCTAAGTCTTCTCCTTACCTATAATAGTAAGGGTAGGGAGGAGAGATTTGATATACTCCATGATTAAAAGAATGAGGCCCTCATGGAGGACTAGGGGTTTCCTATTTTTGAAATGTGCATACATTGAAATCTCCATAGACGAAAGTAGGAAAAAAGGAAAAGAAACAAATAACCTATGTTTGAAGTGATTTAAGAGAGTGAAATGGTGACCCAAAATTGTAGTAAACTTGCTTTCCAATGTCACATAACAAATTATTACCTCAGCCACCTCCACCCAAATATTCTTGAGCGACTTGTCCTTGTAGCTCCAACTCTCCATTTTAATCAACTTCTTCCTCTCATCATCCTTGAAAAATTGGGCCATCACATCCTCATTACTCTTCTTGTCATTAAAAAACTTGCGGCCTACCATTGGCATCCTTGTCACATAAGCAATCAACTCCTCATTCACCTCCACTTCCAGACCCTTTATTTGAAGCTTCCTATTATGCCAACATGAAAGAAATTCCATCGAAGCATTTGGGTCGTGCCCATGTAGAAGTTACAGGAACGACGTAAAATTCACATGGCGTAAATTCATCCATAGTTTTTTCTTCTTCCTCAGACCCACACAAGAATGTGGTTCTATTATGCTTCTGTCGCCACCCATTTTAATAGACACCAGATGGGAAAAAACCTTGCGAAAATCATTCGAATAAAATCCAAGAATCTGGGAGAGACCCATAAAGCTGAGTCAAAATAAGGTACTAAGGCTTGAATGCTACCATCGCCTAATATCATCCCACTCCATCATTCTTCATTAAGCTCCTAGTTCTCTCAGGAATGATCGATCCTTCCTCCCACGCCCAAGACTCATTTAATTTGACAACTTCGTTGGGAAAAAAATATGCCAAAGAGTCGCCCTCTTGGAAAATGTGAGATACGTGGGTCTCTTCACACACACTTAACATCATTATACTATCTTTAATTAATTTCTCCACATTCCAACTCGGCATATGGGTGCCACATAGATAATTAACAATGTTTAAAGAATCACCTTTAACCCATAATTTTGAATATCCTCTATCCACAACAAATTTTATGTTTGCAAACACAACTTTCGCCTCGACATAGTGATTGGTCTGAATTCCCAACAGGAGTGCATCTTTTCTGATGTTATACGTGATTATGAATATTATTTTCTAAGTTGAATATTTATACACATTTCCTAGTTTTCACTTGCACCCCTAATGATATTTTTGGGTTCATTTATTTAAATTTTGATCTCTATGTTTGTATAATTTAACAAAGTTTGTTATCCTACTTGATGGTTTTATACATTTTCATTACAAATTTGTTTTCAAGATTTATACTTTAATTTGAAAAGTCCCTAAAAAAATCATTTTGGTGACTTTTTGGGATTTGTTCTTGTCATATTGGCAGTCCTCTACAATTTTCATAAAATTATAGTGTAAAAATCCTCTAGTGTTAAAACCTACCATCACTTGGTTAGACATAGAATAGGAAGATATATTCACCAATCTAAGGAACCTTTCCTAGAGGTATTAAAGGTTTAACTTCCAATATCACCAGTTTGATAATATTTTGCATGAAGAAGATATTGGATAGGAAATTTAGAGGTACACATTCAAAAATTTGATCATAGGGAAGCAATTAGTCAATGTTGAAAAGGTGTTAGTTATCCTAGAACCACCACAAAAAAATCAACCCAATCAAGTAAAGATAGATTGAAGGAATCATTCATGAAACATTTAAAATAACCACTAAGAGATACAGAAGAGGAGATGATAAAAGAGGCATTCAAGACCCCTTATCATAAAATTCAACAAGAATACATCCAAAGTATGACCCAAAAATCACCTATACCTTGGGTTGCTACTATTGGTCCCTATTTCCTTAAAGAATCAATTTCATGATCTTCCTCATAGGTCAATAACGAATAACCCTAAATTCAAAGGAGATAAGAAAAATATCATATATGAACACATAAATTTTTTCTTTATCACTTCTATAATTTTAGGGGTGTAACATAAAGATGTGGTAGTGCAATTTTTTATTGAATCATTGATTGATACTACTATTGAGTGGTTTTATCACTTGATAATTGGGTCCATTAGAGGTCAAAATGACATGATGAGAAAATTTGAAGAAATGATTAAAATCATAAACTATGAGCATTTGATTTTAGTGAAATTAACATAAATGAAGAAGTATATGCGCAAACCAAAGATGGAGTTAAATTAATTTTTTTAATAAGTTGGTGAAAAAAATTGAAAAGGCCAAAAGAAATACTCTCAAAACTTGAAGTGCTTCTTTGATAATTCCCAACAACTTGATATATGTTTCTATTTTAGAAGGGATAGATTTTTTGTTCTCAATAGTAACTAAACTATGATATGGAGATTGAAGATTAACTTCTTACTATGGGGAAATAGAAGAAGGAACTAAAGAAAGGTAAGATAATTTCAAACACTTATTTTTCTTCCATGGTATAAAAGCTTGCAAATGATTTGATCACATTGAAGAAGAAAATTGTATAGATATAGTAGCGACAATATCCTTTGAATTGAATTATATTCCTTATATAATAAAAACAAAAAAACTAGCTAGGTTACCACATCCTACATAAAGGTTGGCCATTGACACACATTCAACTAATGGTTGCACCAGTAATTTTGTGTGTGATTTTTATCTCATGAAAAACCATGATGGGGCTTCATGTCCTAATATGAACAATTTCATGTAAATAAACATTAGCAAATAAGTAGTTGGAGAACTAATTACTTCTAAATAAAAGTAAAATTTATGGTGAATCTACTATTAGCTTCTTGTAGTATGAATTTGATCATGGTGGAGATGTTCTCACTGAACTAAATAAATAATATTTTATTACTTTTACCATAGCTTAGTAGTGAAGATGGGATAAAATTCATGGAGGTTAACATATAAATATCAAAAAGAAAGAAACTCATACTCCCTAGTCCAAAATGGGAGAGAATTCATTGAATAATATCCTTATGAAGAATAATTTTACTATACAACCATCTATCACTACACCTTTGACAAGCGTGGATAAAGTAATTTTAGGTGCCCATTCTAGTATTTTATATTCCTAGTATGTGTATTATCCTTTTGATCCATTAAATATCATTGAATATTATAATAAAACCAAAATTAGATACCTTGGGTAGACTAATTAACATTAAACCTAACATAATTTGATATTTTGGTTTAGTTTGTTAAAATTGATGCTAGTTCTATTGAAACCTCTACCACCCTTCCCAAATCCATGAATACCATAAACCCATTTGACCTTGTTTTTATTTATCTAATTCTCTCACCTCCAATAAAAAAAAACCTTAAGTATGTGTTGCTATAAGTGACAAATCAAACCCATTTTATGCCTCCTTATATATAACAAGGTTTAAGCTAAGCAATTGCATTATTGATTCTGGTGCATTTGATAATATTATGCCCTTAAATGTTGCCAAAATAATAGGTCTATCTTGAACTAAGTGTAGGAAAATTCTATTCCATGGAATCCAAGCAAGTTCCCTTGGAAAAATTAAATACACCCAATTTATCCTTGTTTCTTATCCCCAAAATAGAGAAAAATTCATAAATTTGGTTGTTGACACCCTTGACAACTATGATATACTCTTGAGAAAAAAATATATAAAGATTTGGGAGGGGAAATAATCATGGATTTTTCACATGCCTTAATCCCTATTAATGGTAGAAAAGTGAACTTAGACCTTGAAATATAATCACACAATGATCAAATTAGAAGAACCTAGATTTGAATTTTTTTATGAAGAAACTAGGCTTTGAACATATATGTTGATGATGGAAGAGGAAATCCAATCTCTTAAATTATTGTACTTAGATGTCTAAGTTGTGCCTATGAATTTTGATTGAAGTTGTTCTTCATTAGGATTGGGGTTTGTGTTGTACTAATTTACCATATAGGTGATAAGTTTCCATTTACCTATAAATTATAATTTAAAAATATAAATAAGATAATAGAATGTGAAACATTGCTTCTAGGTTTAAAAGTATCTTAACAAAAGGGATACAAAATAAAAATCTTTGGGTGATGTTAGGTTGATAGTTAAACAAGTTAGAAACTATTTTCAATAGAAAAATAATAGATTAAAGCATTATTGAAATAGAGGTTGGGATAACATTGTTTTTTTTAACACTTTTACTATTGAGGCAATTCCTCCAGGTTTGAAATACTTGTTAACTATTTTTATTCTCTCTTGCTCACACACCATAATTTTAAATTAGTTTCATATCAAGTAGAATTGATATAATTCCTTGATGCTCTAGATAATGTAAAATATTGACAAGTATTTAAGGATGATTGTGAAATTATAAAATTCCTCAAAAAAATTGAAAAATATATTAACTTACATTTTGAGGGAAGTGATTCACCTTTTGAAGAATTTGCGCATGATATTCATGAAGATGAACATGAAAATAATTTTTAATTTTTATAACTAAAAATAAACAAGTTTCCTAAAGGATTGGTTTCACTAGAAGATTTATATGACAAGCATGCCATATATATCAGAAAAAAAATGGAAAGAGAGCCAACCAACTCTTTAGAGTATGAAAAAGTAAATATTGGTTCAAAGAAATATCTTGATCTTGTGCATAGGTAAATTCTACTCATCTCAAAAAAGAGCAACACTAATTTCATCTCTTATCAAGTATATATATGTGTTTGCTTTGTGCTATGATGATCTAAATAACTTCATGTTTGGATAATCATAACACCACATAAATATTAAATTAATGTACCACCTCTTTAGTTAAAAAAAGGTAATACACTCCTTAGATAATGAGGGTGATATTTGAGGAAGTGAAAAAATTATTAGAATCATTTACCTAATTCATCACTCTACTTGGGTGGTCCACATCACGATTTTTAGAAAGAAGAACAAATATATTTGTAAATGTGTTGAATTTTTTTAATTTGAACCAAACTTCTCTAAAAGGGAATTATCCTTTGCTCATGATGGACCATATATTGAAAATAGTCTTTGGGTATAAGATGATATCTTTGTTAGATTGTTTTAAAATTATAATCAAATCAGTGTTGCTTTAATAGATCAAAATGAATTTTCTCTTACTACCCCTTAGGGTACATCTGTGTACCACAAAATATTAATTCAGTTTAGTAAATGCATGTGCCACTTTTAACATGTAATGAAACTATCCTTTGGTGATCTAAAACATGAAATTAATTTTGTATACTTAGATGGCTTAACCATATTTTCTAAGAGAAGGGAAGATCATATGGATTAATGAATATTTTCTACAAAAGAACTATTGAAAATAAGGTATTGTTGGTGTAAATAAAGTCTTGTACCTAGTTAATTCATTACTGGGGAACTTGTTGTGCAGTTTTGCATGCATGCCCCATTGAAAGTAGGGACCCCCTTTTTCCTGGACTTTTGGCTCTTTTCTGTGGCCTTGCCCTTTATTTTGAGCTTGTCTTTGAAAATCTTGAGTTTTCAGTTTTTGGTGTTTTGGTCCTTTGGTCCTGGTTTTGTGCTACTTTGCAATGTTCCTTGATGCCTATCTTGCTTGTAAGGTGCCCCTATTATGCTAACACTTTGAAAATTCTAAGTCTTTTGGACAATTTCAGGTTTTTCCTTGTTTTCAGGAATTTTCCCTTTGGGTGGATTTCCCCGGCTACCTAGAAAACCCAACGGGGTTGGTTCTGCGCGGTCTTCAGGGATTTTGGTGCTTCACGGATTTTCGTCTCCCCGACTTTTTTCTGACTTTTCCTTTGCCTCTTCGTTTTTTGGGTTTGCACTTTTTTGGTTGGTTCTGTGTTGTCTTCAGGGATTTTGGTGCTTCATTGATTTCCTTCTCTTCGGTTTTTTTTTGACTTTTCCGTTCGTCCTTTATTTTCCCAGGTTGCACCTCTGGGCCATTTACCTCAATACCACGGGTGTCTTTGAGTCGGGTCGCAGTTTTGCGGTGGCACCGCCATACTGCGAGGGTTCACATGATGAGTTGTGCTAGCGCGGGGTTGGTTCATTTGGCATGGTAGTGTGTTCATATCTCGATACCGCGAGGGATTTTCATCTGGGCCATGGTTGGGTGGTGGTCCCGCCTTACCGCGGGAGTCTATGGTCGGTGGCACGGTTGCACGGGGTTTTGTTCATCTGGCGTGGTAGTGCGATTTTACCTCAATGTCGTGGGTGTCTCCGAGCTCGGTCACAGTTGTGTGGTTCACCGCCATACCATGGGGGATTTATGCTTGGCTTGCAGTTTACCGTGTTACCTCGGTGGTTGAATGCCTGGCTCGTGGTAGCACGGTTTTGGTCATTTTGGAGGCTTCGGGAGGTCAAAACTGTCAGTCAACTGCGTGCGAATTATGTGGACTTCATAAGAATCTATTGCCTTGGGAAAATCCTGATAGTCTGTCCCTGCTTCATTTTTCTGGAATGTGCTAAGTATTGCCAGTTTTGGTGATTTTCGTCCCTCTCATATTTTTTCAAAAGTTTGTTATTTGTCAAAGACTGAGAGGATTTATGGCATAGTTGTTTATGGTTCTGCATTGCATGATGGATTTGGATAATTTAATGTTATGTGCATACATTTATTGAGTTTTGAATGATGAGTGATTGGCCTGTTGGTGATTTCTATGCTTCCTTCACCTAAATCTGCCTAGCCTAGAATTTCCCAAAATTCCTTCCCGACTCAAATTCTGTGGAGGGGTTAAAATCCTGAACTTTGACATGGATGCTTTAATGAAGTTTTAATTGATTCTGGTGGCTGTTTTGGATCTATCTGGTGATTAGCATGTTGTTTATGATTGATTAACACGATTTTTTGATGCTAGAATGAATGCTAATGGTGGATTTTTGGGTGTAGGTTGGATCAAGCAGGTTGTTGCTGCCGAGGCCAAGGGAAGAAATGGATGTACGGTGAAGATGTTGTGGGATTTGTGAGATTTCATCCAGGTACATTTTGCGGCTGTGGGTAGGTGAAACTCGCTCGTACATGGTTGGGTCGATAAGCTCGAGGGTTGTTCGTTCGAGTTGGGCATGACATGGAGGGTTCAAGCTGATTTGAATCGATCAGAGTCATTGGAGAGGCCCAACTCAGCTGTTGGTTGGTGACTCATATTCACACTCATAATGCACATGTTTCCCTTCTTCTACTTTGTGCCAGTGGGACATTAATGGCGAAGGGACTTGCGGAGTTTGATTGATCTGAATCAGGATTTGTGGAGATCCTAGGCCGATCTAAAGGGGCACCTCATGCATTCAATGCATGGTGGTGATTTATTGCTAGGTATCTAGGCCGATTGGGTTGGTGGCCAACTTTCTCTATAACCCTAGCTTGGGCCAACACGGGGAAGATTTCTATAAGTATGGAATTTTGCCTCATTTGTAAGGGTTAGAAAGTTATAAGGTTAGAGAACAAAGTTAGACATAGTTAGATAGAGAGAAAGGTATTTGTTAAACAGTTGGTTCAAATTTAGAAGACTAGATCTTGTGAGTAGATTAGTAAGTAGAGCAGGAAGTTAGAATTAGGAGTTATTCATATTTCAAGCAAGTGTTGTAACACAAAACATGGGAATTGTTGCTATTATTGGTGTCTTCTTTGCATTAATTTTTTTTGCATGCTTCTTATTCTATGTTCAAAATTGCTTGGAAATATCTGAATGTATTTTAGGCTTAGAGTAAATAATTTAATGGTGCTTGTGATTTAATGCTTGGAGTGTTGTAGCAATCTCTGGTTCATACTTTGGGCAGTTTCTTGATTGTGGGACTACTGTGCAAGGTCAACCTGTACCTATTATTGATGTGCTTAGTTCAATTGTGGGCATTTATCCAGTTCTATTGAATGAATGTCCATGATATGAAAATATTTAATTCCTTATAAGATTGCACTGTTTCCGTGAGGTTGTAGGTATAAGTTTATAACCTGGGTTAAACAAAAAGTAGTTTTAAAGGGATTGGCCCGTTCCAAGTATTTCATCATTAGTATTGTTGATTTTAGGAGTAACATTAATCTTAGGATTTCTAAGACCCTTATCTTTTGTTATTTCTTTGAACTTTGGTTAGAACCAGGAATTTGAGTATCATTTTGTTATAGAATCTCATAAGTTTAGAGCTTCCAACATTTGTTTTGTAAGGTCCCTTTGTGATTACCAACATTTTCACATTTATCACTGAGTGGTTTCACTGCATTGTCATGACCTGACACCCGAGAGACCTTGGGGTTATCTCTTTTCTCATAGAGATCAACCTTTCAAAAGAGATAGGATATTTTATATTCTATCTGAGTTGTTGCTGTGTAGAAAACACCATCAACATGACTTATTTACATGTTAAGTTTACTTAGGTCCTAGGAATCTTTCTAAAGGTGTTAGTTGTTACTAGTTGTTATCTTATCTTTTGACTTGTAACACATGTGACCTAGGTAGGTGTGATTAGTTGTCTCATGTCATATGATTAAGACACTTGTCATAATCTTATGACATCTTGTATCTCACCTTGGCTACATAACCAAGGGGTTTCTACTACATTTTTCATATCAATTGAATCATATTTGCATATGCATATTCTCTCTCTTGTGCTTTCCATTTGGCCTCAAGATCTTGGCAGCCATAACCAATTCTAACATGGTACCAGAGCGGGTTGGGTGCTATTGGATAGTCTTTTTTTGAAGAGATATGGTAAATCTTAAAAAGTTGAGTATGCTCTTCTCTTGCATCGTATGATGATCTGGAGAATCAAAAAAGCTTGATAGAAATACCAGATTTGGGGGATTCCATTTTTAGCTCTTTATTATAGGTTCAAATCGAAGCTTGTTGGTGCAAATCTAAGCTCACCATTACATCTGGAAGGTTCAAGAAAGTTGATTTTGTCTTTTGTTTCATCCAAATTGGACTTATGAGGCCAAATCTATGAGGGTTTGAAGTTGAAGAGTGGTTGCCAGATCCAAAAGGTAGCTATAATTTTGGAGCATTTTGGGTCAAATCTGACTCTGCCATCACGTCCAAAAGGTCCAAAAACCCTAAGATTGATTGTCAATTCATCCAAATCGGAGTAGTTGTCCGATGAGACAATTTTTTTTGCCCAGGAAGCCATACGAACCCCAGGTTGTCATTATTGCGTAGGGTGCGATTTTCTGAAAAAAAAAGTATTATTTCACTAGAATTTTTTTGACAAATTTAAAATTTTGGGCAATTGTAAATTTTTTTTGAGAAAAATTGTATATCACATATCATCATTGAATCATATTGATAAGAATACAATTTATTCTTGTCATATTCATATTCTCTCTTTGTGCTTTCCTTTGGCCTCAAGATCTTGGCAGGCTATCTCCATAGCCAATTCTAACAATTATCCCACTCAACCCCCAAAAATCTATCCTTTGTGTAATATAAGAAAAATTACTGGGGCATATTATGTCAAGGGAAGGGATTAATATTGACCTAGAAAGGTTTAGGACTATTCAAAAACTCAATATTCTCAAGTAGGCCAAGATTTTGATCCTTCTTTGGACAAGTTAAGTTTTTGTGAAGGTTCCTCCTAAACTATTTAGAATTAACATGAGATATCACAAACATGATGAAATATTAAACATTGTTCAAATGGAGTGATTTGGGTAATTAAAAACTTAGTGATATCAAAGATACCATAGTCAAGGACCCTACACTAGCTCAGCTTGATTTTAAAAGGAATTTATCATCTATTATTATAAGCCAACCCATACCTTGTCAACAATATTGCTTCAAAATAATGACAAAGGAGCTGATTCCCATAAGTTTCATGAGTATTCCCTTGAAAATAATGGACTAAATTATTTAATGATCAATAAACATGATTCTGCTATTATTAAATTTATAAATTAGTTTAGGTTTTACATTCTTAATTTCTATTCAATTATATAAATGCTTGATACAACAACTAAGATGATACTCACCAAGTAGGAAATTGAACTTGAGCAATAGTATAGGAATTTAGATCACCAAATTCTAAGAATATGACATTGATTTTAAACCCATAAATTTAGTAAAATATCAAGGTTTATGCAAGTTGATTACAAGAAATGAGGTGACAAGACAAGTAGACAGTACATAGGATCTCCCATTGGTTCTATTGATCAGTCTAATGATGAATGGTTCATCAATATTATTTATTTCCTTACAAAGAATTCCATCCACACCTATTTATTAATGAGAAAAAGACTAAAAGACTATCAAACTTAAAGTATCTAATCATGTCATTTGAAGAAATAAATTATACAAAAAAGGAATTTATGGTACATTCTTAAGATGTGTAGATAAAGAGAAATAGAAGAAGTTGCTAGATATTTTACATAATAAAGAATGTGAAGGAAATTTATCATCCTATGTAATAACTTTAAAAATTCTCAAAAATTATTATTATTGTCTTGGTATGTTTATAGATGCATAAGATTAGGTAGAAAAAATGTGAAACATACTGATACTTCATTAAAAGACCCAAGTTTTCTACCTTATTCTTAATACCTATTATGATTAAAGATCCATTTCAATAATGACATATTGATTTTAAATGAACCCTTAATACACTCTTAAATTTAGGTTATACAGATGTTCTAATAGAAAAAAATACTTTATTAAATGGGTAAAATACTACTATGAAGATAAATCATTTCAGATGTAGTTTGTAATTTCATCAAGCAAAATATTTTAGTGATATTTAAAGTGCCACACAAAATTATAACTAATAATTTCTCCAATTTCTTCTCTTTTAAGATTACAATGTTCTACTAAGAATATATGATTACTTTATCTCATTTATCCAATTCTTGTCCATAGGATGATGGACAAGCCGAATAAAGAAACAAGAATCTTACTACTATTTTTTGCAAATTGGTTGATGATAATCAAAATAATTAGCACAATAATTTTTATGATGCACTACAAGCTAAAAGAAATAGACCTAAAAGAGCAATAGGTATGTGTCCATTTGAGACTTTTTATGCAATTAATTTTGCATTACTTATACATTTGGAAATATTAGCATTGAAGTTAGTGTCATACAAGATGAATAATTCAAAGATCCATTAAAAAAGAGTATCTTATACTTGAAAAGAATGGAAAAATAATGTGAGAGTGTTATATAAAATTATATAACATCACTAAAAATTTAAGCAACATTTTGATAAAATATCCAAATAAATATAATTTATAGATGGAGATCTAGTGTTATTGTGTGATAAGAGAAGAGAGCCAAAGGTTACCCAAAAAAGTGTGGTTCTCTTTGGATGGGCCCTTTCAAGATCTATCATATTTTTTTTATAATATATAACTCTTGATAGTACTCCATCAACCTGCTTCACAATGGAAAATATTTGAAGTTATATAAATAGTGAAGTAGGTGTAGAGTCTTTATTTGATTCTATTTTAATTTTTGACATTATAGTCTAGTTGATTTGTAATGAAGTCATGCATAGGGATATGCCCAATCATGCAACAAAATTATAATCATTCATAATTATTATCAACCACCACAATAATATCATTATAATGCTAGATGGAAAACACTTCACTCGATGAACAAAACAAATCAAATCAACATTACTGATTTTTATAGACATACAATCCTTTGAACACTTCATAAAAATCTATCAGAGAGGATTCTTTATCTACCCTTTCACCAACAATCCTTAGCAACTATTCTAGTCGATATAGTCAATCTACTCCCCCATGTTAAGATGAGTATCACGTTCAATGTCCTTCACCTTCACTTTGCCAACCAATTTATCATCTTTATAATATTTCATCCTTCATTAGCAATGAATCACCTCTTATCATGTGGAAATCTCTGATTCGCTTGACTCATCGAATATCGGGGTCGGGGTTGGATTCTTATCAATCCCTTAAACTTCAAACTCTTGAAGTTACTGAGTAGACATCAACAACTAAGTCTGAAATATGCGTATGCCATTGGCCATGACCCTTAACTCCATCCTCTTGCACTAATGATTAGACTTTACTTTGAAAGTGCAATGTTGACCACCTCTAGTTTATCAAGTATCAGGATCCGATGGAAACCCACACTCATTACCTCTCCTTTTTATCAAGTTTATGAAATCTCGATGCCCGACATCCATTTGGCTCATCAGGGTATTAAAATTTTCCATATTCCTGTGCCTTTAAGACTTAGCGAACATCTGATGTCTGTTGATCTGTTTACCCATCAAGGAGGTATTGGGATTTTCCATGCTCCTTGCCTTCTTTTCTACTATAACACCAATCATATGTGAGACTACAACTCTAAAGTCCCACTACCTATTGGGGTTTGGTGAACTTCTCTGCTCAGTAGCAACCCCAAATGCCTTAAAATTTCTCCTTTGGACTATCAATCTTATTAGTAAAAGTAAATTCTTGACTTAACCAAATAAATAAAAAAATTCCATATGCACAATGTCAAAACTCATAATAAGATAAAGTAACAAACAAAAATGAATTTTTTTTGGTTGATGTTGATAACCCGTGCATTTGGAAGCTCCTACATTGGGTTCCATGAGTTTGGATCTCATGAAATTTTTGGAAAGTCTAGAATTGGGGTACCATACTTAGCCACTTCTTATGCTTTTAGCCATGATACCTTATCTATAGGATTACCCTTCCAATGGCCAAGTACTCCACATACTCTCTTCTTGTCTTCTTTGCTACTTAGGAGTCAATCACACTGTCAACCTCCTCATATTTCTTTTCAAGCATTTGATCAACCCATTCTAATATATCCTACAAATATACTTATATACCCCCTTGTACACTTGTCTCCCCTTCATGGTATTTATAAAGATCAACAATGTTAAGGATAGGAGAGATGTCTATATCCTCAGGAAGGTCAATCTTGTAAAAATTGGTTGAAATTTTTCTTAGGACCCTAGGGCCTATCTTCCTCCATTTTAATTGTTATAGGTTCCATGTAGAAACCTCTCCATTCTCAAGTGTGTCAAAAATGGAGGTACTTTTCTCCAAACTATCCCTCACTTGTGTAAATTATAAATATACTCAACAAAGTCCTCTACTGCAACACTTTTTCTCACCAAATATGCACTATCCCTGAGTTCATCAAAGCCCTTTGGGCTATACCCATACACAATGAAAAGGGGCTTTTACTCACGATATTTTTTATGGAATTATTAAAGGAAAATTATTCCTAGGCTAAAGTCAAATACCACTAGGTAGGATTTTTTCCCTATTAAACATCTCAACAAGTTACCTAAACACCTATTCACAAATTTTTTTGTCCATCCATTTGTGGATGGTAGGTTGAGATTAAATTCAAATGTGTTCCCAAGTTCTTCCACAAGGTGTACAAAAAATGACCTACAAAATTTGTGTCTCTATTTGAAACTATGCTTTTAGGTAAGCCATGCAACCTAGCTACCTCTTTGGAAAAAATGTTGCTACGTGGGATGCACCACTACTCTTTTCACATGGAATAAAATGGGCCATTTTGAAAACATATCCATGAAAAAAAGAAAATTCACTACCCTTTGTGTTCGAGACATCCCCAAGACAAAATCCATACTAACGTTTTCCCACAATCTCTCTGGTATGGTAAAGTCTGAAGTAGTCATGTGTTCTGCTTATTTCTTCTAGCTTACTGGAAAATTCTGCACCTTTGCACCATCTTCTTCACATCAACATTTAGTCTGGACTAATAGTATCCTTCATTCAACAATGCTTCTATCTTTTCCACACCAAAATTTCCACTTAGACCTCAGTTGTGCTTATCGCTAATCAACTTTTCCCTCATTGAACCTTGAGGTATATTTTGCTTCTTTCCTTTGAACAACAATCCTTCTTGGATAAAGTATTCCAACCATGGAGTCCTATCTTTCTCTACTATACTCTTACAAGATTTTTAAGCCTCCTTGAATTCAATATCTCTTCCATACAAATCCCTCATAGACTCAAACCCACAACATTCACATGTATTTCATTCAATGATAAATATCTCCTACTTAATGCATCAACTACTTGGTTAGATTTTCCAATCCTATACTTCAACACAAATATATAACTTTACAAGAATTCAACCCTTCATATGACTTTGATTAAGATTACTTTGGATATTAATAAATTGTAGTACATGATCGTCCATGTACAACATAAAATCCTTGGGCAATAAATACTATCTCCACCTCTTCAATGCTTGTACAATGACATAGAACTCTTGATCATAAATCAAGTACTTCTCGGCTTTGTTCAATTTCTAACTAAATTATGCTATGGGTCTACCCTCTTGACTTAACACACCTCCAATGGTTGTCCCACTTGCATTACAATCAACTTGGAAGACTTTTCCAAAGTCCAAAAGTGCCAATATTGGCTATACAGTCATTTTATCTTTCAAAAACTAGAAAATCCTCTTTGCTGCAATTTTCCAAACAAATTCTCTCCTACTATTCATTGTCTTTGTGATTAGACCACAAAAACAACTGATATTTTATATGAACTTCCTGTAGAAACTCACTAAGCCATGGAAAATTCTAGATTCAAATATGCTTTTTGGTGAAGGTTAATGCACAATGGCTTTAACCTTCTCAAGGTCCATTTTTAACCCTTATTTTGATACTAAAAAACCTAGATATATTATTTTTTTCATGAAACTACACTCTTTCAAATATACCATTAATTTCTTCTCTCTTTATCTCTACAAAATTTCTCTTATGTGCAATACATGTTCTTCTATCCTCTTATCAAAAATTAAAATATCATCAAGCTACACTATTAAAAATTTATCATGAAAAGGTTTTAGTACCTTTTTCATCAACTACGTGAAGGTATTTGGGGCATTTTTCAACCCGAACAACATTACTAGCCACTCATACAAGCCATCTTTTGTCTTAAACGCTATATTCCACTCATCTCCTTCTCGAATTCGTATTTTTGGTAACCACTCTTTAAATCTATCTTCATGAAGTATCTTGCTTGACTCAGACAATCCATCATGTCGTCCATATAGGGTAGTGGGAATCTATACTTGATGGTGATATTATTTATGGCTCTGGAGTCCATACATATATGCCATTCTTTGTCCTTCTTGGGTGTAAGCACTTTTGGTACAACACAGACTCAAGATTTCTCTAATAAAACCTTTGTCAAGAAGCTCCTACACTTGTCTATTGATCTCCTCATTCTCCATCAATGTCACCCTATAAGTAGCCCTTTTTGGAAAACTATCCCTTGGTATTAAATTCATACAATTATTGATACTTTTGATTGGTGACAGTTCATTTGGTATCTCCATCAAAATTTCTGCAAAATATTTTAAAATATATTACACTTACTTTGGAATATCCCCCTTCTTCTTTTCTATACCAACCTCTACAAGCTTGGGAATAAAAAAATAGATGTCTCTCCTTCTTTATATCTTTCAAAAATTATTTTCTCATCACTAGGAAAACCTGAGGATACTTCTCCACATCTTCATCTCTATCCTTCATAGGATTTAATTTATTTTCCTTCCCACCTTTCTTAATGGTGTAACAATTTTTATTGCCATCATGAATGGTTGTCTATCATATTTCCAAGGTCTACCCAAAAATATATGGCAAGCATCCATTGGCATCACATCACATAGTATTTCATCCTTATTACCTATATGAAAATTTACTAGATATTGTTCCCTCACCAGTAATTGATGTCTCGTCTACAACCATGACACTTTATAGGGGTTGGGATGTTTCATTCTATTTAAATATAGATTTTCTACAATCTATTTTGACACTAAGTTATTCATATACCATTGTCTATTATAAACTAGCAACACTTACCTCCTTATTTGCATTTAGTATTAAACAAGTTTCTTCATTGTGCTAGTTCCTATTTCTCCTTTTATGGTTTTAATAAAATCCTCCTTATCATTAAAGATCCTTCATCCTCTAACCACACTTTAGTGAAATAATTCTTTCCTCTTCCTCTTGGGCCACATGAATTTTGACCTCTTTCCCTTTATCACCATTTTTCTATACTTGTGGACACTCAATTATTAGTGTCCTACCTCTCCCCACTAGTAACATGCACAAGTATAAACTCTACCTCTTCCTCTACCAAATTTTCCTATCCCTCTAGAAGAATCACATTGTCCTTTGAAATAACCTCCTCTACCTCCAATCTCTTGAGTGTAAGAACTCATTTGTGAGGTGCTAGTCTCCTATTGCTTCTAGAATAACCTCTCCCACTACTTGATTGTCCTCTTCCACCGGTATTTCTTCCCCATTATCTAGTGCTATTATGCTATTTCCTATTCAAATTTTCTTCTTCCCTCAAGGCATATTGATAGACCTATTCTACATTGTCTAATATTACCAAACTTATATCATCTTGTATTGATATATATAGGCCATTTACATACCTCGATACTTGTTCTACATCATCATCCACATGTCCTTCTCTTATGCTTAATCGATATAATTCATCAATATAATCTTTGACACTTGCTTCATGTTGCTTCAAATTCTGTAATTTTGGAACAAACTAATATGGTAGTCTAACTAGTGAGAATTTCGTTTTCATCTTTTTCAACATTTTTTTCCTCCTCAGTACCCTAAAAAATCAAAGTATTTTTCCATCTCTGTGATCTAATCTACAAGGTCTTCATGATTTATAATTTCATTACAACTCAAGGGATCGATCCATGTTTTTAAATGTATTCTCATGATAAATCTTATGAATCTTTATTCTCCTTGATCAAGTGATCCTTGGTTGGCTTCATCTCTACCTTCAACAACTCGTTATTCTTCATCCTCACTAACATCTTCTACATGAACTTCTCTTCTTTGTGCTATTTCTATAGCTTCCAATATTTTTGTTATGTCTCGTAACATATCTATAAGCACTGTATCTTGACCTATTGGTGCTAATCCTCTATTACCATGTCCTCTTTTTTCCATTTCATACAAGTTCTATGCAATTTTAGGTCTATACATTTATTATCCTTTACCCACAATAATTTTATTTTTTTAGAACCTTGCTTCTTGACACTCACATAATCACTTGGTACCTACTCTAATACCACTTAATGTAGTTGTGTATGGGGATATGCCTAGTCAAACAACAAAATTATAATCATTCATAATTATTATCAACAACCACAATAATCTCATTATAATTCTATATGGAAAAACTTCACTATATGAATAGAACAAATGAAATAAATATTGTTGATTTTATAGACATACAATCCTTTGAACACTTGATAAGGGTCTCCAAAGTTTTATCTCTCAAGCAATATTTCTTTATCTATCCTTTCACTAACAATCCTCAATAACTATCCCAAACGATATATTCAATTTCCTTCCCCATGTTAAGATTAGCCTCACATTCAATGTCCTTCACCTTCCCTATGCCAACCAAATTATCATCTCTATAATATTCTATCCTTCATCAACAATGATTCCATCCTTTCACATCCCAATTCCTTTCCTTTTATGTCTACTTCGAGGAAGTTGAACCAACAAACCATTCAATCCAATCACCTTTTACCTCATGGAAATATCTAATTCACTTGGCTCATAATTTTCCTTTTGCTATAAAGATTTTCCAAAGTCATCGAATATTGGGGTCAAGGTTGGATGCTTATCGATACCTTAAACTCTTGATTATTGAGAAAACATCAATCATGAATTCCAAAATATGTTTAGGCCATCAACCATGACCCTTATCTTCATCCTCCTGCACTAACGGTTATAATTTACTTTTAAAGTGTGATATCGACCACCTCTAGTTAATTAGGTTTTGGGGTTTGATGGAAACCTATAAATGTTACCTCTGCTTGTTATCAATTTTATGACTTAATGAAATCCCGATTTTGGACATTCATTTGACTCATCAGGGTATTGTTGGTAGGCAAGGGCAACAACAATATTACTATTTTTATAGAATAAGCAGAACAAACAAAACAAAACATTGAGACAACATAATTTAGACACAAAAAAAAAACATATTCATATATTCCTTTGCTTCCAAAAATTACAATTCATAGTGCATGCTCTATTTTTCATTACAAAATATGTTATATTTTATTTGGACTACTGTCCAATGCCTAGTGCTACTTCTATACACCCAATTTGGAGCCGATTGCAATGTTTTAGCTGCTTGTTGTTCATCTGCTACATCTGTAGAACATTCCCTTTTCTTCTCTACTATTATTTGCTTGTTCTTTGCTGAATATTCTCCTTCTATTGCTGCTAGTTCTTCTTCTCTATTCCAAAAAATTGACTACCTTCAACTCATCATAACATTCCTTTTGTTTTTCTTATTTTGCAAGCTCATGAAAATGAGCGCTCAAAATATGAATTCAAAATTACCTACCAAAATTAATTGTTGGTAGGTCAAACAGAGTTTCAAACTTATGTGGGGGCAGGTGAGATAATTTTGATTGAAGATTAATTTTCCAACACTCCCCTTTAATATGAAGTCATATTTCATTCTGCAATTTTTTTTAAGAGCTGATCTTCAAAGTTGTCTCCTTTCATGAAATACACATTTCTGTTATTGTCTACAATGCTAAGCCTATCTCTTAGGCATTCAAAATAATATTTTGGCAATGCCTTGGTGAAAATATCAGCATGATGCTGCTCGGATCTATAATACTGAAGTTCAATTTCACCATGTTATACCAACTCCCTTATGAAGTGATAAAAAATACCAATGTGCTTTCTTTTCCCATGGAAGGCTAGATTCTTTGTTAGGGCTATTGAAGAAATGCCACAATGAATGGTTGTACTATCTTCTTGCTGCTCCTTCAAATCTGCAAGGGTTCTTCTCAACCAAATAGTTTGACATGTTGTGTTTTCTGCAATATACTCAACTTCTACTGTGGAGAGGGAGACAATGGGATGCTTCTTGGTTGCCCATGAGATTACACTTGAACCCATGTGGAATACATACCCCGATGTGCTCTTCATGTCATATAGATTACCTTCCCAATCACTATCTTTGAAACCAACCAAATTAAACTCATTAGATACCCCATACAAAATTTCATAACCTTCTATACCATTCACATATCTCAAAGATCCTCTTTCCTACTTGCTAATGTGTGTCCTTAGGTTTCTCCATGAACCTAGAAATCAATCTTTCAAATCAGGCCTAGTAGATGTCAAGTACATCAAACTTCCAACCATGCTCTTGTAGAGGGCTGAGTTCACTTCACTGCTGATGTCCTCTTTGCTCAGTTTCAAACCTGTAGTTGTTGGTGTTTGGGAAGGATTATTTTCCATTTTGAATCTCCTTAAAACTAGTTTAGCATAATTAGTTTGTGAAATAAATATTCCATGCTGTTTTTGTTGAACTTCAATACTACGAAAGCATTTTAGCAAACCTAATTCTATCATCTCAAACTTATTCTTCATTGCCTCTTTGAGTTAGCAATGAAGATGTCAATGTTTCCAATAAAAATTAGATCATCTGCATACAAAAAAACAATTAAAATATCACCTTGAGTTGCTTTGATGTAAATTTTGGGCTCGCTACTTCTTTTTCTAAAGCCATTACTCACTAAATATGAGTCTATCCTATTGTAGCATGCACTAGGTGCTTGTTTTAGCATATAGAGAGCTTTTTGGAGCCTATATAATTTGTCCTCTTGCCTTGGTACTTAATATCCAAGTGGTTGCTCCATATACAATCCCTCTTTCAACACTCCATTGAAGAAGGCCGACTTCACATATATTTAATACACCTTCTAATTATGTTGGGTTGCAATTGTTATGATTGCCCAAACTATTTTCGACCTTGCAACTGGTGCATATGTCTCATCATAGTCTTTTCCAAGCTGTTGTTTGTATCCTTTAACAACTATCCTTTCTTTGTGTCCTTCAATATTACCCTCAATTATACACTTGGTATGTAGACCCACTTAACTTTAATCACTTTTTTACCCTTGGGTAAATCGGTTAGCTGCCATGTTTGATTCCTCTCTATATCATCCAACTCTTCATCCATGGCCTAACACAACTTCTCTTCTTTCACAACTTCCTCAAATTATGTTGGATCACTATAAGAGAATAAAGAAAAATCTAAATTCTCATCAAAATCAACATACCTTGTGTTGTCATAAATATCCCTCACACTCCTTGTCCTTCGTGGTATAAATGATGACTGCATTGTCATAAATCTCTCTATAGCTATTGTATTGCTGACTGCTCAAGCTACTACTCTGTTGAATTTTGGAGTTGCTACTCTGGTGTCCATTTTCAGAGCTATTGCTTTGTTGAATACCACTAGAGTTGTTGTTTTGTTGAATACCTCCAAATTTTCTATTTTCCAAATCTCTTCAGTATTTCTTCCTGAACTGTTGTTTTCTGGAGCTCCTCCAAGGTTGTTTTCCTTTGAAGCTTCTTTATCATCAAGGGGTATTGTGACTAAAATACCTATGGTACTATCCATTGTTCCATCACATGCTTCATTCTCAATGAGATCAACATCCCTAATGATCACAACCTTTTTGATGATGGGATTATACAATTTGTAGGATTTTGACTCTTCACTGTAGCATATGAAGATACATTTAACACCTTTATCATCTAATTTTTGCCTCTTCTCTTTTGGCACAAATACATATGCCACACACCCAAAAATTCTTAGGTGTTCAACACTCCATTGTTTTTTTTCCACGCCTCTTGTGGAATCCTATCACAAACAACCTTTATAGGACACCTATTCAATAGGTAAACTATTGTTGCTACAACTTCACTCCAAAAAAACATGTGATAGTCCTTTTTATTTCAACATGCTTGCTACCATCTCTTGAATGATTCTATTTTTCCTTTTAGCCTCTCTATTTTTCTATGGAGTATACCTAGTTGTAAACTATTTGTCAATGCCTTCATTCCTACAAAACAATAGAAATTATTTAGATATGTACTCTCCCCCTCTATCCATTCTTGGGGCTTTGATATAGTGGAAGCTTTGGTTTTTAGCTAATACCTTAAACCATTTAAATTTCTCGAAGTCTTTCAATTTCTTTTTAAAAAAATACACCCATATTTTTCAGCTATAATCATTTATGAATGTCATGAAATAAGTGTTTCCAACTAAGGTGGGGGTTTTCATGGGTCCACACAAATATGAGTGAACCAACTCCAATGGTGTTTTTTATCTCTTGGAACACCTTGATTGAAAGGGTTGGCTATGCTGTTTTCCTAAAATGCAGGCTTCACATTTTCCATCGAGTTCTACAATATATAGTAACCCTCTAATCATGTCTTTTCTAGACAATAAACTCAAACTAGAAATACTCAAGTTCCCATACCTCAAATGCCAAAGTTTGGATGGGTCTTTGATGATTATCCTAAAGGAATATTGTTGTTCTACTGCTATGAGCACTAGAGAAGATTGTTGTCCACCTGTTGTGAGTATCAGAGGTACTATATGCATCCTAAGAGGAAACATTCTATTTCTTGTCATCTGCACTACTACAATCACTTTCTTGCTACCTCCTTTGTCAAATATCATCCACTATCTATTCTCCATTAGGATTTTATAACCATTTTGGACCATTTGTCCAATGATTAATAGGTTATGTTTTATGCTAGGGGCATAATAGACATCTTGGATCTTCCCCTTTTCACAATTCTTTGTTTGGATGTCGATTATACCTCTTCCCATGATGAGAACTTTCTCATTGTTTCCTATTTTGATTTTAGTTTTTGTGCTACTATCTATGGAGGCAAAAAAGTTTTTGTTACCACTCATGTGGTTTTTGCATGCATTATCTAAGTGTACCATACTTCATCACTACTACACTTAGCAAGGTTGCAAACAATAAACACATTTGACTATTTTTTATTTTTAGAGCTATTTACATTTGCTACATTAGCATATTGACCCCCATGGTCATGCTATTTCTTCTTACATTCACTAGAATAATGACCAAACTTAAGACAGTAATAATATTGAACATTACTTTTGTCATACCTCTGATTTGAACTATTCTTCTTCTTCTTGTCTTAGTAGGCTGGCTATGAGCTTCTTAGCTCCTCTTGGCTATTTGTATCTCCTCTTCCAAAATTACTTCTTCCTCTACCTCTTTGATCTCTATGTTTTTTGTTTCTCCCTCTTCCCCGACCTCTTGCATTGGTCTGAGCTTTGAGGGCTTGCTATAGGGAAGGAGTAGATTTTTTCAATCATTGCTCGTGGGCTTGTAGTGAATCTGTTATAAGGGGTGAACAATGAATACAAAAAGTAATCATAAATGAATTAAACAAAGCTTAATTCAAAACAAAATTAAGAATTCCTAAACCCATTAATCATGAAATAAACAATATAAAACTACTGGATTCAATAAATTAATTGTTAGCAAACGAAGAAAAACAATGAATTCACTAAACTATATTGTTACCCATCTCATGCTGAAGTATATTTTTGTGAATGGATATCTTAGACCTGCACCAAAATGAAAAAACAACACAATTTTAGTCAAGAAATAAATCTAAAACAACCATTCCCCATGAAATTCATTTGAAAGTGAAGAACAAGAAAACAAGGTAAAATAACAAATGAAAGCTGTGAAATCTTATTCTAAACAATCAAACCAACATCCCATGGGGGAATTGGTGCTATTTTGATGTGGAAAATAGCCCTTTCCCAATTCCTTGCAAGCTTTGATGATCTTTGCTGAAAATCCTCCATAACCTAGCTATGCAAGATGAAATATGGATGAAAATGGATGAAAATGCCTAAGATTGTGTATCCAAATGAGCATGGTAATCTTACATGGATTGTGGATGATCAAATGCAATAGAGGATGCCTCTATTTATAACAAATAAGGATGGAGGATTGAAGAATGGGATGAATGTGGGATTAAATATGGACCAATGGCATTATGCCACTTGTCAAGATGCTAATAGAAGGAGGTGAAGCATATTTTGGTCAATGTGCATGATAAATACTATTGGATTCAAATTTGAAATTTGAAAGTTGGCTTGTTGGAGGGAGATGAAGGATGAATTAAATGCCACTTGGCTCAAGGAAAAAGGACATATAAGAGGTTTAAATGCCTTGTTGGATGTACAAACCCTTTTGGAGGGATTTTTCAAACTTGGAGAATATTCCAACATTGATGCCTTTTTGAAAGTAATTGAAGATTTAATAAATCAATTAAAATTATATTTTTGAGCAAGCTGCAAAATCTAGAGGATTTGATGGATTAGCATTAATCAAGATTTGATTAATTTAGATAGAATTTAGCTGATGTGACCACTTGATTTAGATTTTTGGATTAATTTAAATCAAAGTTGAGAGGAATATGAATTTAGACCTAATTAAATAAAGTTTGATTTATTTAATTAAAGAGGGTGGTGTTAGATTAAATCAAATAAAGATTAATTTATTTAATTTAAAGGAGATGACTTTATAGATTAATTAAATAACATGAATTATTTAATTAAAAGAGGGACTATAATATTAATTAAATAAAATGATTTATTTAATTAATAGGAGATGATGATTTAATCAGATAAATTTGATTTATTTAATTAAGAGATGAAATATGATAAATTTAATCAAATACAAATTATTCAATTAAATTAATTAGTAAAGGAGATGATTTAGGACAATTTGATGTTAGTGAAATCAGGATCAAGTGCATGCATATTTTACGTGTCTACATTTTTCCCCTCTTTGAAGCAATGTACCACTGCATTGATTCAAAGAATAATCTTGCCGTGGTCAAATTTAAAAAAAAATCTGATTTTTTCGGATGCCCTAGTGGAAAGAAGTATATTGGTACACTGCCCCCTCGAGAGATCGAGTGAAAAGTTTGATTTGAGGATAGATCTCACGACAAAGAGGTTCAAGATGGATGTACGGATGGTTAGATTAACAGATCTATATGATGATGATGATGCAAATGATATTTTTTTAAGATTCTTAGAATAACAAATCTATATTATCTTAAATAACTTAAAATATTATACAATGCATGTGAGTTGGATGATGCTTTCTATATGATATACAGTATGCTGACATTTTTTTTGATGCAAGATAGATGCAATAGTAATGATGATTAACTGTCATGATACCTTGTTAGCGTGGAAAGAAAACATAAGAAAGAAGATCCAACAACCCAACTTTATTAGAGATGATGATGATGATGATGTATTGCTATTTAGGAATTGGGATTTTAAAAGGGCTATTTACCTTATGTTTGATAACACACATAGGCATGATGCATCAAGGTATAAAGAACCAGGATGACATTGCACCTAGTGTGATGGACTTTGAATCGACAAATCAGATAGGATTACTCCTATTCACACCTAACATACGAAACCTCATTCAGAATGCAGTTTAGATATTCTAAACATCTCAGACCAAAAAATAGAAAAACAAGCCTTTCTATGTGGTCAACAAGACACCTAAAACACCCTCCCTACAAACCAAACAAAGCACGCATGATGAAGTTATTTTACAAGGATATCCAACAAGCACAACAAATAAAAAGATAATGATCGTTGCCCCATTCCTTTCTCTCTAAATCCCTTTGTTTGGACATCATCAAGAGGTCATTGGAATGAGCACAATAAATCAAATTAAAAGAAAAGATCAAGTACACAAACAAGCCAATGTTCTTCATAACCCTAGCCAAGGGGATGTGTTTTGTTTAGGATAAGTATCCAAAGTGTTTGCCAAAGATAATGCCCATTGTAGGAAGGATGCATCCTAAGACATGTTAGTGGATGGTGGCAAGTTGATAGGTTGTTTGAAAGGCTATTGATATAAGGTCAATTGAAATGTTTGTGAATGATCAAGAGTTTGATTTTGTATTTAAAATTTTGTTGTTTTGATTTTGATTTTGCATTTGAAGTTTGCTTTTGTTGATTGTTGTGGTTGTTTCTATTTGTTTTTCCAAAGGATGAAGGTGATGATTGATTTATTATGGATGAGATTATTGTGAGTGAAAGTGAAATGGGACAGATGGATTTTTTCAAATATTTGGATGTTTTTGAAATGTTATGAGGCTATTTTTGGGTTTTTTCGAGATGTTTTACAAATGTTTTGCTTTTGAAAATTTCCAATTTTTTTTGGTTTTTATGAGATTTTATGAATGTTTTTGGATTTTTTGTCTCGGGGGCCGATCAAAGAGTAGCCTTGCCTATGTTTAAGCTCAGAGATGATGTAGTTCAGATACCATTTTCTTTTTACTTTTTTTAAAAATTTTTTTGACCTATTTTGGGATTTTTGATATGTTTTGGATGTTTTTGGGTATTTTCGCATGATTTTGATGATTTGGATATGGATATGATATCAGTGCTCTATTTTGGGATTTTGTTGAAGACCAAGCTAGGTTTGATTGACTGGATTGATGGATTGATGATGATAACATTATTGAGGATACACAACAATGCAAGGATAGTGTTAAGAAACACAAGGATTGGGAAGGATATCCTGAGATGATGATGGATTGATTGGATTTGATTGATTAGGATTTTGAAGCTTGATTTGGAACAAAATTGTTTTGATGATTTGATGTGATGCCGAAGTTTAAATTAGATGCAATTGATATTGATTTTTTGGATTAATGTTTGATGAAAGATAAAGCTTGATAAGGAACATATTCTTGTCAAAATATGCCATGGACTAGTGATTTGGATTTTGGCTCACAAATGCTTTGATCAATTTTATTTCACATTTGCCAATGTTTGGATCACCACATAAGTTGGAGGATATAGATCAAGATTTATTCCCGAAGCAAGATGTAAATATCTGCCCCCAGTGTCTAGCAATGTTTGAAAGGCCATGGGTGGATTCTTGGATGGATGGATGGATGGATATGGTAAGCATGCAAAGGATGCCAAGGATTATCTTGCGATAAGATAAGGTGTTCAAACATAGGATGCTCATTTGGATAATGCTTCAAGGATTGGATAATGTTGGGTAGGATAGGATCAATGAAAATGACCCATGTCAAGATGTTTACCATAAGCAAGTGTAAAGTGTGCACCAAAATTGGTCAAGATCAAGATAATTTGGACTATGGATGTAGATGGATGAAAATGGATTGGATAAATGGTTCATGGATGAATGGATTTATTATGGATGGGATGGATGGAATGTTGGATTTATTATGGATGGGATGAGATGCTTCCAACTGAACTGGCGCACACAGATGCTCAATTCTACACATAACACTTGTTTTCCAGGTTTTCATCATGGTACCTGTCCAAAGTGCCACCATATTGGTTTTCATTGGAGGACAATTTTTATCTTTACTATTTTCATGATTTTTTTATTTTTTTGATTTTTCTGAAAGTCTTAAGTTCATGCCGAACCAGCTGGTGGTGTTGATGTAGATGCTTCTATCATAAGGTGCCATTGGTATCCTGCTTGAAGAAGTTTCCTTACCAAGATATGTACACTTGAATGCAACTTTTGAGATTCATGATCTGCTTTGCTGATACCAAGGTTAACTTTATCTTTGTGCACACATCGCAATAGAGTGCCTTCTAAATCCTTATGATGAAGGGTTGTTGCCAATACATGGTCAATGTGAGAATTGGATATCATGCATGGAGGTGTGGATGGCAGAGTGTGTTTAGGAATAAAAGATGGATTGGCTGATAGCTTAGAACCTTTGACTCTCCAAAATTGGGAATATGAGGAATAATGGGTGGATACAGAAGTGTGCATGGAATTAGGACCAACTACTTGATATAATTTATACGTCACTTGAGAAGCCTGCTTTTTACTTTGTGGACATCTTTGATGGATACTTTTACCTTTTTTATTTTTCCCCATAGTTTCTTTGACTAATGGAGTTTGATAGGGATAATCATTCTTTGTATTCTTTGGTATCCACTTATATTTTATTTGTCCTTCATGCTTCACTACTTCTTTTTATTTGATGATGTTTTTCATGCTTTGATTCAAATATTTCTTTTGATGTTGGTCCCAATTCATGGATGGGGTGATGGGTGGATGAAGATTCGTGACGTGGCTGGTTGTAGTATTGGCATCAGTTTCATCATAAGGATCCTTCGTGTTCCTTATGTTGATGTTTGCTTGAGACAAAGTTGCCCCCAGTACTGAATAACCAAGACCTTAATGATTAGGATTGCCAATAATGTGCACTGGTTCTAGGATACCCTATTCATGTAGGCCTAATCCTTTGCCTTGATAATTCATCTGTTGAAACATTTTATTTGCAACATGATATGATTTATCTTGGAAGCAGGGTGCTAATCCTTCTCCGCTTTTTCATGGATCTTCAAAGGTGATAGATTCTTCATTGATAAGAAAATTTACCCTTAAAAAGGTGAGCGATCCAAGTTTATAAGTGATATGACCCTCCATAAGTGGGATAACTTCCTGATTGATATCTTTGGCTTGATTTTGTGAAGTATCAAATTTTAATGCTTCTCCCAGAGGTGTTGATGATTCACTATCCACGTAAAAGTCTCCCTCATGATTCATTTTTGATATTCCTTCACAAGATGTTTCTGATTCACAACTTCTGTAGAAGCCTTCTTCATGACCCATTTTTGATATGTATCTAAATTTTTCTATATCTTAATCCTGTGTATAAATGTTAAGAGTAGGAGAATCTTGTTCCTTGGTAATGATATCATGAGTATGAGACTCTTGTTTTGAATGAATATCATCTACATGTCCATCCAAAGAAAGAATCTCATGGGTAGACGAAGGGGTATGATCCAAGAAAGGATACCCCTCAAGGTCTTCTTTGCTCAGTTCTTGTAGGGTGAAAGTCAACGACTTCATGGAGATTGATGAAAGGGTCGGGACCTCATCCAAATAATTAAACATGAACTTCATAGGAGTTCCATGTGTTAACTCAATGAGTGAGGGAGGTGGCACCCGAGATTCACTGCTAGGCTTGTCGAGGGACTTGGGAGCAGTGACGAACTCAAGGGGTTTCAAGACTTCTTTCATCACTAGGATGACCCATGCTAATGTAGAACCACCCTCTGAAGAAGGTGAACATCTCTTATGACCCCCATTGTTAGCAGGGTTGTCCTCCATCTTCCATTTCATTGGAGGATGCGAGATTCCCACAGACGAAGCAGAAGGAGCAAAGGAGGAGGAGAAAACTGTAGTGGACACCATCAATGTATTCAACATGTCCAAAGGCTTTGAGAATGGTGGGATGTCTAGGAGGGACATTAGAAGAGGCGAATAAACTAAAAGAGCAATAAATTCTTGCACCTTTTTTGGGTAAGGGACGTTTATGCTTGCAACAGGAGCTGAAAGCAACACTAAGGCTGATGGAAATGAAGTAGAGGGGATGAGAGAGGAAGACGTAGTAGAAGGTGCTAGAGTAGAAACTGTTGATTCCCCCTCCTTCCTCTACAAAGTGACCTTCTTAGTGGCTAGAGACTTTTTCCGATGCTTATGCTCATGCATAAGGTGGTTCCTATGACTCTAGGAGCTAGAGATTGGAAAATAAGATGGAATGGAGGACTCCTGCTCAGCCATTTGAGTGTTCATCAAGACCATTTCTTGTAGAGGGAGAGACTCCTAGATGAGAATAGGAGGGAGAGTTTGAGAAGAGGTGGAACAATAGTGGGGCAGCAGGCTCTAACACCTCAACAATAGGTATCTTCCCATTTAATGCCTTAGGAGTAGGAGCGGTAGGAGACCATGGAGGCTAAGACATAGAAGACTCCCCATGGGGACCCTTCCCATTACCATACAAAGTGGGCCAAGGACCCCAAGTAAGATAGGAAGTTTGGATACTAGAATCTTAGCTTTACACCAAGCAGGTACCATCAAACTTCTTATGTGAAAACTAGGAGTAGTTACCTAAAGCTCCTCTTTAGGAAGGGAGGAAAGGGCGGTGCCTTAAGCATGGGAAGGCTTTTCCTTTCCCTTTTGGGAGGAAGGGGCAACTTTCCACTACTCTATCAGTTGAGTCACTTTTGGCTATCCTTCGCCCCCTGTTTTATACTTCGTGTAGTGTCAGTAAAGCAGGTCCATTCTAAGAGGGAGCGAACCAATTGGGGCAAGCCAAAAATGATCCAAGGGATAATCCCCACGGGATACCAATGGATGATATCCAGTGTCATGCACAACATGTACGACACATTTGTGAGCGAAATTTAAACATATGTGAATTACATAAGCAAATTCATTCATGGAAGCTAGCCATGGGATGCCCAACTTCACCTTGAATAGATTGGATTCCAAAATGACTTCAAAAGTTATATGCACATCCCTAGGTATGACTAGGATGTAAAGAGTTATAGAGCCATATCTATTAAGAGAGAGACCATTGTGTGTATGTCTCTTCTGTAATACATTTACTTGGCTTGCCAGGTCAACTAGGACTCCCGTCACAATATTTGCATTGAGGCAAGCAGGAGTGTACAAAGGAGAGGGCTTATGGTTCAAAGGGAAGTCCTAAGAGGAGAAAGTCACATTTGAAAAACTAGTTGCAGACTATGGGAGGGGAGTAACCAACACCATAATAACATATGCCGAAGGCTTAGGAGAAGCATCAAAGGGGTCAATAATCAAGTTTGCACGGTGGGACAAAAAATGAGTCTGTGTAAATCTGTAACTCACTATTGGCCTTCGTTACCAACTAATTTATGTTTTGCTTTTTCCCATCGAGACATATGGTACTGTAACTATGTGAATTTTCCTAGGGTTAGAAAATCAAATGCAAAACATAAAAACCCAAAGAAATAATGAAGTGCAAAGGAATAGATGAAACAATCTCACCAGATATCTTCATCCTCCATGACTGACCTCCATTATACCTTCTCAACTTGCTGAAATATGTTTTTGCCCTCAGATTTATGATGAGCAAGCCAATGGAAATGACAAGCCCTAAGCAAATATTGAAGGATTTTAAACAACTAAATGCAATACTATGCCCTACTGCAACTAGTAAGCATCTAAAAATGTCTAAACTATGTCAAATGAAAACTAAATATGCCTATGACTAATGAAGAAGTATGCAAGAAGTATGAAATTGCAAGGACATGAAGCTACAAGATATAAAATTGTAAGATCTGCCAAATGAGATCAAAATTGCCATTTGATAGAAAATGCAATTTCCTGTGAATGGCCAAGATTAAAAGTTAGCAAGTGCCCTAGAATCAATGGACAAGATTCAATATAACAACCCACAATTAGGGTTAGGGCAACATTAGGTCAGATTCGAAATGAATGGTCAAGATTGATTTTTAGAAAATTAAATCAATGGCTGACAATGCATGTGACAAGAGATTCTGGGCACACAAAATGAAGTTGCTGGAGAATCAAATAATAATTTAAAATTATTTGATTCAAGAGGGGATGTTGACTTTTTTGAATTAAAAATTATTTTAATTCAAAAGTGGTGGGGTCATTGTGACAATAAATAATTTAATTTAAATTATTTACTAAAAGAGGGAAATTAGAAAGTGGGACTTATTTTAAATAAATAATATTTATTTAAAATGATCACAATAAAAGAGGAGAAATTAAATAATAAGATTATTTAATTTAGGTGGTGGGACTTATTTTAAATAAATAAATTTTATTTAAAATGAGTATAGCAAAAGTTATTTAATTTAGGTGGAAATTAAATAGTAAAGATATTATTTAATTATAGAAGAATGTGACAAAGGGAACCTTTTAAATTAAATATAATGATTTAATTCAAAATTTAGGAGAGTGGATCAAATTAAATAAATAAAATTTATTTAATTTAGGAGAGAAGAGGCTAATGAATAATTAAATAATTAAACATAATTATTTAATTATAGTGGAAAGTGGACAAAGATTAAATAAATAAGAATTTATTTAATTTTAGAAAGAAGAGGACATCTTAAGAATTAGTGACATATTAAATAAATAAATAAAATTATTTATTTAATAATCAGGAAGATATAATGTACAAAAATAATTAAATAAATTAAGAAATTTATTTAATTATAGGAAGACATTAGACAATTAGTGACACATTAAATAAATAATATATATATATATATATATATATATATTTTAATAATCATGAAAAATAAACAGATATGAATTAATTAAATAATTATGAATTATTTAATTAATAGTCGAACGTGAGTCAAGGACATAATTAAAATGTCTTAATTATGCTAGGAGGAATAGAATAAACATATATGAATTAATTAAATAATTATGAATTATTTAATTAATAGTCGAATGTGAGTCAAGGACCTAATTAAAATGTCTTAATTATGCTAGGAAGAAAAGGATTAAAAATAGAGCTTGCAGGCCTAGGTCATTTTTATGTGTCTACAGGTACCATCATCAATGTGATCCTATATCTCATGATGCAGGCACATGCAATGCTCAATATCATGCCTGTTGACACGATGGTATTGAAAAAAAGCATTCCCATCATACCAATCAGGATAAGGCTCTTTCAAAGGTTGGGGGTTTTCCAAGGTTTTGATCTTATCCTTCAATAAAATTTGTAAAATAAAAGAACAAGACTCAACTAACCTTATAAAATTTTTGTTGCATCTAAGGCCGTGATCGCTAGTCGTGGAAACTACATTCGTAACAACTTTCCATTTCCTCGAAATGGACACAATAGATTTTCCTTCAAAATGAGAGTGTGAGGAGGATCCCACAAACTGAACCACCATTTGTTGGTATTCTCGTAGCACAACACATAGATGTGCAAAGGAAGGGTATTTCATTAAGGTGAATTTCTCCTACCAGGCTTGCTGCAGGCTGCCTATGAATACTTTTTGCACATCTGAGTTGGGTAGCGAGTATGAAATTTATGAAAAGAGCGCTTGGTATCACGCTATGAAGTTAGTTATCTTCTTATTTTCTCCTTGCTTACATCAGATGAGATCCAAGAAGGTCATCTTCGGTTTGACGTTAGCCTGGAATTGATAGAGAAACTGATTGATAAGATGATCAAATAAAAATATAGAATCATCAGGCAAGGAATATTACCACTTAGGTGTTGCATCCTTGAGAGATCGAGGAAAGAGTTTCACCATTATGGCATCGTGATCTAATAAATTCATACACATGGCGTTAAAAGATGATACATGCATCTGCAGATCTCCCTTACCACCATATTTTTTGAATTTAGGAATCTCCATTCCCTTCAAGAAAGGAGTACTCAAAATCACCACCGATAGTGGGCTATGTCGGAAGAAAGGTTGGAAAATAGGTTGGGCGGAGGCTTGAGAAAGACTTTCCAATTGGTTTTTCATCTGAACCATGTTTTGAAGAAGAGCATTCAAGTCAGGGTTAGAGGATGACAAAGGCCCAATGGAACCTCCCCCAAAACCACTACCACCAGAACCACCTCTAGAGCCATTGCCACCTATGTGACCACCACTAGAGCCACAACTAGGACCACCGGTGTGACCTTCACTAGAGCCATTGCCATGACCTCCACTAGAGCCACCACCACTACCAAATCCACCACCACTCATCACACCGAAGCCCCCACCACCAGGGGCAGTAGGAGGGGTGAAATTGAGGCCAAGAGGTATCCTACTTTCCTTGACATTGTTAGGCTTTTGAGAAGTAGAGGAGATATTGATCAAGGGGATCATTTCAATCATGTATACATACATGGTAAGCATCATGTTTTTCATAGGTATCGAGCACCTACCCTTGAGTAGTAACCAATCTAGTGATATACGATGGGATGTATGCTTCAATAGATCGGTGAGGCCACATAATAACTCTATACCTATCTGATCCTTACCTAACATGTATCTCACCTCGCTAGCAAGTCTAATGGCTCTCACCATGTTTGGTGATTTCTCCAAATGACTCATGAGGTCCAACAACCTCTTGTCTAATGCCAAAATATTTTTTGTAGGAATATGAACAACATCATCCTCATGTACAGACAAAGTTGTAGGGGATGATGGAGGAGTGGGTACATGAGTGGTCTCATCAATGAAACCCATCTCATATGTAAAACTTATGGAAAAACCAAAATTCACCTTCATCTTTTCCATTGTTAAGTGTCATAAAATTCTCCTAACAATGTACCCAGAAGTTGTAGAATGAGTTGTGATGATCATAAACTCTCACAACACCCAAGTCTAGTCTGGCTACTATGTGCACGAGGAAAAGTTTTGAAACAAAGGAATGGATAGACATTGATTCACATTAGGTTCACCAAAATGTAAGGTAGGGGGACCAACCACATCAAGGCTCTAGGTCATGGAGAGTCAAGAGTGGAGGGCTGCCCTAACTTACCTCAAGCTATGCGGGTATTTTGAGTCAAGGATAGAGAATGAAGAGCACTCTCAATTTCTTGACACTCTACTAACCTAAATGTTTGGATGGGGCTAAATGAGCCAGTTTTTAGAATCTGGACCGCACCTTAGATAACTCTCTTCCTGAGGATAATAGCATGGGTCAAGGACAATAGTGCGGTGCACTGGCATCTCTCTAGGGTGTTGGCATTCGTATGACTAGAAAGTGGAAAAGTACAATGCCAAATACTAGAAAACCTACTTACATTCTAGCTAATGAAGTTTAAATAATTAAACAAAATAATAAAGTATAAGAAATGACTATAAATATGATTAAGGAGATGATGAAAATGAAGCTGACGTAAACCAACTCACTGAGATTCCAGTTTGCTAGCAAGCTCCACATGCACGTAAACCTACACATAGCCAATAGAGGAAAAATGTTGGGGTTGTATAGGGGTTTTCCTCAGTCAAACCCCCGGTTTAGTGTTTCCACCTCCACAAACAACCAGGTAGATAAAGAGAGATAGAAATATGATAAAGGAAATGCTGGAAAGGAGAATATTGAACATTGCAAAAAAAAATAATACTACTCTATTAAACCACAATGAAAGAAGGATAGTGAAACAATACCACCTCCATCCAAAAGAACTCAAGGCCAATGAAGAGATAATGCAAGACTATGAGCTTGGAAAAGTCGACATGACCAAAACAATGATGAAGGATGTCTTGTAAGAAATCAAAATCGCAGCTTCTATGGTAACACAACACATTCTTGATGAAGTTGATGGAGCGACAAATTGCTAAGAAATTCTCAAGAGGTTAAGCTAGTTGTGTAGAAAATTTCTTATAGATTGTAGAAGATGGAATGAATTTCCAAGAAGATGAATTGATAGTGAAAACAAGACATTTGAAGATGGAAAGAGAGGGAAAGAGACATTTTCAGGTCGACTAGTCGACATAGAGGTGTTATGCTTCATCCTCAATGGGAAAAGTAATGTCCTCGTGGATTCCAGAGGTAGGAATATATGGGGGATGACAATGGGCCGCACAAACGTTCACATACCACACACACGTCCCCGAAAAAAATTCCCCCACCAACACACAAAATAGGCACCAAGTGGATGCATTACAGATAGTTGATATGGAATTATCTAGTCGAGTTTGATTTTTGTAAAGTAGGGGGTGTAAAAGGGGAATTTTCAAGAGGGGAATGCAAATTCAGTCCAATATAGTTGGTCAAAAATAAAATGTTCAATTTTATAATCACCAAATGAAATGTTGTTTAACTAAGAAAGCTTTTGAAGGTTCAGTTTTAAGAACACCAATTTGAATTGTGCAAGTTTTTGGTTCATTTTTAAAATACAAAATTGAGAGATTCTTGTAAACTAAGAAAAGCTTTGAGAGTTCAATTTTAAGATCACCAATTTGAAGTGTGTAAGTTGTGGGTTCAGTTTTACAACACCAAATTGAAAGATTTTCTAAACTAAGAAAGCTTTTGAAAGTTCATTTTTATGAATACCAATTTGAAGTGTGCAAGTTATGGGTTCAATTTTACAACACCAAATTGACAAATTCTCTAAACTACGAAAGCTTTGAAAGTTAAGTTTCTAAAATTTGAGTGTCTTTGGACGGTTCACCATCCCTATAATGAAATCGTTACTTGTTTTCATGTAAACACATGTCATACTCCTGCAAGGGATGCACAAACAAATATAGCAACTTCCAAAACACCCAAAAATAGTCACACATTTGCATTAGGTAAATCTGTGAAATCAAAGAAAAACTTTCAAATTTATAGATTCAACTAATACATCAAAATCAACCCTATTCCCTACAAAAGCGAACAAGATTTAGGTCAATATCACCACTTTTTAGATCAATAACACCCTTGTAAATGTCAGTTCAAAATATTTCTATTCAAAACCTGCAACATAAAAAGTCAATAGCGTACAAAATTAAGTCAATAGCACCACTTTTTAGGTCAATAACACCCCTGCTTAGGTCAATAACGATCAAACAAAAGAAGCAAGTGCATTTAGATTTGGAGCAAAAACGTTCCAATTTTATCAAAGGCAACTGAGAACCTGCAAATGCTTATCAAACTCAAAAAAACATTAAAGTTAAGGACCGAGGTCCCATCGGGTGTGTCAAATGTCAAAAGGGGGGAATGATGAATACAAAAGGAAATCATAAATGAATTAAACAAAGCTTAATTCAAAACAAATCAATAATTTTGAAACAACTCATGAAATGAACAATATAAAACTAATGAATTCAATGAACTAATTGTTAGCAAACAAAGAACAAACAATGAATTCACTAAACTATATTGTTACCCATCTCGTGTCGAAGTATATTTGTATCGATGTTGAATGTTAGATTGTCACAATCAATACAAAGCCTCCGTTATGCATTTCAAAAGCTTCAATATGTGTAAAGGTTGAACTAGAATTATGTTGATAAATTGTAACGTGCTCAAGAGATAATTGTGCAACACTTCACCTATGTAAATTTTAGATGATTTGTGAGAAGGTAGAAGGTTATTCTATAGATTTCTTGTTTCAAGATGAACATGCAAGATGCAAAAATGTAAAATTTTGATCAATGGTTGAGAACCATTGAGAGTAAATAGATTGCTCAATTAGCTTCTATGATCAAATCAATTAAGGATGTTAATTGAACAATCAAAGGATTCAGATTGCATAATTCGTGTGATTGGTGAAATCAAGTTGAGTATTCAGTAGAATTGAGGAAATAGATTGAGAGGTTAGTGGGATTGAAGAATAAATGATCTAGTTAGGAAATAGATGGATTAGTTAGCCAATCAGATTGAGTAATCAATGGTCGTGATTTGCTTAATCATAAAAAGGGGATGAGCGTAATTAATTAATTAATTACTATTTTAAGTTTAAACGTGCAAGTCATGTTTGACTTTAACATATAAGGTTATATTTGTTTGTTGATCTTTTTTTGGATGATGTTTGAATAATTAATTTAATTATTCTATTTATTAATATTAATATTAATAAGGTTATACTTGTTTAATTAAACTATTAAGTATTAATAATTTAATTGATTTAGGGGAATATGGTAAATTAGTGACACAATTAAATAATTTAACCAACAATCACAGTATCACAAAAAATTAAAAGGTCAAATTAGTGACATAATTAAATGTTATTTAATTAATCGAGATGAATAAATATTAAACTATTAAGTATTAATAATTTAACTGATTTAGGGGAATAGGGTAAATTAGCGACATAATTAAATAATTGATGTTATTTAATTAATCAAGAGGAATAAATATTACATAAATGGTGAAATAGTGAGTTAATTAAATAATTAAAGATTATTTAATCAATAGAGGAAATTAGGGTTTTTGATGTAAATGATGTGAAATGCAGTGATATTAAATGATGATGATGATGATGAAAAAATGTCATTCAGGATGTGTGATATGTGTTAGGTCATTTGTATATGTCTACAGAACCCATCAACTCATCTACAATCATTTTGGATAGGTCCTTAGCCTCTTCAATGGAAATGACTATAGGATCAAACCTATAGGGTAGGCTTCTTAGAATCCTCTCAATAATCCTTTTTTCTCCCATTTTTTCCCCATTAATTCTCAGCTAATTAATCAAGGTAGAAAAGTTAGTGTGGAAGTTTGAAATTGACTCACCATCCTTCATTTGTAGAGTCTCAAAATCTCTCCTTAGTAGCTGGTGTTTTACCAATCTCACCTTAATAGTCAACTTATAGCTATTTTGTAGTATTTCCCATGCTTATTTTGAGTAGTTTTTTGTTGCAATGCGTGGGAAAATAGCCTCTTTTAAGGATGCCTGAATCAAACCGAGGGCTTTTGCATTCTTCATTATAGTTTCTTTCAATTGATTCTTTTATGCATTTGATAGGGTTGCATAGGTTGTCGAGTCTATAATATAAGTGAACCCATTAATGACCAGCTCCCATAGGTCATTTGCAACTAATATGGTTTTCATCTTCTTAGCCTAGTTATCATAGTTTTTCCCATCAAAACTTGGTGGTTGCTGCCAACCTTTGTTGTCAACACCTGCCATTCTTGTCAGATTTAGGAAGATTGATTAGTGCCTAGATAACCTAGGGCTTTTCTATACAACCACAAGAAACTAACTACATAGAAAAAATGGCTCTGATCCTTGTTGGTGGTATGGGAAACAATCAATATCATTGTTGTGATAGAATGGATAGAACAAACAAAACAGAGAGAGACAATTGAAACTAAACAAACAGAAATACATATTCATTTATTCCTTTGCTTCCAAAAATTACAATTCAGAGTACATGCTCTATTTTTTATTACAAAATATGTTATATTCTATTTGGACTATTTTCCAATACCTGGTGTTGCTTATACACCCAATTTGGAGCTGATTGTAGTGTTGTAGCTTCTTTTTGTTTGTCTGTTGTGTCTACAAAACATTCCCTTTTGTTCTATGTTGTTGTCTGCTTGTTCTTTGCTGAATATTCTCCTTCTGCTATTGCAGGTTCTTCTCTATGCCAAAAAATTGACTACCTTCAACTCATTGTAACATTCCTTTTGTTTGTCTTGTTTTGCAAGCTCATGAAAATGAGTGCTCAAAATTTGAATTCAAAATTACCTAGACCAAAATTAATTGCTGGCAAGTCAAATAGAATTTCAAACTTATGTGGGGGTAGGTGAGATAAGTCTGAATCAAAATTAATTTTCTAACATTTATCAATGTGTTCCATATTCTCATGCCTTTAGTGAACATCTGATTTTTATTGATCTATTTACACATTGAGGAGGTATCAAGGTTTTCCATGATCCATGCCTTCTTTTCTATTATAACACCAATCATGCATGAGTCTACAACTCCAAAGTCACACTATCTATTAGGGTTTGGTGAACTTGTCTACTTAGTAGCAACCTTAAATGCCTAAGATTTATCCTTTGGGCCATCAATATCCTTAGTAAAAGTGAGCTCTTGAATTAGCCAAAAAATAAAGAACTTGATTTACACAATACCAAAACTAACAACAAGACAAAGCAACAAATGAAAACCAATTTTTTTTTGGTTGATGTCAGTAATCTGTGCACCTAGATGTTCTTGCATCAGTTTGGCACTAGTATAGTTGAGGGATTCCAATTCATTATTTTTCCTTGCAGTCCTTGTTCCTAGTAATAACTAGTTGTAATCCCACTTTTGGTCAATTTTGAAAATTTCATCTCTTTTATTGGATAATATTGGTGTCGACCTTAAGAGATCATTCAACCTAAATTTTTTAATTTTTATGGACCTTAAATATTTCCAAAATGATTTCTTGACGTTTCAATATTGTTAAAATGAGTTTAAGATTATTGATGAAGTCATTTAGAATCACTAAGAAAAGAAATAGGTCAAGAAATTTAAGTTTTTGATCTTTTGTGAAGATGCTAAGTTCTCACGACAAGACAAAAAGTACCTCATAACTAAAGAAAATCTTAAAAAAAATTTTGCACTTTTGTATTTCCACTTCCTTTTACTTTCAAACCATTATACATGTAAGTTTGTGGAATCCTCAAGATAGAATGGAAATACCCCATCTTTGTCTCTTCTTTCACTTTCAATATTTTTGCATGAATACACCACTTAAGTTATTTCCCTATAGCCTTATTTTCCCCATATTTCCTTAGCTAAACATATCTTACAAAAAAGAAAATCTATCGATTTTTTTTTTTTTTTTTTTGTGTTTTTATATTTCCACTTCCTTTTACTTTCAACTCATTATACATGTAGGTTTGTGGAATCTTCAAGATAGGAAGGAAATATCCCATTTTTGTCTCTTCTTTCACTTTCAATATTTTTTCATGAATACACCAATTAAGCTATTTCCTTAAAGCCTTGCTTTTCCCAAATTTCCTTATTTGAACATATCTTACAAAAAATAAAATCTATCCAAAAAATTATGCGCTTTTGTATTTCCACTTCCTTTTACTTTCAACTCATTATACACATAGTTTTGTGGAATCCTCAAGATAGGAAGGAAATATCCCATTTTTTCTCTTCTTTCACTTTCAATATTTTTGAATGAATAAACTATGTGGAGTTCTAAATTTTATGAACAAGTGTGACAACTTTCTAGGTCCTTTTTCCCTTCACATGTATTTTTCCACTATCTTCCCACTTCATTTTGCTGAACCACCAAACCTCCATGAGAATGACCTCATCTCATGGTTTTATTCCCCATAAGCCTAATCACATTAAAATATCACACTCATGATCTTTTTTATAAATCCACATTTTTTCCATTTTCACACTTGCAAAAAAATTACAACTTTCTAAAAAATCTTTTAATTGCATGTATCGATTGGATCGTTGCAATTTTTTTACTTCTACAGTGGATTTTCAAACTTGAAAATTTTAATCAAATACCTTGTGCTTTAAGTTTATGTTGGTATGTGGCGACATATCATGCTATACTATACACTTTTCATGTATCCTTGTCGGGGTTTGGGGTTGGGTTGGGCCCCAGGCTGGGTTTCGGGGGCAACAACCTCAAAAATCGGGGGTTCGAGGGTGGCAACCGCTGAGAATTTTTTTTTCTACTTTTTCGCTTCGTCACTGGAAAGGAAAAAAGATGACTTTGTAGAACCCTAATTTTTGGAAGCTTCTAAAAGTTTTTTATAAGCGGTTGGGATGGGGAGTTGTAGTATGCCATTATTCATGAGATTGTAAAATATTTTGCGCTAGATAATAAAATCATTGGATGGTTGCGATTTTGTGGATGTAGCCTGAATTGGGTGAACCATGTTAAATTCTCTGTGTTGTCTTATTTCTCTATTTTATTGATCAAATTTGTATTTAACTTGTTAGATATCTTCCTTCTAACCCTAACAGTTTATCCATCCACCATTCAACCAAGGAATATTTTAATATGCTTTCTATTTTATTTTAAAATCTAGTTACTTTATTTTAATCTTGCTATTTTTATTTACATTTCTAAAGATCTAAAATTGTAACAAATTATTTATATTACAAAATTATTACACTTTTTACTTAGGGTTCTCTATTTGAAATTCACCACTACATACTAAAAAACCCTCTATTTCATGCCCTAGGAACCATCCCCATACATGTATTAAAGAATATCACTTAACTATAATCATTTCAACCCGAACCCTAAATTCCTATTTATCAAGTTGTAGAATCCTAACTCTTTCAAGCTCAAACATCCTTTCCCACCCACCTTTCTATTTTTGAATCCCAAAAACTCATAGGCTTTGAAAATTAGTCATGTGAGGAACAATTATTCTAGCCATTGAACTAATTCTCTTCTACTCCTCTTCATCTAGACACTTTTCATGAATTTATCCAAGTTGAAAGAGATGAACTAAAATTCTAAAGGAGTGATTGTTACTTGTTAAATCACCTCTACCCTTAGTGAAGTGTCCAAAAATTATTTACAACACAAACTTGAATGATTTCTTATAAATGATTTATAGAATGACAAAAAAATGCAAGCAAGATATATTTCCGATAGTGGATCGATGCAAGTTGTAGGTTCCCCATGTTAGTTCAATCCCCAAAAATTGTTATGACATGTGATAAATTTTATCATCTCCATGACTATAAAATCTTAGGGATCTTAAATAGTGTGTTCCTAGATCTCAACGTTAGGTCCACAACTAAAACATTCTAGATCCTTGATTTTGAAGAAGTTATAATGTTGGATATTTTTTAAATAGGGTTATAGGTCTTCCTAATGTATGTGATTTACAACCTTGGATGCTAGGTTTATCAAAATTGTAGAAGATAAATAGAGAATTGATTGGGCCACTATCTTTAGACAAAATATTCATAAGAAACTCAAAGAGGTCCAAGAAACAAGGAAATTTTATATGAGCTCATAAATTATGTATCTAATGGCTAGAAGAGCCATCTTTCTTGAACTCACTAGAGTTGGAATATTTGGTTCTAAATAAGGCCAAAAATAACCATGAGTTCTACCTTCAATGAAACTCAATGAAATTCATAAAAAAATTAAAAGAGTTAATGATTCTTTTATATTCTTCCTTATTTAGAAAATGGAGGGTGACATCAATAGATACATTTTTCAAAATTGAGATAGATATGTGTTTCATAATTTGACCTCTTGAGTAAAAAAAATTCCTTGAGTCTTGCCCTATGAGTGACAAGACCATGCTCTAATACCATTTATAATAAAATAAATTATACAATAGAAATATAATAGGAAATATGTTATAGATACTTGAACAAAAAAGCCACTTTGAGCGGGAAAACCTCTAAAACTCTCAAAAATATACAATTTAAAATATAATGATAATATACAATTAATCTACTCCTATATATAAAATAATTATGTCTTTGATGCCACCCAAGACAACACAAAAACCTATATAATACTATACTAATGATCGTATAACTTAATTAAGAGTTAAGGTAGCCACAATCCAATTATTCATAACCCTATACACACAACATGATTAAGTGTGTAGCACTAGATATGAAATAATGGAGCTAAGTACACAAAATCATAGAAATTTTTTTCATATGATAAATCAATAATATTATCCTCTCAAGAAAATTGAAAGGCTTATGCTTTAGCCCATTTAATGACATAGTTAAAGAAGCTATAATGTACTCCTTTCATTGAGATTTTGGGTCAATAGCTCCAATGGAACCTAATACCCTTTTCTCAAAATGTTATAGAACTACTTGAGGATAGACAAAAAAATCATTAGAAAGAGTAGGTTTATCCATCCTTTGGGCCTCACATATTCCTTGGCATCCTTGTGTAGAGAAGGCTAATAGCATCTAGCAAATATAACCTTATATATGATTCTCTTTGTTGAATAATGTCATCATGTTGGTTTATCGTGGTAGGATTTTAGGATGTCATAATACTTTTAAGCATGTACACACCTACATAAAATAAAACTAGATCCACATTTAAATAAAATTACATGCAACCATTTAGATGTTGAGTTATCTTTAACAAGTCATTTCTTTTATTTATTCATAAAATCATATGGAAACTTCTTTGTGGATAGATAACTAGCCATATTAACAAACCTGCTAGAACACACAAATATACTGAGAGGGGGGTGAATTAGTATATCTCTAAAATTAATCTAATTCAATTTCAACAATCTGCATTAACCAGATTAAGCATTCAAAGCACAAGCACACAAGCACAACACCAGATTTACGTGGAAAAACCAACAAGGGAAAAGCCACAGTGAGAAAGATGATTGGAGCTACTATCCAAATCTGGACTCACAAATAAAGCAGATTTTACAATAGATTTTAAGGTCTTTAACCTAAGGAAGTTTACAACTCCTTGCTAAATACAACTTTACAAAATGAGGTTACAACCTCAAAATACACCACTTGATGAATCAGATACACAATTGCCTTTGTAACACCTCTACTATCTTTGGCTCACTACCTTCAACACTGCAACTATACTCTTCTACTTTTGGCTCACTGCCTCCAACACTCACACTTGCACTTCCACCTTCATCTCACTACCTCCAACATTCACTTACACACTTTTTTTGGCTTGCTACCTTCATTACTTCACTTACACTCCTCTGATTTTGGCTCATTGTATTCAACATACACCAAAAAATTCTCTATACATTCACATTCATTTCTCTACCTTCAGTGAACTCCTTTCAACATGCCACACATTGAACACTTGTACACCTTGATCACACACTTGATCTTCCATAGGCATTGAAAAATCTCCTTGTTAGCCACACTAAAATGTATAAACATGAAATGTGCAACGACTATAATGAGTTGGCTCCAAATCATCATGTGAAAGGGAAATTGAGTATGATCCAAGCCAAGAGATAAAAAGAACTATTTTACATCTACACACAATCCTGTGTTGGTGCACAACACAAAAAGTTGGCGTAAGCAACTCAAAGCATTGAGTCGACCCAAAAAACACTTAATCCTCAAAAAATTAAATCCAAACCACATGTGGTATCAAAGAGACCAGATAGCATCACACAAATGACATTACAAGCATCAAATTATATTCAACAAAATTGAACCATGCCCTCCTTTTACAACTTCATGCGACAATATTCCGGCGCAAGAAAACATACAATATATTTTGCAAACCTAGAAACCATAGTATTGAGATGGAACACTGAGAAATCAGCTTGCGGTACACTTCAAAACATAAACTCAAATGGAGAAGACAAATAGAAATTTTAGACCCATTCTCCAAACTGCAAAACTACAAAAGTAGTTGCAGAGAAATTTGGAGCATTCCTTTAAACTTTCCATGGTCGTAACTATACAGTCTTCATTCTGCTAACTCAAGAAACCTCCATGGTAACCCCTATGTTCCAAAAATAGGAACATGTATATGCTTCACACTTGATTAGTTCTATCTTTAGAATCATGGGACCTTGTCTTCAAATGTGAAAGAATGTGGAACATTCTCTGGAGCACTTCAATGCAACCTCTTGAGCCACTGGTTGTAAGAAATTCTATACATTTTACATCAACAGATAGTGAACAACATCGGGCCCAACATTCTGTGGCATAATGACCTATATTTCCATAGTTGTAACATGTGGCATCACTTCTCTGGTGGTTGTTTCTTCCACACCCTCTTCATCCTCTGTAATTTTACTATCTATTATCTCCCTATAGTCTTATGGAGGGTTATTTTGTAACGCATGCGTTTCTGTTATCCCTCCATGGTGGTTGTCTATATCCTATATCATATAGAGGTCTTTCCACTAGTCCTTTGATATATGCCATGTTCCTGTCTATATTTGCATCATAGTTGTGGTGCATAAGGCATCTAGGATCAAGATTACTTTGTGTGTTTCAAATCTCAAATTGGTTTGCAAGGCAGTCCTCCGTGAGGTGACTATCCCATTCTTGGCATGTTCCATAATATATTGAGTTTTTCTTGGTTGGTACTGTTTTTAATTCTACATGTAGTGCAATTGTTTTTCACTATGTGATTTAGGATAATTATTTCAGAGGTGACATTCCCTTGAGCAGTATGTGCACCAAATTTCTTTGTTTTTCTTTATTTCTCCCCTTGCTAAAATTGAGTTTTGTATGGTTAGTTGTTCTACCACAAGTTGTAACTTCTCAATATTCTCCTTCATATCATCCTTCTAAGGTTTGTACCAAGTTTTGGCTTCAATGCGGTAGTCCATGGTGATTAGGTTTGTATAGGTATTAAATACTGTATCATCCAAAAGTGGATCTTATGTCTTTTTGTAGTCTAGAAATGAACCATTCTATCAATTGTTGTTCGATGATGGGTTCTTCCAATTTATGCCAGACTTCTTTGAACTTTTTATCATATGATTTTACTGATTCCTCTTCTCCTTGGATTAGGTCCCTCATTTTTCTCACACTTTATGTTGGGATATCTGGAGTGTCAAAATTAGTTAGAAAATCTTATTTTACTTCATTCCAACTCTTCCCATGTTTAGGATAGGCATTCTTATACCAATCTAATACCTCTTTTCTAAGTGAGGATACAAATTCAAGTAATTTTAGTTTATCTTCATTAATATCCTACCTTTCCCATACAAATTCTAGTAAGCATATGTACTATGTTACTTATGTGGTATCTTTTTCAAATATAGGGATCTTGATTAAGGATTCCATATTCTCTTTTCTCTCTTTAATTCCAACTTTTTGGATGCACGTGGATTAGGTTTCTCTTCTTTATCTTTATTTACCTTTCTAAAAATATAGGTTTTATGCTATCTACCCTTTTCTCTTGCTAATTTTATATCGAAATAATATTCTTTTCCAAGTATTTCTTCCCACTCTACTTCTTTTCCTTCTTTCTTTTTTCTTTCCTTACTTTGTGTTATCTCTTCTTTCAAAATTCTTCTTTTTATATGGCCGAGGGGATGGATCCTCATTGGGGGGTTGTGACTTAAAAATATCTTTTCACTTTCTTATTTGTTAGTCATTTTATTTTTTTATAAACATAACTCTTTGCCCAAGTAAAATCTATTCTCATTACTTTTTCTTATTTCTTCTTCTTTCAATTTCCTTAAACTCCTATTGATTAATTCTTCTAAATATCCTTCTTGAATTGATGGAGTCTTATCTGAAGTTTTCAAAAGTTCCATAAATCTATCATCCGGATTAATAGTTAGGTTTGATAGTTTGATCAAATTTTTGAACTTTTAGGAGGTTGCGGTAGTAATGGAGTCTCTTGTAGTGACCCAAGCTTGAAATCACTTGATTTTTTTTTTTCATTAGATCGACAAAAATTGTCATCCAATATTTATGTAAATTTTTCAATATTAAGAACAACTGATAAATACTAATATAGTGATATGTTTATGATATAATTTAAGAATCTTGAAATAAATATTATTTTAATAATGACAAATTATAATATTGTTTCTGATATGTTAAGTTGGAATCGTGCATTGTTTATGGAAGAGGTTTAGTCCTCTCATCAGAATGTTTTTTCTGACTTATTCTTTATATTCATGCAACTGTAAATGGGTGTTGTTTCTGATATTTTCACTTATTCATGCATTCGGTATTGGTTGATCATTGGATCTCAAAGAGCACTTCCGATCTGCTATTCAGAAGTATATATAACTGCATACTCCAATCCATCTCCTCCTTGGATGAATTTTATGTCTTAATATATCTTTAAAGGTGAGGAGTCATGTTGGTTCAATTGGTGATGTCCTTCGGGATAGACATGTCCCTATTACTAACAATCCTTAGTTGTTGTCTTGAAACTGCTTTTATTCCCCTTAATTACTTTTTCAATGGCTACCCTTAACAAATCGATATTACTAACTATTATTATTGTATTAGCAATAGTCCTATCCAATTCCTATCTTCTCTTATTTCACTTTTGCTATATATTAAGTACTCAGTTCCTGCTCACTGTCAATAAGATCGCTTAGTATTGATAATTAATATGCCACCTCCCTTGATACTTGACATCAATATGAAGAGGAATGAAAACAATGACTCAACACACTATCTTATACTCTAATGAGTATATGTGAACCAACGACGACTTGAATAAGTGGTGGCAATATATGTTCGATAGGAATCTCCTCACCAAGCTCAATTCCTCCAACGGGCGGAAATAATTAGGTTGCATGAAGACTTTTGTAACCTGTTTCCTGTGTGGCAAAACACAATACAACACAGACACTATTTGTCTTATTTCTACGGTAAGTGAGAGTAACAGTGGCAGAAATAGCCAGGTCAAATTAAAACGATGTGGATTTGTCTTAAAGTCTATGTTGAGTCCTTGACTATTCATTTTACTTCTTAGGCAGGTGATTGTAATGTGGGGATAGCAATACTCGACTCTCACATAACCTTCGTTAGCGGCTCCCTTTGAGATGGCCTTGGTATCGGTGTTTATACTAACCACCCTCATCCTTTTTAAATAACTACTTATAATTATGTTAATTATTTACTGACCATTCTACTCTCTTGTCCCATATACAATGGCTTAAGAAAATCAGGTAGGCAAGCAGGCAAGTCCCGATTCTAATGAGTATAATCTGAGTTTTGACTTTTTTATAATGCCATGGTTATCCTAAATGCTGCAACAAAAGATAATGAATTATCTCCATAGTATACTATCCACCTTCATATGTTAAAGATCTACATCTTTCGAATTGGATATCCATATGCAAGTCTTCGTTAACTCCACTCTTCATAACTGGAAGACTAGTTTATGTTATTAACTTATATATTCAACTCGGTCAATTGGATATAAATTATTGATAAGATATAATCAATCAATAAAAAGACATTTTAAATTATCGATTAAAATGGGATATTACATCTCTATATTATTGCAAGGCCCTAATAGGAATCTTTTAGAATCTCCATAATCATCAATATTCTTTGTGGCAAGATGTGGTATGATCTTCCCGATGGTGTTTGTATTGTCACTATTTACAACTAATAGGGTATTTTGTACTTACCTATACTAGTTTGTCCTTATATTTTTGGATTAAATTATAATTTATTCAAGGATAGAAAAAGAACATGAGGTCCACTTGTGCTAGGTTCTTTAGTGTTTGCATGAGCATCAACTTTATGACAACTTGTCAAAGTTTGAATTCTTCTAGTATGAGGTGAATCATTTGGGGTATTTTATATTTGGTGAGAGTATCTAAGCTTATCCCTCAAAGATTTATGCCATTTTGGATTATATAACACCCCCAAAAAATAACCAGGCTTGTAGTTTCATGTGATTAGCAGGTTATTAATGCCAATAATCATGGATTTCTCTAGAGTGTCATATTTTATTACTTCTCTTAGAGGAAAGGGAAGAATTTTTATAGCCAAAGAAGTGTGAGTTAATATTTTAGGTTCTTAAGGTACAGTTGACTAGTGCACCTATCCTTGTAGCACTTGATCTTGTAACATCTTTTATAGTTTGCATTGATACATTGCTACATGGTTTAAGGGTGTTCCTTATTATATAGGAGGGTTGATTTATTTATTGAGCAAAAAATCTCAAGGACCATGAGATAAACTACCCCACCCACTATTTAGACTTTTTAGTTGTCATCCATGTGCTTGTGAGATGGAGATATTTTATTTTTGGTTACTATTTTGAGATTTATATTGATCATTGCAACTTGTAATATATCTTCACATGGTCAAACTTGAATGCTTGTTAGTATCAATGGATGTAATTCCTTTGTGAGTATGACTTTGGTGTTCAATAAATCAAAGGGAAGGAGGATATGGTCATTGATTCCTTGAATGTGAGGGATCACTATATATTGGTTATGAACTTGAGCATGGATCTATGAAGTCAAATTTTAGAGAAAATTATGATTTTTCCATAATATCATGAGGATTGAGTAATGATAGAGTCATAGAGAGCCCTTGTGGGTAGGTCTTTTGGTCATTCTTTAGAGTCAAAATGACTATTATGACATATTGGTCATATTATATCCCATTTTTCGGTGATCTTCACATTGTTGTAATGTATGAGGAACATTGTGCCCCATATATAGCATATTATAGTGTGAATAAGGAATGTTCATCTTAGTTAGTTTTTCCAATGTGAGAGAATGAGGAACAATGCTTCCAATTTTGTGGCTAGGTGCCAAAAATGTTAGAGGGTGAAGGTAGAGAATCCAAATCTGATAGGTCTCTTGCAACCATGTTCTATTCTTGAGTGGAAATGGGATATGGTTTCCTTATATTTCATTGTTGGCATGCCTATATCTCCATGTTGTAATGATGCCATCATGGTGACAATGGAGAAGTTGACCAAGGTTTCCTATTTCTCACCTATGAGATAATATTATACTGCAAAATATGTGGCACATACCTTTTTGGAGGATATTGTGCACTTGCATGAAGTGTTTGGTATGATCATTTCTACTTGTGACCTAGTGTTCACATCTATATCATGGACATATGTGCAACATGCTTTGGGTTCTCAACTTAGTTTGTACTTCACCTACCATATTGAGATAGATGGTTAGATGGAAAAAGTGAATTAGGTGCTAGAGGACATGCTTCACATGTATATTATAGATTAATAATCCAAATAGGATGAATATTTGTACCTTGTTGAATTTACCTATAATAATGAGTACCATATTTATGTTGGTATGTCACCATTTCAAGCCTTATATTATCAAACTTGTTGGATCCCTTCGAGTTGGGATAACTTGGAGGATTAGGTTTTTTGGGTCCTAAGATTCTCCAGGATATGAAATAGAAGGCAGTTTATATTATAGATTAGTTGTTGACTACCCATGATAGACATAAAAATTATGTCAATACCAAGAAATTAGATCAAAATTTCTCAGTGGGTGACCATGTGTTCTTGCATAAGATTCCAATTCATTATAGAATTTTTTCTAAGTTGCACCATATTTTTTGGGACCTTTTGAGATCTTTGAGAGATTTAATCTAGTTGCATATCACCTTGTCTTTCCACCTAGTCTCTAACATTTCTATGATGTGTTCCATGTATCTGTGCTTAGATAGTATTGTGAATAGGGGAATTGATCAATGAATTCAATAAAGGAAATGGAGTAATAACAAGACCAATTCAATTATCAATGAACTAATCTCAATGAAACATGTGCACAAACATGTAAGAAAATGAAATCAAACTAAACTAACTACTTTACCTCCACCAAAATGCCTAGCCTCACTCCATTATAGAATGTGATTATTCTCCTTTGATATTATGTGGATTTCTCATAAAACCTTAGCATAACCTTGTTAGCAAAAGAAATGAAAAACTGAGTATAGTTTATATGCAAAATATGTGGAGAGATTGAACAACTAAATGATAGTTTTTTTATAGGTTTCAATGATATTTGATCAACAATGTAGGATGTGAGGTGAGATCAATAGATGAGGATGTTTGAGATATAATGAGGAATGTGCACATGACATTGTCAGGATGAGGGATTGTGATGAGTGTTGGAATCTAGGAACATTGAGAGGAGGGGTGAATCAGTGTTCTACAATCTTCAACTTTATTAATTTGATATTTAAACCATTTACAACTTAGAACTGAAGGAAATATGCAAACACACAAAGAAATCATCCATAATACTATAAAACAAGGATTTTTATGTGGAAACCCTGTTAGGGGAAAAACCATGGTGGAGGTCAATCCACAATTTGAGTAATCAAATATAATTTTTACAAAATGGGAATGCCCTTGCATTCAGGCACACTGCCTAGAGCTCACTGCTCAAAATAGGAAGGCTCACTGCCTTACAAAATATTCAGATTAAGTCCATTTGAAGAATTGAACTGAGGGAATAACATCTATTAATGCCTGATTACAATTCTGGTTAAGCTTGTCAGCCGGTTTCTTGACCTTCTGTCAGATTATGCCCTTCTTCTTTGCTGCAACTCATATCACAAATCTTATATGTGCAAATGAAATCGCACAACTGATCTTCCAAATTTTGCATCACACATCAAAATTCTTTGCATCTATCATGATTTGATACCAAAATGATATAAACTATCGATCTTATATATCCGCATCAAAGGATAATATCATCTTCATGTCGGCTTTAGCAAAACATATAATATTTTCCAACCGTTGGCTAAATCCACAAATGATTCTTAATGTGCACCATCCAAAATCAACCATAGCATAATGAGGACCTAAATAAACATGTTCGAACACAAAAACATTTAAACAATTACTCCTTAGGCATCTACAATGGCTATATCCACCAATTCAACCTTCTAGCACTAATAAGAAAAAATTCAATACACTGGATCTTCAAACTCGTACACCGATTGATGCACCAGCACAAAACTCAAGAATAAGGTATTCCAGATACCCAACGACCTTCCTTGAGATTCCCACCATGAACTGATAATTTATATTGATTGACAGACTCTGCTTCAGTCGAAAACCCTATTTTTCACTCTGACTCTCGGTATGAATAGATACTGAAGTGTGTACCAGATCAATGACTTAGGTTGCCATAAATGACAACACCAAATGCCAAAAATATCCAGAAACCATATTCCAACAATCTCCAAAATTCATATGCCAACAATATCCCCCTTTGGCATTGATGGCAACACTTAGTGAAAAATGACTAAGTGTCAGAACCAACATACTGTAATCCTTCAATACTTCAAAAAGTTATAACTGACACAAGTCTCTTACAACTCCCCCTGAGTTTGATAAGGCATTTTTCACTACTCTCTCTCCCCCTTTGACATCAATGACAAAGGCAACAAGTTTTCCAAAAAAAAGACTTATTCAAAACTAGTTCAAAATTTGATGACACCCATCCAGTACTTGAATCAAAAGATTATTTTGTACTTTTCTTTCATCTCTGGAAGAAAATTCTTGCATGCTTCTACTGCAATCTTAGAGATTATGATCATGCTATTATTTTCAGATGTATGGTTGATAATATCGATGAGGGATTCCAGAATGGTGATGGTTTCTTCTAGTGATTCTCCTTTCCTAAGTATCTCAATCAACTATTCCACTTTACATTAAATGTTATGTCCTTGACTTTCCAGAAGGTGTCAACAATCCTATTTTTGGAATTTCACACATTTGTATGCTTTGTCTATAATTCTTGAATCCTTTTCTTGATTGCGCCATCATGATCCTACAACATATCAAAGTTTTGTCCAATACTGTTCAGTTCTGTTTCAATTTGTTCCAACTTTTCTTTGTACTTGCCAATTGCATGAGGCCAACAAAGACAATAGTTGTAGATGTTGTTGGCTGAGTTTATGCACTGCCTCAGCTCATTCATTTTCCTTTTCAACTTGGTAAGTGATAGCCTGAATTGCTCCTTCAAGTGTAGAATTATTTCTTCTTCTTTCTTGTTTTGAGACTTAGAGTCCATGATTTCTTTGATACATTCAATCATTTCTTCTGGAAAAATATTTTGCAAACTCTCCAATTTGATTTGATTGTGCACAATATGAGCACTTAGTACAATTAAAATCATATCTTGATCATATGAAGGTCTGATAGACCACAATTTTGCAATTTTGCACTTTCCATCTTTTTCATGAATAAGCTGCAATAGTTTTTCTTTGGTTAAATCAACTTCATCTTCACTTCCTTCTGACATTGCATTTTCTTGTTTTGGTTTGACTAATTCCAGTTCTTTTCCCTAGGTGACCTCTTCCTTATCAGATTCCTCATCTAGAATATCTACAACCACTCGTTATTTTTCTTTCCCTTCAACTCTTGGAGTCTTGCATACTGGAGGAGTACAAATGATAGTTTTTTTTTCTCTTTTCTTCTTTCTCTCCATCTCACCAGAAGAGGAACCAAATTCAAGTGCCCTTACCAGAAGGTAAATATCAACTAAGCCAAAATTTCCTAGCAAACTCTTAAAGAAACTTTCATATGCTTGATCACAGTTTGCCAAAATTTTGGAGTGTGTGTAAATTTTTTTGCACACCGGTTCATTCTCTTTCCACATCATATTGTTGTTCATCAATAAGCAATTCAAAAAGTACATTACTAGACATATAACCCAAGTACCAAACCTGAAAGGGTAACTTGTCATCTTTGATAATTGCACGTTCTCCAACAATTGATCCTTCAGTAATCCACAAAGATTAAAATTTTGATCTTCCATTATCATTTTGTGAGAAATGTAAACAACACCTGCCGAAGTTGCACCTTCTTTGTTTCTGAAAAAGATTTTGTAGGATATTCCATGTGCAATGTACCTTATCACTGCATCTTTAGTTGTTGAGATTATTAATGCCCTTTGATCTCCAGTAACTCCAGTTAGGGTTTCAACTTATTTATGTACCTTCACACACCTATCTTTGTAATAAATTCTTTTTCCCTAGGTGTTCCAAATACCCTGTTTTCTCAGACAGCGAGAGAAAAATTCCTCTACGCATCTTCAATTTCTTGAATTTCCTTGTGAATGTTTTCCAAAGCATATGTAGACCATTAATACAACTTAAAAAAAAAAAATTCATTTTGGTACCAGCTTATGGACAGGGGAAAAAGGTTTTTCTTGAAAAAACTCCCCTTAGGCCAATGGCCTGAGATCAATTTTCAGAGGAATTACTAGAAGTAGGTTTTGGTGTAGAACCATCTTCTTCATCAGACTCATTCTTCCTTACCCATTTCTTCTTCATCTGATCTCTTATCTCATCCATAGTTACTTTCCCTTTTCCTTTATCATCTTTTTGTGTATTTCTGCCTCTATATGCCAGACCTCTTCTATCCACATTTTTGTTTTTGCAGAATCTTGTAGTGTGACCATATTTGTTGCAACTATAACATACAACATTTCCTTGTCTAGACCAATCATTCCATTGATTTCTTCTTGATCTTCATTGGTTAGAAATATGACCAAATCTTCCACAGGTATAACATTCAATATTCCTTCTACTGACATAGTTGTTTGACATATTTCTACATTCAATTGACTTATGACCAATTTTTTTGCAATTGAAACACCGACCAGAGAATGATAAATCACTTGATTTCATTTTACTTCTACATTGAGCTGCCATATCACCAAATTTATTACAAGAAAATAAGTATCCATTAAACTTTTGAGCATTAGGTTGTCTTACCAGATGCCTTTTTGCTTTGTTCATCATATTTCCCTACCTAAAATTTCTCTGTCTAGATCCTGAACATTCTCCTTTCTCATATACAAGGCCTCGCTTGCCATTTCCATTCTTTTGTCCTTGAGTCAGCTCATCAAGCTTAACTGAGCTAATCTTAAACTTCTCCTTGTATTCATTTTCAGTAGTAAGTTCATCCCTGAGAATAACAATCTATTTTTCAAGTTCTTCTTCATTGTTTCTGGATTGTTGCAGTTCAATCTCCAACTAAATGAATTCTCCATTTATTCTTCTGCATTCATCATATTTTTCTTTTAAGGACTGAGCAAGGTTCTCCTCATTCTTCTTTCTTTCTTCAATCTCCTTAGTAAACTTCATCACGATAGATTCCATCTCATGTTTTAGGGTAGCATTGTCTCTGACAAGATTTTCACATTCTTGAGTTATTTCCTTCAAGGTTTGATTCAAGTGAGCATCATCCATTTGTTTGCTCTCTTTTTGCTTAATCTGATCATAGAGATCCTTTCTCTTTTCCCTGGATTTAACAATATGTTCCTTCAATGTCTGAATGAATTTCTCAGCATCCCTAAGATTTGCTATTAGTTCCTAGACTTCTGCTTTAGACTGATCAAGATCATCAAGTGTCACCAAAATATGTTGTTGAAGACTACCAGAGTCCATTACATTCTAAGATCCACCTCAAGTTGTCAAACTTCTTCCAAGGAAGTAAGCTCTGATACCAATTGTTGGAATCTAGGAACATTGAGAGGGGGGGTGAATCAGTGTTATGCAATCTTCAACTTTATTAATTTGATATTTAAACCATTTACAACTTAGAACTGAAAGAAAGATGCAAACACACAAAGTAATCATCCACAATACTATAACACAAGGATTTTTATGTGGAAACCTTGTTAGGGGAAAAACCACGGTGGAGGTCAATCCATAATTTGAGTACTCAAATATAAGTTTTACAAAATGGGAATGCACTTGCATTCAGGCACACTACCTATAGCTCACTACCTTACAAAATATTCAGATTAAGTCCATATGAAGAATTGAACTGAGGGAATAACATCTATTAATTCCTGATTACAGTTTTGGTTAAGCTTGTTAGTCGGTTTCTTAACCTTCTATCAAATTCTTCCCTTCTACTATGCTTTGCTGCAAATTGCATCACAAATCTTATATGCGCAGATGAAATCGCACAACTGCACTTCTAAATTTCGCATCACACATCAACATACTTCTCATCTATCATGCTTTGATACCAAAATGATATAAACAATTGATCTTATATATCCACATAAAAGGATAATATCATCTTCATGTCGGCTTTAAAAAAACATATAATATTTTCCAACCATCGGCTAAATCCACAAATGATTCTTAATGCGCACCATCCAAAATTGACCATAGCATAATGAGGACTGAAATAAACATGTTTGAACACAAAAACATTTAAACAATTATTCCTTAGACATCCACAATGACTATATCCACCAAGTCGGCCTTCTAGCACTGATAAACAGAAAATCAATACACCGGATCTTCAAACTCGTACATCGATTGATGCATGAACACAAAAATCAAGAATAAGGTATTCCAAATACCAATGACCTTCCCTGAGATGCACACCATGAACTGATAATGCATATTGATCGACAAACTCTGCTTCAGTCGGATACCCTATTCTTCACTCTGACTCCCGGTATGAATAGATACTGAAGTGCATACCAGATCAATGACTTAGGTTGCCATCAATGACAACACCAAATGCCAACAATCTCCAGAAGCCATATGCCAACAATCTCTAGAAGCCATATGCCAACAATGAGGAGTTAAGTTACTACATGAATTAGAGGAATGACTGTATGAGAGGATGAAGTATAAGTGAGTGAGAGTAAACCAAGTTTTCTTTTCAACCAACTCGCTAAATTTAGAGATGTCACTAAATTTAGAGTTAGAGGAATAAAAATAGAATAATATATTTAGGAAATAAATAAAATAGAATTATTTTATTTATTTTTAGAGGAATGTGTAAAGTCAAACTAAATAAATTAAATAATTTATTAAATTTTAGAAGAATAATTAGGTAATTAAATAATAATAAAAAATTATGTTGGATGAGAAGAATACATGATTTAATTAAATAATTAAAAAATATTTAATTATGGTGATGGAAGAATAATTAGAAATTAATTAAAAAATATTTCATTAGTGTTGATAAGGGGAATGATTAATTAATTAAATAATGAAAGATTATGCAATTAATAATGGTGAGAGAAAATGATGAAATAATTAAATAATTAACAAATTATTTAATTTCTAGTGGGAAATGTGCTAGCTTAATTAAATAATCAAAAATTATTTAATTAATAGTGATGAAGGAGTTAATGAGTGGTGATGATGAGAAATGATGATAAATTTAAAAGAAATGCATTACAATTTTTTAGGTGTCAACATTTTGCCCTTTTTGAGATAATGTGCCCTATTGCTTTGTTTCAAAGACATGTTGTTATGAAAATTTAGGTGATGATGTGCCCTAGTGTGCCCTAGTGGACTGAGGGATGTAGGTTGGATGGTAGTTTGTTCACTAGAGAGATTGATCAAAAAAAATAATTGAGTCGAGCTCACGACTGGTAAATGGGGAAGGTTTAGTGAAGAAGATGATGAAAATAGGTTAGGTTGGCCAATGAACAGGTTCAAGAGGTATAGGTTGTGTTGAAAATTGATTGAGGGTGGGTGAGTGAAAGGGAATTAGGGTTTGGATGGCTGTATCTAGGTAGTGGTGGTCACTTTTAATTCATTTATACCCTCCTATTTTTAGAGATTCACAGCCTCTAGTGAGATAAGAGCACAAAGTAGCCACATATACGATGGGGATTCAAAGATCTCTACACCTCGCAGAGAGTCCATCAACACCAATGGCCAACCGGAGCACCCTAGGTGGTATGTATCTAACCCTTAGGTCATTAGGAATATTTTTAGGCATCATAGATTCTAGGTAAAAGTAGGTAATCTGATGTGCCAAAATGCAAAATCATGCAATTATAACCCGCTATTATGAATTTTATGTGCAATGGTGAATTTGACTATAAATTTGTGCATTTGAAGGTGGTTTGACATATCTACAAAAAAGGTTTCCATAATATTGAATTGGTTCACATATGATTTGGATCTTTTAATAAAAAAATGACACATTTGAAAATCATATTGTATATTATTCTTAAAATGGTGCATTTGACATAATCAGCTACATCTGATTGCAATTTGGCACTTTTAATTTTAGAGCTAGTTGACTGAGATTATTTTCTAAACTTTGGATATGATTGACATTGCATGTGTTATTTTTGTAGGTTGTTTTAGATCTAATCATGTTTAGGGAGTGGCATACTATTACTATACAATTGATTGTTGGATTGGATGAGTTAGACTGCACATTTTTGAAAGATGTTGGAATATGGTATATCACATATATGCTAGATATTTCATCTCACAAGGCTATGATGACAATGTTGGAATATTATCATTGATGATTTTGTTTGGAAACATGAGAATGGAAGGTATACAATGATGTGTTGTAGTGTTGTCATAGATGTCAACATTGTAACTCATATGAATATTTTGGTTGCAGACCATTTTGATTAGTTTTAATAGGTTTTGGAGTTGATAAGGAAGACATTTTTTCATAATGGTTTGGTTTGGTAAAGATAGTTGTAAAGGGAAATTTACTAAGTGTCAATTATGTGAATAAAGTGTTACTCTGTGCCCGTTTTTGGGTCTGCACCACTTCGCAAATGAATATTTCACTCTACACTTCTAACATAATTTTGGTGGATGTTAGATGTATTTAGTTCCAAGTCTTCATTAGGTTTTGGCAAGTTGTTTGAAAGTTATGAGTAACAAAGTTCGACTTGGAAAATTACATTTGTTTTCTATATAGTGTAGTTGTGTGGGAGATTTTGCATGTCTTTAGAGATGAGTGTTTGGAATTGCACTTTTGAGAATAAATTTCCTCATGCGAATAGAGCATGGATTCTAGTTAACATACAATTTTGAGGTTGACATGTTGAGATGTGGATACACAATTGAAGGCTTTTTCTTTTAGGTCTTATGCTGAGCCGACGTAATATGTTTAAAGGTATATGGAGGTTAAGCAAGCATTTTTATCTTATTCAGGACCTATTATAGGTCCATGCTGACCTATTTTAAGGTGTTTTTAGTTTTAAATTATGTTGTGTTGTGTGGATGAAAAGTTTTAGAGAAAACAAGGTATATTTTTATTGTTACATCTTATTAGGCTGACCTAATTGATGTTAATAGTGATGTGAATATATATGTTGGATTGTTTTTGTTATTTTGAAGTATGGTATGTAATATGTGGTGATATGATGTGAATTTGATTAGAAAATTTTGAAGTTAAGTTGCAAATGTTAAGTTGAATTTCAAAATTGTGCGAATGAAGAGCGAGGTAGAATGTTGAATCTGAATTAGATAAATTTATTTATTGTGCTTTAATGGAACTGTAATTCATGCATATATTAGATGTAATTGTAATAGTTCAAAATAGGCTATGAGCCACCATTTCTCTACTATATTTTTCTTTGTGGATAGTGAGTCCACCTATAGTGAGCATTTCTATAAATATACTATAACTGGTTATAATATATTGTGAGCTAACCCTCACCGTGGTTTTTTCCATTTTGGATTTTCCACATTAAAATATTGGTGTTCATGTGTTATGTGATGTTGTGAATTTTTCATCCTTTCTTTCTTTACTGCAGTTGAATATGCATTAGTGATTGGATGCTTAATGTTTGAATGGTTTAAGAGAATATAGATTCACCCCCTATTAGTATTCTAGGTGTTCAACAATTGGTATTAGAGCTTGGTTCCTTAGAAGGAGCTTAACCACTTTGGGAAGGTCTTAGAGGTTGAACACATGGTTGGTACAAAATTTTCCTATTCCCCTAGAAGAGATTTCAACAATTGGATTTATAGAAGAAGATTGGATGCTTGACAAAGATGAAGAACTGAAAATTTCCCTTGAAGATCTTGAAAAGAATGAAGATGAAAATAGAGATCTAAAAGAAAAAATTAAAGAAGAAAATGAATGCATGAAAAATTTGAGAGATCAAATCAAGAAGTCTAGAGAAAGGCATAAGGAAGTCAGTGAGCAATTGGAGCAAGCAAATGAATCCATCACTGGTCTAAAAGTGCAAGTTGATGAAAAGAAAAGAATTGAAGAATGCTTGAATGCAATAGTGAAAAGAAAATCAGAGGAATGCACAAGGCTTGAAAATGAAGTGGTAAATCTGAGATTAGATCTAGAGAAAGAAAGAATTCATGAAGAAAAATTCAAGATGAGCTCTACAAAGCTTGATGAAATGATTACAAATCAGAAAGAATCCAAAAACAAAGGTGGCTTAGGATTTGAAAAAGGTAAAATCTCAAAAGAAGATCAGAAACCTAAAGTAGAAGAGAAGATCAATGCACCAAAGAAGACTAAAGAAAATAAGAACTATGGAAATCAGATCCAGAATCAAAGAAATGAAGCTAAAAGACGATCGACAAGACAAAAAATGCACAAAGGTACCCATATTTCAATGGTTTTTGTTATTATTGCAATAAATTTGGACATAAAGCAATGAAATGTAGAAGCGAAATGAATCAGAATGCTCCATCCTTTACTAGTCAATGTTTTACATGCAAAAGATTTGGTCATAGAGAAAGTGGGTGGAAAAGTCAAATGATGAATGACTATAACAATGGTAGAATGATTCAATCTTTCAATGGCTATTGCTATACATGTTATGTATTTGGATACAAAGTTAATCAATGCAAATATAGAATCAATACTATTTAGAAGAATGTTGTATGCTACAATTGCAGTAAACCTAGACATATATCCAAGTTTTGTAGAAGCAAAAATACAATGAAAGACAATCCAATAAAAGGAATGAACCAATTAAAAATGTTGATCTAGTTGAAGTAAATAAGGAAATGGAAAAGATTTAGAGAAAAAAGAAGAGAGAAAAGATGAGGGAGAATCCATACCATCCTCCAGTACAGATATTTCCTTCATAAACTAAAATAAGAGCTATGGCTTAGGGGGAGCTTTAATGGATATATTTTGTCCCCTTCCAATGAAAAGGTGATGAGGTTTGAGCACAAAGATATGTGATGTAGAGCTACATGTTTGATCTATCAGTGAAGATTGCAAAAAAAATACGATGATATGAAATAAGGCGGATTTGTTGCTCATGAGTCTCTTCACTCATTCTCAAGAGAATCTTAGGGAGAAAACTACCCTTGACCACCTCAATATAAGATTAATGAAGAAATTATAAAGAAAGTAAATCTAGATTAACTACCACAAAAGACTACTTCAAAACCTGAGAGAGAAAAGGTTCTAGACTTCTACCTCTGAAAGAGGAGTCCTGAACCAAAAGATTACAACACAGATTTAGGACACGAGTGTAGCGCACTGGAGTCCAAATGATGTGTTGTCATCCTAAGCAAAAAAGAGCTCAAAGATCCAAACATGCAGACCATAACTTCACTATCTAACCTAGGTCTAAGGTTTGTTTAACAAAATAATGAGATAAAGAACAAAAACTAAAGGAAAGGACAAGGAGAGTTGGATCTTACAAACAAAAAAATATCTGAATCTATACTCCAAGATCTACTTTAACAACCTTCACACAAGATGAATGAGGAAAATTTTTGGGGATGTATAGGGGTTTTCTATAATCAAACGCCCACTTTGGTGTTCCCACCTCCACAGATAGCCAAATAGATAAAGAGATTAATCAAAATGGGAAAAAAGGGAGTGGTGAAAGCAATCCCCACTTCAGGAGGAGAACCTGCACCACCAAGTAGTAAATGAGAAAATATCTATATAATATATTTACAAATAGAAAAGAGTGAGGGAGTGTTACCAACATGCCTTGGCCCCCTCTTGAAGACACAGATGCACCGTTGGATGCTTTCCAGATAGATTTAGCTATTGGAGGGACCTCAGTTTGACAAAGATTTTCTTGTAGAAGTGTTGTTTCCAAGAGTAGAAGAGATTGAGAAAATTAAGTGAAGCTAAGGAGAGAGAGACTTGAATCAATCAGAGAAATCCCCAAAATGAGAGAAAAAGAGGGGTTTTGTTGCATGAAAGGATGGGAAAGAGTCGTTACACTCAAAGGCATGGCTGGAGAGACACATGTCAATATCCAAGATTCAAGATCCCCATTTCAAACTCGAAAAACTTCTTGGACACTAGTGCACCGCATAAACGCCCACATTTAGCATAGGCATCCAAAACATAAGCTTTCGGGAAATGGGTCAACGAATTGTTGTTGCTTTGCCATTGGACGACATGGAGTCAAAATCATGAAATTTCAACCCATGGAGTTTTTTCATTAATGCATTTAGGTGTCATAAATTCTAGGAAAAGTGTTAAATTATGAAATTGCCCCTAGGTGCAATTTTGTAACATTACATTTTTCCCCCACTTTAGTAGGATCAATTTTGGGAAAAATTGATCACACTAAAGTAAAAAAAGAAAAATTCCATCCAATACTTGAATTTTATGGATTTGCATGCCAAAAGAAGATACTACAGAGGTCCTAGAGGTCGAGCTGGCCAGTACTGAAGATGCCCCCAATAATCAAACTTGGTGAAAAATACAGGACTTGTTGTGAAAATTTGCACAAAATTTTATTTTGCAAAACTCAATTATAAGTTAGTCCCAAAAATTGAAAGAATCTACAATGGTGAGAAGAATGATAAAGAAAAACTTCGGTAATTTAGAAGAAAAATATGTTAAAGAGGTGACTATATGACCCTCCTGAGTTTTCCCCTAGGTGGGTGGGGTAAAATTAGGAGAAATCAGGGAGCCAGAAGCGCTAGGAAAAATGGGCCCTGGGGGCCATATATACCTAGGTGGGCCCTGAGAAGGGTCATTTTCACTATTCATGGCGAGGATTTTGTTTAATTTTTTGAGAGAAGTCATCAAAATGCCGAATAGATGAGAGTATGAGGATCCTAAGTTGGACCAGCTATGAGCAAACATTGTCAAGGGTCTTGAGGTAGACTAGGTAGGCCTCAAAACTACTTTGTTTAAACCATTTTTGTGATTTTTAGCATGCTTTCAAGGTTTGAGCAATGCAGGCATCCTAGATGCACGTGCACATCTTCTGTGTGCGTTGGCATGTAGGAACAATGTTGTCATCCCAGGGACACATTGGCATCCCAAGGACACATTTTCATCCTTTCTATTAATGGTGGATCATGATACCTGTGTGATGCATAGACATTTATGCATCACACATATGTCCTTTAAGATTTTTAACTTAGTTTTTTCCAATCAACAATGTATTGACTTCATTTTTTCTTCTTTTTCATAGGACTACCCTGAGATCAAGGAGCACCTTATGGGTGGGTATTATGCCTGCTCAAAGACCAAAGAAACAACCTATCTGAGGACGAGGTCACACATTTGGAGTGCGTCGATCTTTGGCATGTTTACACTATGCCAGCGATGCTTTATCATGTTAGGATGCTGATGGAACTTATGGAAAGGTGGGATGCCACCACACTGAGTTTCTAGTTGCCCACTAGAAAGATGACCATTACATTATTTAGGATGTTTATTGCATCCTCAGACTCCCATCCGTGTTGGTGGGTGGAGTTAGATGACACACTCAACATAGGAGAGATTAGATGGTGTCTGATATTGCTCTGGCCGAACAGATGGTAGGGATGAGACCAGGCACATCTATACCTGATGGTTCGAGCAGGGTTGATCCACTGCTCCACTATTGCACCACATCATGGTGGTCATTGTGGCCACCCAAGTCACCATAGATGGGCAAGGTTCTCACTTGCATGGGGGCTTCATCCATACTAGGAGCTCAGGCGATACATGCATTATGAGTACTAGAGCTTGACCACATGCATGCTCCTATAGGTGTGGGATTTCTGTCACATCACTTGTATGAGACTAGAGGGATTTCCTCGAGTGTGAGATTATCCCATACCCATGGCCCACTAATATAAGCTCACTCGATAGTGGAGACATGGTGATATATAGTTCTGGGGGCTACAATTTGACACACTAACACCAAATAATATCAGATAGAGACCCCACTTATTTTTTCGATGAGTTGATGATGAAAGGTTCCTCTAGAACCTTTAGCGTGACTGCTTCATCCTTGGTCACACTAATTTTTTCATTATGTTATATTATTGGAGTCAGGCCATGCAACAACATGGGAAGATTTAGACCATTCCCCTTGATGTCCCTACATACACCCAAGTTGTTTGGAGCGCAACAAGGTTGAGGGACCATATATGTCCTATGATAGCAGATGTCCGCCCATATAATGACAAGGTTGAGAACAAGTATTTACCAATGATGGGCACGGTGGACAATGCCAATGTAGCCAGAGATTTCCTAACATGGTGGGAAACTCGTCATCTGGCATGAGTATTCCCAGTGGATGCCCCCATGGGGATCCAGGTCTATAGGGGGATGTGTTGCTGCAACCACCCAAGTAGAGGTAGATATGTCGAGGTAGCAGAGGTGAGAAAGAGGAGCAACAATAGTAGGAGGGCCAACTAGAGTAGGTTGAGGAGGTTAGGGTGTTTTCACCTAAGGCCGAGGTGGCAACAAATGATGTCCTCTCCTCCACGAGCCACTCCAGTTTCATCAATGCCACTAGCCCCACCCTTGGTCCTAGTAGCAACCCTTACAACACCCGAGGTAGCTTTGAACATTGGTGGCATGGACCTAGTGCTCCTCCTCCCCTTGACCCATTCTGGCAGCCAAGGGACCTAGGTATGATGGTTGATTATGCTATTTCATTTCAATACTTCTCATGTATATGTATAGTATGCTTTGGTTTTCTTATTTATACATTCTATGGTACTAATATACATTCTCTTTTTTTTGGTTGTAGTGGATACTTAGGGATGGATTGGGTTATTCACCCAATACATGTCAGAGGTGGTCCATATAGTGCCTATCTAGGGGGAAGTCTTAGATGCTTACCGACCAACTTCAATGAGATGTCACATCTATCTTTTCAATATGGTAGTGTAGACACATAAAAATGGCCTAGCCTCGCAAAACCACATTCTTCTATATCATGCTTCGTCTCAACATAATTAAAATATTTAATTATGTCCTATAGTCCAATGTCAACTATTAATTAAATAATTATTAATTATTTAATTAATTCACGTCTTTTATTCCTCCTAGCTATTTAAATAAATAAATTACATTTATCATTCAAATACGTCGTTAATTGCTTATATCACTCTATAATTAAATAAATTCCTAAATTTATTTAAATACTACTTCCTCATGATTATTTAAATAAATAAGCTTTATTTATTTATTTAATACGCCATTCATTATTTATGTCTTCTCATAATTAAATAAATTCTTATTTAATTATTATCCTCTCCAACTTTCTTTCTAATTTTAAATAAAATCATTTATTTAAAATTACCCACTTTCTAATTTTCCTCCACAATTGAATAATTTTAATTATTAAATTGTCTTATTGATTTTCTTTCTAAATTTAAATAAAAGCATTTTATTTAAATTGACAACTTCCCTCTTTCCAAGTGAATAATTTTAAATTATTATTATTTACTGTCACATGAATTCATCATTTTGGAATTAATTTAAAATATTAATTTCAAAATAGCATTTCTCTCCACAAAGTAAGTTATTTCTAAAATAATTTGATTTTCTAAATATCTTCTTCTTGTTCAATCTTTATCTTCTTGATTTTTACTAATTTCATTTCAATGTCACATTTATTCTCCACCATTGATTTAATTTTCTAAATTAAATCTTGTCCACATATTTGGAGATTTTCACCCTAACCCTAATTGAGAATTGTCACTTTGAATCTTAACCATTGATTCTAGGGTATTTCTCAATCTCTCATCCGTCCGTTCAAGATTGCATTTTCTATAAAATGACAATCTTGTTCTCATTTTTGACATCTCTTGAATCTCTTAATCTCTCTTAGTCTCTTAATTTTATCAACTTCTTCTTCTTCTCAATCTTGCATTCTTTCATAGTTTATAGTACAAATCCTTCAACACTTTGCTTAGGTCTAGTCAATAGCATAAAGTTTGCTCATCAAAATCTAAGGGCACCCTTTATATTTCAGCAAGTTTAGAAGGTGCAATGGAAATCAGCCATGGATGAGAGAGGAATGGGTGAGCTTGTTCCAATTTTAATTTCTTTTCTCATTTATCTCCGATGCATTCGATTGTTTGTTTGGATTTAGATTAATATTGCATGCATTAGAACTAACAATCTATTTTGAAAAATCATGGTTGTCCTTGGATTCATGTGCATCGACATCATTCACATGCATTTGTCACAATTCTCATAAAATAGCAAAAAATCATAAAAATTGTAAAAAGTCCTGAAAAAGTCATAAACATTTGAAAAAGTCCTGAAAAAAGACCTAAAAATTGAAAAATGTCCTGAAGAAAACACAAAAACATCCAAATCAATGTCAAAATCCAAAACAGAGTCAAATTCAATCATATCTGGTGTTATGCCTTGCATAACCACCCCATCTTTTGCCTTGGTCAAAATGGGTCCCCCTTTGTTTATTTTTATCTCTTGTTGTTTTTCAAACAAAGTCTAGAGTCTTTTTGCTTTCAACACTCTGTTTATTTTGGTTTAGTCTGTCGGAATTGGAGCAGGAACCAAATCGGGTTCTGAAACCACAATCAAAACTCGTTCCGGGCCCCATCCCGATAGTCTTTCTTTTGGCCTTTTGTTTTGTCTTCATCAGACCCGAAGCCGGAGTGGGCGTTAAGTTGGCGTTTATTGAAAATTGCAAAATCAAAATCCATCTCGTCTCCGCCTCCGCTTTTTAAACTTTTGTTTTACTCTAATGATTTTTATTAGGTTTCTTTATTACCGTCTTTTTCTTTTATTTTCTTGAGTTAGGTTTTGTTTTCTGCTTTATTGGCGGAACCGAACCTGGAATGAGAACGAAGTTAGGAAATTTCTTAAGTTTCTAAATCATTTTCCATTCCGATTCCGCCCCTGTCGCTTTTGGGTCATTGAATTTTTTACTAAAGTCGCACTATAGTGAACTGTTGGTTCTCTTTTAGTTTCGATTCCGCCTAACTGTATTTAATGCATTAATGACAGTTGCTCGCATAGGTAGAAATTCTCATTTTTACCTTCATTAAGGATTAAACATATCATTATTATCATTGTTAAGAGATTAAAGAGCAAGGAAGAGCAGTGGTGGAGTTCATTTGAGTGAATCGATTGAAGGAGGAGAAGATTATTGCTTGCGAATCAATTCAAAAGGTTAGCTGGGTTCTTTTGGTGTTCGAGGTAGGGTTTCTTATTGTTGTTGTTCTTCGTTTATTTACTGTTGTGTTTTTGTGTTTTCTTGTGCTTTGAATCATTTTGTTTTAACGAATTTGTGGTTCTTGTTATGTTTGTTTGAGTAGGTTCTTGCTTTATTTTGTTTGTCTGGTTAATTCTTCATTTCTTTTGCTTTTGTTTTTGGTTCTTTGTGTTTTAGGGCACGGTCGCTTTCACGTTTTAGTCGTGATCGTGTCGTGCTATTTTGATTTGCAGTAAGTTAGATTAAATTGAGGTTTTAAATGGCGTTAGTTAAAATTAGGGATTTTACAGTGAGGTAGATTAAATTCATGTTTTTACAGTGAGTTAGGGTTAGTTGAATCTTGTTTTTACTTAGGGTTTTGTCACGCATTCAATCTGGTAAAATGGGAAGCGTTAAATTGTGCCCTAGTTTTCATGTCATGTTTTCTAGGTTAGGGTTTTTATGCATTTCTGTGATCACATTTAAAAGATTAAAATATGATGCTCTAAAATACAGTTGCCCCTGGTCATATGGGGATGGTTCTATCGAGTTCCAGGTTAGCCCCATGTCATTTTTTTTGAAAATCGCCTAGTTTGAAACCATAAAGTTCTGCATTAAATTGATGAAGTCGTTTATGACGTCATGGTCAACCTGGGTGGAAGCGGGATCAGAATCGATTTTGAACTTGAAAAATTATGTTTTCCAAAAGGTATCGACTCCATTTCCATCCCGTCTCCAGCTCCGCTTATAGTGAGAAGCCTTCTTTCAAAATAACAATAACTTAGACGAAAGCAGAATCAGAACGAAATAAGAATATGAAATAGAAAATCTGAGGAAAACCAAGTTTGTTTCCATTCCAGTTCTGGTTCCGGTTCTGATCACATTTTCATTTTTGACTTCAAGACTGCTTCTTGTTAGTAGAGTTACCATTCCAGTTTCGACTCTAATTCTGGTAGTGTGTTAAAAGAGATTGTTTAGAATATGTTTTTGCCTGGTTCCACCTTTGATGTATACATGAAAGGTATGGTTTTAAAGCATGTTTTATGATGATATTCAAAGATCTAATTAGAGGTTTTTGTGGTAGGAAAGCTAGAAAATGTCAGGAACATCAGGAGAAGCTACTCAAAGGAATCGACCTGTAGGAACATCAAAGGCAGTGCCTAAACCAAAGAAAATAAAGCCTGAACAATTGCCTTATACCTTGAGGTATAATCACAAGAGTCCTATTGTGAGAGTAAGAAAATTGGAATCCGACTGGTTAGACATCACTGACAAAAACTTGGGCCAGTACAACTTTGAGGAGGCATATGCTGAAACATTCAATGAGGATGAGACGCCTAGAATAAAGAGGATTGTTGAGTCTGGTTTGGCTCATGTCACTTTCTTTCCTTTGTCAATCCAATGCCCAGAGTTGATCTTAACAGCAGCCAGTGCCTACAATCCCACGTCTAGACAATGCATGGATTCACAGAACAATGTGATCATTGATCTTACTCCTCAAGCATTGCAAAGTATATTCAATGTCCCGGATCCTAAGAACTTGGTGCAGTTGGATGAGGCAGAGGCCTTGGAGAAATATAGTAAGTATAAGGACTCCAATAAGTCTCATTTGAACAAAAAGTGGTTGAAGACAGAAAAGAAGTCTCTAAGCAAGCTTGTAGACTAGCCAAAGAGGGTAGATTTCTACAAAGAGGTATCAGATATAATCATGATGCTCTCTAAAGTTTTTGGGAAGAGAGATACATTTCGGTTCAAGGAGTGGATGTTTCCTTTCATCCAAACAATCTTAAATGGAGGCCAGTAGTTTGATTGGCCGATGATTGTGTCAAATTCTATTCATGATCAGCTGACTAGCATTAGGCAGACTAAATGCTTCTTTATGACGTCTTATGTTGTGTATGCAGCAGCAAGGTTGGGTATCTTCTAAGGTTTAAACAGAGTAGGGATAATGGGAGTCTTGGATGGACAGAAGAAAGTGTGGGAGCACTATGACCAGTTGTCTCTACAAGTTTCTGACACTCAATTCAGAAGAGTCAATGATGCATTTATATATGTAGTCATTAATCAATTGAATGGAGATGCAGGGTATAGGTTGAGTCAAGAAGCCATGGTGTTTATTGTTGAATGGGGATGTTGGTACATTCAATACCCCAAATTCACATATTTCAAGTTAGCTGGTTTTGAAGGCCATCCACATCTGCTTCCAAGGTGTTGTAATAATAGGATAGTGCTAATGGAGTTTGTATATCAGGCTCTTGGAGTCAATGATCGGTTTGGAATAAAGCATAAAACAAGATGTCACAAATTCCCCATGAAGTTGGGTGAGTATGGTTGTTAGCACTTGGTGGGAGCAAAGGCGGTCTGTAGTGAATTGATACAGTTGAAGTTAGGTTTATACATAGCTCAGAGGCACTTTGATCCGAAGGGTAAGATTTATGCCTTGTTGCCTTTGGTGTTTGACAAACATTTCAATTTGTTATAAATTTTTTGGAGTGATCGACAGGATGAGTATGATCTAAGAAAGAAGAATTATGAGAGGTTATCTATCTCACTCATGGCAGAACTTGGAGTTAAAAATGACATTCTTGACACTTTGGTGGATGATGGAGTTGTATTAGATCCATCTTATGAGGATTTAAACATAGGAACTAAGAGCCTGGATCCAATTGACTAGGATGTTGAAGAAACTATTGACATAAAGCAAATAGGTAGGACAGTCTTGGATTGAAGTGTTAACTAGTTGGTGTTAAGAACCAAAGAGCCTCAAGGACCCGCTCCTAAAAAGGGTAAGGGATACAAAAGGATCAAAAGGAAGACACCTCCCAAAGAGCCATTGGAGTTCTTTCCCCCAGACATCGAAGAGATAGAACTTGAGGCGATAGATGATGAAGAGGAAACACAAGAAGGGGATGTTCAAAAGGGATCAACTATTTCAACACCTACATTAGGTGAATCATCCACACAAGTCCCACTTGCAAAGAAGCAGAGAGGAGAAGTTCAAAAGGGAGCTCTTCATAGCATGGCTGAAACAAAAAAGGGAAAAGAAGTGGAGAAGGAGGTTCATGATGTTGGAACAGATTCAGATAGGACTAAGTCAGAAAAAGATATACAAGAAAATATGCCTCTAGAGGAGGATACTGAGCAGGTTTTGACACCAGAGGATCAATGGAAGCTGTTTGAAGAGGCAAAAAAGGATTCTGATGCAAGGGCTACAACATTAGAGAAACACAATGAAATTGATGCCAAGGAACAAGCTGATGCTATACTACACCGGCAACAATTAAAAGCCAAACAAATTGAAGCTAAGGCAACAACTGATGAAGTAGAGAGACAAAAAAGGAAACAAGAACATGAACTCAAGGTTAAAGAAGAGAATGACAAGTTGGAACTAATACAAAAGATTCATGACCTTGAAAAAGAGAAGGCAAGAAACTAAAGGGAGAAAGAAATCTTGGTTGCCAAGTTAAAACTTGCTGAGGAAGCTCGCCAAAAGGAAGGAGAAGCATAACAATTACGAAAGGAAAGAGAGGCCAAAGAGCTGGTTAAGAAGCAGCAAGAAGAAGAAGCAAAGGTAGAAAAACTTAAGGCTTTAGAGGCGGAAAGGATAGAGAAAGAAAGACTAGAGGCTTTAGAAAAAGAGAAACAAGAAAAAGAAGCTCTAGAGAAGGACATATTGGAAAAGGAAAGATTAGAAAGGGAAAAAGTGAAGAGAAATCGATTGGAGGAAGAGAGGTTGAAGAAAGAAGAAGAAGATAAGAAGATACAAGAACAGAAAGCTAGGGATGTGTTGATGGTGAAAATGACACAAACAACGTTAAAACATAATATTTCTACTCTATTTCTCCTGAAAAAGAAAGACATGTAGTAGCCTAACTCCCAAGGTCCTGGTAGTTGGTTCTCAATTGTTTGGTATCACTCAATCGGTTCATGCAACTGTAATATTCAAGGGGCCTGTGCTGGTAACAAAAGATTCAAGCGATGGCTCATTTTACCGAACGGTTTTAGTAAATCAATGGGGTTTCAAACAAAAGAAAAAGATAGATCAAAGGGGTAAAACAGTAAGTATGAATCAAATTTATCTAGCATCCAGACATATATCTTCAAATAATGAATGTTCTTCTAATCAGATCAAGAAAACCATAAGATGACACAATCTATAGCATAATCTATACTACTGCATACATTTTAGGTGCTTAATTAACTTCACAATTACACATCACAAATATTTCAAGGATTTCAAAACAACACACATTCATTCATCATCAAGATTATAGATCAACAGACTTTAATAACTTTAATTCAATGATAATCCAATAAGATAATCCTTAAATCTGGTTTCTTCTAATGACTTTCATCACATAAGAAACTAGCATGCTTCAACACAATCACTGGCATTCAGATAGATTATAAATTATCAGCCTTATCAAATAAAACAACTCAATTGTAATACCATATTGCATAAACCTGTAATTCTATTAACTGTAAAAAGATCAAGTACAAAGTATCTCTGTAATCACTACAAAATTCTATCTCCTAAAACCAAGTAAGCCAATTCTATTCTCAATTAGCCGACCTTTACAATATGATACCCACAGGGTATTTATAGATTATACAAAGTTTGAAATCTACTTCTATTTTAAGTCACCCACCCTTTTAGGAACAAAAAATTTCTTGGAAACTCAGATCAATTTGATCTTGAGTTCTTACATTAGACGTTCAGTTCAACTGGAGAATAGAAAAATAGAAGAGAAACATGACATGCACCTCAACTGTTAGTGCTGCATGCAACATGCAAAGAAGAAGAAAGTCATGCATGCAGAAGATTTATGCATGTGAAGCTAGATCTGTGATGAACTCATCATAACTGGCAAAGACTTGCTATAATGTATCTAATTCTAGCCCATCGACCCAACTATCTTCAAATTTTATTCGATCCAATTCTGCTGCAGCAAACTCCTTCATACCTTTCATCTTTGTCAACTCTCTTCTAGCAGCTTTTATTTCTTCTTTGACATCCATTAGTCGATCTATCATCAAATCTTCTCCATCATCTTCTTTCTGCACGAGTCCTCTAAGTCTTTCATCCCATTTCTGTTTTATTTGACTCAAAGGCATTCCTTCCTTTGTTAATACATTTACATCTACAATGATAGCAATGACTGCTCCCAGCTCCTCAAACTACTCAGTCAGATTATTAACAGCCCCTTGAACCTCATTCCTATGTTTACACAAGAAGTCTTCTCTGAATCGAAATATACGAGAGGTTTTTCCAACAAAATCTTTATTTTCCTCCTCAAGTATGGACTGTTCAAGAAGAGTAGTCAAAGGCAATGTATTAACCTTCTCCAATTTCTGACTATACTCTTTATACTCCTCTTCTTGTTTCTCCGATGCTTCAATGTATTGGTGCATTTCTCTCATCAATTCCTCAGTGCCTTTGTAAACTTCAAAACCCTCAACCAAAACTTCGCCTACTTCTTGATTCAATTTGTCTATCCATCTGTCTACCATCTCTACTTTTCCTCTTACCTGCACCAAATCATCTACTTCCTTTTTTCTTAACAAAATAGGAGTCTCAATGGCCTTTACTTGTTGTGACCTTGGAGAGGAGACACTTTTCAAAAATGAATGTAATTGATCTAACTGAGCCTTCAACTCATCTTTCTTCTGTTTGTCCTTTATCATTCTTGACTTGGTTGTTGAAGCCACCACATCAATTAGGTTCATCTGCTGATTCCTAGTGGGCCTTCCCAAGTTGACAGTACTCAACTGATAATTTGTTAGCTGCATGTCCCCTACCTCCTTTTCTGTCATTGGCATGGCACACTCAGCAACAATCTCTCCTTTATCTGTGAGTCTGGTAGAGTGTAGGATTTTGGCCTTCTTTTTAGGCCTCTCTTGCTCGATCTCCTTCATCATATCCTCCCAATTGAGAGGTTGTGAAGGTGTTACTATCCTTTTCTGCAGGTCTAGTTTTAACCAAGTGGGAGCACATGGAGTAGTAGTCATCATAGAAGAAGAAGAAATAATGGTAGAAGGTGGCTGCATATTCACTTGGGGTTGAGAGTCAACCCTTGATTTCTCTTGTTGTTCTTGCACTGTATGCATTTGCACAAGTCTTTCAGCCTCTTCCCTATCTTTTTGTTCTTGGCTTTTCTTATCTTCCTCTTCTTTCCTCAATCTCTCTTCCTCCAACCGATTCCTCTCCATTTTTTCCTTTTCCAACCTTTCTTTTTCTAATTTTTCCTTCTCTATTCTTTCTCTTTCTAGAGCTTCCTTTTCCAATTTCTCTTTCTCTAAGGTCTCTAGTCTTTCCCTTTCTAATCTTTCTGCCTCCAAAGCCTTAAGTTTTTCTGCCTTTGCTTCTTCTTGTTGTTGTTGTTTCTTAATCAACTCTTCGGCTTCTCTTTCCTTTTGTAGTTGTTCTACTCCTTTCTTTTGGTGAGCTTCCTCTGCAAGTTTTAACTTAGCAACCAAGATTTCCTTTTCCCTCCGGTTCCTTGCTTTCTCTTCCTCAAGGTCATGAATCTTCTGTATTAGTTCCAACTTTTCATTATCTTCTTTGACCTTGAGTTCATATTCTTGTAGCCTTCTTTGTCTCTCTACTTCATCAGCTGCTGCCTTAACTTTACTTTGTCTAGTTTTTAATTGTTGTTGATGTAGTATAGCATCAACTTGTACCTTAGCATCAATTTCCTTTTGTTTCTCTACTACAAACCTTACATCGAAATTTCTTTTCGCCTCTTCAAATAGCTTCCATTGATCCTCTTGTGTCAAAATCTACTCAATATCCTCCTCTAGAGGCATGTTTTCTTGCATATCTTTCTCTAAATCAGTTTCATTTGAATCCATTCCAACCTCATGAATCTCCCTCTCCACTTCTTTTCCCTTGGCCATTTTAGCCATGCTATGAAGAGCTCCCTCTTGAACTTCTCCTCTTTGCTATTTTGTAAGTGGGATTTGTGTGGAAGACTCACCTAATGTAGGTGTTGAAACAATAGATCCTACTGGAACATCCCCTTCTTATGTTTCCTCTTCATCTCCTGTTGCTTCAAGTTCTATCTCCTCAATATATGGGGGAAAGAACTCCAAAGGATCTTTAGGAGGTGTCTTCCTTTTGATCCTTTTGTATCCCTTACCCTTTTTAGGGGCTGGTCCTTGAGGATTCTAGGTTCTTAGCACTAACCATTGCACACTCCTTTCCAGCACTATCCTTCCGATCCACTTAATATCAATGGTTTCTTCACTGTCTCAGTCAATTGGATCCAGACTCTTGGTGCCAATGTCCAAAGCCTCATAGGATGGATACAATACAATTCCATCATCCACCAATGTGTTAGGAATATTTTATTTAACACCAAGCTCTGACATGAGTGAGATAGATAGCCTTTCATTATTCTTCTTCTTCCTTAGATCATACTCATCTTGCCGGTCACTCCAGAAGTCTTCTAGAAAATTGAAATGTCTGGTAAACACTGAAGGAAACAAGGCATACATCTTACCCTTTGGATCAAAATACTTACAAGCCGTGTATAATCCCAATTTCAACTATATTAGCTCCCTGCAAACAACCTTTGCTCCTACTAGATGTTGACAACTATATTCGCCCAGCTTCATGGGAAACTTATGACATCCGGTTTTATGTTTTATCCCAAACCGAGCATTAACTCCAAGAGCCTGATATACAAACTCCATCAACACTATTCTATTATTGCAGCACCTTGGAAGCAAATGTGGATGGCCTTCAAAACCAGCTAACTTGAAATATGTGAATTTGGGGTATTGAATGTACCAACATCCCCATTCAGCAATGAATGCCATGGATTCTTGACTCAACCTATACCCTGCATCTCCATTTAATTTATTAATGACTACATATATAAATGCATCATAGACTCTTCTGAATTGAGTTTCAGAAACTTGTAGAGACAACTGGTCATAGTGTTCCCACACTTTCTTCTGTCCATCCAAGTCTCCCATTATGCCAACTCTGTTCAAACTTGGGAAAACATCCAACCTTGCCACTGCATACACAATGTAAGAAGTCATAAAGAAACACTTAATCTCTCTGATGTTTCCTAGTTGATTATGGATAGCATTTGATACAATCATAGGCCAGTCAAACTGTTGTTTTCCATTTAAATTTATCTGGATGAAAGGAAACATTCACTCCTTGAACCGAAATGTATCTCTCTTCCCAAAAAATCTAGACAACATCATAATTATATCTGATACCTCTTTGTAGAAATCTGCCCTCTTTGGCTAGTCTGCAAGCTTGCTTAAAGATTTCTTTTCTGTCTTCAACCACTTCTTGTTCAAATGAGATTTATTGGAGTCCTTATATTGACTATATTTCTCCAAGGCCTCTGCCTCTTCCAACTGCACCAAGTTCTTAGGATCTGGGATATTGAATATACTTTGCAATGCTTGAGGGGTAAGATTAATGATCACATTGTTCTGAGAATCCATGCACTGTCTGGTAACAGGATTGTAGGAACTTGCAGCTGTTAAGATCAATTCTAGGCATTGGATTGACAAAGGAAATACAGTAATATGGGCTAAACTAGAATCAAGAATTCTTTGTGTCCTTCCTGTTAGATCTTCTTGTTCCGCAAAGGTGTCTGCGAAGTTGTACTGGCACAAGTTTGTATCAGTGATGTCTGACCATTCAGATTCCACCTTGCTCACCTTCACCACAAGACTCCTATGATTATATCTCAAGGTATAAGGTAGTTGTTCAGGCTTGATCTTCTTTGGTTTAGGCATTGCCTTTGATGTTCCTGCAGGCCAATTCCTTTGAGCAACTTCTCTTGATGTTCTTGACATTTTCTAACTTTCCTACAACAAAACCTCTAATTAAATCTTTGAATATCATCATAAAACATGCTTTTAAAAGGATACCTTTCATGTATACATTAGAGGCGGAACCAGGCAAAAACATATTCTAAACAATCTCTTTTACACACTACCAGAATCAGAGTCGAAACAGGAATGGACACTCTACTAATAAGAAGTGGGCTCGGAGCCGGAATTGGAACCGGAACCAGACTAGAAACTCATTTAGATTTCCTTCAGATTTTCTAATTTTCATATTCGGGTTCAGTTCCACTCCCGCTTCTGCTAGGTAAACATTTCCATAAAGTAAAGCTCGTCACTATGGGCAGAGCTAGAGACGGAATGGAAACTAGAGTCGATACCTTTTGGAAAACCAAATTTTCAAGTTCAAAAATGATTCTGATCCTGCTTCCACCCATGTTGACCATGACATCATAAATGATTTTATCAATTTAAATGCAAAACTTCATGGTTTCAAACTAGAAGATTCTCAAAACGACATGGGGCTAACCTGGAACTCGATAAAACCATCCCCATATGACCAGGAGCGACTGTATTTTAGGGCATCATATTTTAATCCTTAAAATGTGATCACAGAAACACACGAAACCCTAATCTAGAAAAAATGATAAAACTAGGGCATGGATTAACCCTTTCTATTTTACCAGACTGAATACGCAACAAAACCCTAAGTATAAACGAGATTCAATTAACCCTAACTCACTGTAAATCATTAATCTACCTCACTGTAAATCCCTAATCCAACTAATCACCATTTAAAACCTAAATTTAATCTAACTTACTGCAAATCAAAATAGCACGACGCGATCACAACTAAAACGTGAAAGTGACCGTGCCCTAAAACAAAAAAGAACCAAAAACAAAAGCAAAAGAAATGAAGAATAACCAGACAAACAAATAAAGCAAGAACCTATGCAAACAAACTTACTAAGAACCACGAATTTCATTAAAAAAAAATGATTCAAAGCACAAGCACGCACAAAAATGTAACAGTAAATAAACAAAGAACAATAATGACAAGAAACCCTCCCTCGAACACAAAAGAACCCAGCTAACCTTCCGAACTGATCCGCAGGCAATAATCTTCTCCTCCTTCAATCGATTCGCTCAAATGAACTCTATCGCTGCTCTTCCTTGCTCTTCAAGTTTTTAACAATGATAATAATGAGACATTTAATCCTTATTGAAGGTAAAAAATAGAGTTCTTACCTACATGAGCAGTTGTCATTAATGCATTAAATGCAATCAGGCGGAGTCAGAACTGAAAGGGAACCAACACTTCACTGTAGTGCAACTTCAGTCAAAAAGTCAATGATCCAAAAGCGGCGGGGGCAGAATCAGAATGGAGACTGATTCAGAAACTTAAGAAATTTCCTTACTTCATTCCCATTTTGGTTCCGGTTCCACCAATAAAGCAGAAAACAAAACTCAACACAAAAATTAAAACAAAAGACCGACATAATAAAACTTAACACAAGCACTAAGTCTAAAACCAAAAGTTGAAAAGTGGAGGCGGAGGCGGAAATGAATTTAGATTTTGCAATTTTCGATAAATGCCAACTTAACGCCCACTCCGGCTCCAAGTCCGATGAAGACAAACAACTGACCAAAAGAAAAGACTATTGGGATGGGGCTCGGAATGAGTTTTGATTTGAAGTTTCAAAACCTGATTTGGTTCCGGCTCTGATTCCGACAGACTAAATAAAAAATAAACAAAGTGTTGAAAGGAGAAAGACTCCATACTTTGTTTGAAAAACAACAAGAGATGAAAATAAACAAAGGGGGACCCATTTTGACCAAGGCAAAAGATGGGGTGGTTATGCAAGGCATAACAGGAAGAGGCTGAAAAGCTTGTGCAGATGCATATAGTGCAAGAACAATAAGAGAAATCAAGGGTTGATTCTCAACCCCAAGTGAATGTGCAGCCACCTTATACTACTATTGCCTTTTCTTCTTCTATGATGACTATTGCTCCATGTGCTCCCACTTGGCTAAAATTGGACCTGCAGAAAAGAGCGGTAACACCTTCACAACCTCTCAATTGGGAGGATATGATGAAGGAGATTGAACAAGAGAGGCCTAAAAAGAAGGCCAAGATCCTACACTCTACCAGACTCACAGACAAAGGAGAGATTGTTGCTGAGTGTGCCATGCCAATGACACAAAAGGAGGTAGGGGACATGCAGTTAACAAATTATCAGTTGAGTACTGTCAACTTGGGAAAGCCCACTAGGAATCAACAGATGAACCTAATTGATGTGGTGGCTTCAACAACCAAGTCAAGAATGATAAAAGATAAACAAAAGAAAGATGAGCTTAAGGCTCAGTTGGATCAATTGCATTCATTTTTGAAAAGTGTTTCCTCTCTGAGATCACAACAGGTAATGACCATTGAGACTCCTATTTTGTTAAGCAAAAAGGAGGTAGATGATTTGGTGCAAATAAGAGGCAAAGCAGAGATGGTAGACAGATGGGTAGACAAGTTGAATCAAGAAGTAGGTGAATTTTTGGTTGAAGGTTTTGAGGTTATTAAAGGGATAAAAGAGTTAATAAGGGAAATGCAGCAATATATTGAAGCATCAGAGAAACAAGAAGAGGAGTATAAAGAGTATAGTCAGAAATTGGAGAAGGTTATTGCATTGCCTTTGACTAATCTTCTTGAACAATCAATACTTGAGGAGGAAAATAAGGATTTTGTGGAGAAGACATCTCGTATACTCTGATTTAGGACAAATTTCTTGTGTAAACATAGGAATGAGGTCCAAGATGCTGTTAATAATGTGACTGAACAGTTTGAGGAGTTGGAGGCAGTTATTGCTATCATAGTGGTTGTAAATGTATTAACAAAGGAAGGCATGTCTTTGAGTCACATAAAAGAGAAATGGGATGAAAGATTTAGAGGACTCATGCAGAAAGGAGATGATGGAGAAGATCTGATGATAGATCGATTAATGGATGTCAAAGAAGAGATAAAAGCCGCTAGAAGAGAGTTGATAAAGATAAAAGATATGAGAGGGTTTGCTGTAGCAGAATTGGAGTGAATCAAATTTGAAGATAACTGGGTTGATGGGCCAGAATTAGATGTGTTACAGCAAGTCTTCACCAGTTATGATGAGTTCATTGCAGATCCAGCTTCACATGCATAAATCTCTTGCATGCATGACTTTCTTCTTCTTTGCATGTTGCATACAACACTGATAGTTTTGAAGCACATGACCTTATTTCTCTTCTATTTTCTACTCTCCAGTTTAACTGAATGTCTAATGTAAGAACTCAAGATCAAATTGATCTGAGTTTCCAAGAGAGTTTTAGTTCCTAAAAGGGTGGATGACCTAAAATAGAAGTGGAGTTCAAATTTTTGCATATCTATAAATACCCTTTGGGTATCATATTGTAAGGGTCGGCTAATTGAGAATTGAATTGGTTTACCTGATATTAGGAGATAGAATTTTGTAGTGATTACTGAGATACATTGTTACTAGATACTTTATAGTTAATAAAATTACAAGTTTACGCAATATGGTGTTAGAATTGAGTGTTTTATTTGATAAGGTTGATAACTTATAATCTATCTGAATGCCAGTGATTGTGTTGAAGCATGAAAGTTTCTTATGTGATGAAAGTCATTAGAAGAAACCATATTTAAGGATTATATTGTTAGATTATCATTGAATTGAAGTTATTAAAGTCTGTTGATCTATGACCTTGCCAATGAATGGATGTGTGTTCTTTTGAAATCTTGGAGATAGTTGTGATATGAGAATAGTGGTATTAAATTAAGCACCTTAGATGCATGCAATGGTATAGTTTATTCTATAAATTGTGTCATGCTTTGGTTTTGTGATCTGTTAGAAAACATTCATGTTTGAAGGTATATGTCCGGATGCTAGATAAATTTGATTCATATTTACTGGTTTTCCCTTTGATCTATCTTTTTCTTTTGTTTGAAACCCCTTTATTTACAATAATGGTTTGATAAAATGAATCATTGCTTGAATCTTTTGTTACCAGCACAGGCCCCTTGAATATTACAGTTGTATGAACTGATTGAGTGACACCAGACAGTTGAGAACCAACTACCAGGACCTTAGGAGTTAGGCTACTATATGTTGTCTTTCTTTTTAAGGAGAAATAGAGTAGAAATATTCTGTTTTAACATTGTTTGTGTCATTTTCACCATCAACATCTGGTTAGTCCAATCAGGCACATCAATCAATCTTTTGTCCCTGTTTGAACTACGTTGTCTCTATGCATTTTCTACGTAGGCAAGATTCAACTTTGAATCCCCAAGACATTAGGTCAGTCCCTTTAGGCTTGATAAAATAAAATCATAAGTCAAACATGGTCACGTCTGTCAAAACAGTCATTCAAAATGTCAAGGTTAAAATTGGTCAAAATCAGACAACTTAAGCCATTCAATCATACAGTCAAAATCAGTAAGCTTGCCAAAGCATTATTCAAAATGTCAATCTCATCACTTTTTGGTCCTCTTCAAGATGTGTCCTTCTTGGATTTGGACCTCATCAAAATATCATTTGCCTTTTCAGGATGTGTCCTTCTCGACCTTAGGCATCGTCAAACCATCAAACCATCAAAACTGTCAAACTATTAAACAATTAATCTTCGACAAACAAACATTGGCAATACAATTAAATGGCTGTTAATTTTGGCTATTTTGTCTTATTCTTTTTATTGACTTGTCTTTCGATCATGTTACTAGCTACCTCAAGGATGTCCCATCAAAGATTTAGAGGTGCGATGATGTCTCATGACCTTTTCTATTTTTCTTTGACTGTTGTTTGTGGATTGTCTTGATAAAAAGATTGGGGAAAATTGGCCTCTCATATGAGTTAGGACATTCCTTGTCTGCGACCGTCTGTTTTGCAAGTGGATGACCTTGCACACCTTGGTCTATGTCATACCCTGGTGTTTTTTGTCCATTTGTGTCATTTTTACTGCCCAATGATGATTCGAGCAACACCTATTAGTACCTTGGCAAATATTGAAGGATTCTACCATGCATTTCATTTTTCGCATTAACTTGCATCTCCTTCCTCATATCGGCATCCATGTCTTCTATCCTAACATTCATCTTTTTCTCTCTAACATTTCTTCTAGTTTGCATCATTATCATCCTTATCTATCTTTCCTATATACTTTTTTCTTTCATCTTCTAGTCCTTTCATCCATTTCGAGAGCACACTTGTGTTCTCTAAACCCAATTGTCCTCTCGAGGGGGCATACCGCTACCTCCTCGTCATTCTTCCTCATCCTTTTTTGCAATGGGGCATATTTTTGACTTGTTTTCTTTGCCACAATGCGACAAGCTGCATTATGACAAAGTGGGGCAAATGTAGACACATAAAAAAGGCCTAGACCCGCAAACCACATTCTTCTATATCATGCTTCATCTCAACATAATTAAAATATTTAATTATGTCATATAGTCCAATGTCAACTATTAATTAAATAATTATTGATTATTTAATTAATTCACGTCTTTTATTCCTCTTGGCTATTTAAATAAATAAATTACATTTATTATTCAAATACATCGCTAATTGCTTATGTCACTCTATAATTAAATAAATTCTTAAATTTATTTAATTATTACTTCCTCATGATTATTAAAATAGATCTTATTTATTTATTTAATACGTCATTAATTATTTATGTCTTCTCATAATTAAATAAATTCCTATTATTTATTTAATTATTATCCTCTCCAACTTTCTTTCTAATTTTAAATAAAATCATTTATTTAAAATTACCCACTTTCTAATTTTCCTCCACAATTGAATTATTTTAATTATTAAATTGTCTTATTGATTTTCATTCTAAATTTAAATAAAAACATTTTATTTAAATTGGCAACTTCCCTCTTTCCAAGTAAATAATTTTAAATTATTATTATTATTATTTACTGTCACATGAATTCACCATTTTGGAATTAATTTAAAATATGAATTTCAAAATAGCATTTCTCTCCACAAAGTAAGTTATTTCTAAAATAACTTGATTTTCTAAAATCTCATCTTCTTATCTCTTGATTTTTACTAATTTCATCTCAATGTCACGTTTATTCTCAACCATTGATTTAATTTCTTAAATTAAATTTTGTCCACACATTTGGGATTTCTGCCCTAACCCTAATTGAGAGTTGTCATTTTGAATCTTAACCATTGATTCTAGGGCATTTCTCAATCTCTCATCTCATCCGTCCGCTCAAGATTGCATTTTCTATAAAATGACAATCTTGTTCTCATTTTCAACATCCCTTATTATTACCTCTTAATATTGCATTTTCCCTCATTGTCTTCTTGCATACTCATTTGTCATCTTAGATACTTGCATTTCAAAATTAATTTTCTTGTGCAACAATAACTTAAAGAAATCCTTCAAAGTCTTGTTTAAGTCTAGGCATTTTAGAGTTTTGCTCACACAAAATTTGAGGGCATTCATTATCACAGCAAAGCTAAGGAGGTACAATGGAAATCAGTCATGGAGGAGAGAATTGGGTGAGACTGTTCTAGTTTCATTCATTTTCTTTTATGATTTCTCCTATGCATTCGATTGTTTGTTGGATTTTAATTGATATATGCATGCATTATTAGAATTAACAATCTATTTTGCAGAAATCCATCATTACATTGGTGAACCCGACCCATTTTGCAGGTCTCATACATTTTTTTAACCATTTGCAAGATCAGGTACAGAATGACGCATTCGCCTTCTCGTGCGATGCAACTGCTCTGCTGTGCCACATTCGCCTTTGCGTGCGATGCAATTGCTTTGCTACACCGCATTCACCAACAATAGTGATGCAACTTCTCTGTGACACCGCATATGAAAACCACATAGACGCATTTGACATACCGAGCCGCAACCACTCTGCTGCGATGCATCCACCCTGATGTGACACATGCGACTGGTAAACATTTTTCTTGGCAACTCTTTTCGGTTTTTGGTTTTTTTTCTTTTGTTGTCTATTCTTTTTCCTAGATTAGAGTTTCTTGTGTTACTAATATGTTTGTTGCAGCATGTGTCTAGCTGGATTAAACTAGTTTGCTTTGTTGTTTCATTCAAACAAATTTGCATTTTCACGCATTGGTTAAAAAGAACATACATGCAAATGCATATTGGCTCACTTTGTTTCTCATTGGCTGTAAAATTAACTTCTAGATTACAAAATACTACAAATGGTTAAAATAAACCCTCTTGTTTGACAAACACTACAAATGGATAAAATGAACATTGTGCATTCTCTATTTGTTCACATTTCAATTTTGGTTTAAAAAGAACACCATGCGAGTGTGATTTGAAATATTCATGTGCTCTCTCTTTGTTTTTAAACAAAGATCGATCGAACTATGAATATTTTTGGTCATTTTGTTGAACCTTAGAAAATTGGGCCTACTTTGGTGTGAAAAAGTACTCACCCCAAAGTGACTCAAACCGGGAACACGCTAAAGCCAAGTGATGCCCAACCGGTATATAAATTCGAATGTTAAGGAAAACGTAACATTATAGAACTTCCTGCGGACCAGCAATTGATTCCCCAGTACCCTTGTGGTGCGTCAAAACCTGTAGAATGTAACCTCTGCAGACTGGGATGATAATGCCTCTCGCGTGGCCTTCTGAACAAGTGCCCAAATTAAATCCTTTGTGTTAGAAAGCCAAAAACTTCTATTATTTGGTGCCGCAACGGTCGTTGCAAAGGCACCCGCACTTGCTAAGTTCATAGTAGAAATGATCAATCTGCCATGGGAGTTTCATGGAGATTGGAAGCTTGGTTGCCCTAAGAAGTGAGTGCACTATAAGGGGGAGCCCATGGGGCCAAGCTTTTGAATTCATTTGCTACGGATATGCGGTTAGTGGGATCCAAAATAATACAGTCCTTGCAGTCATAAGATTTTGTCAATGTCTTCAATGTGGTTGATTTTCAATTCTTTTTACAACACCAAGTGTTTTCCAAACTATTTTTAGACAAAATCAACACATGAACATCAAACTTTCCTAAATCTAAAGCAAACTGGTCAAACTGCTGAAATTTATTCTGAGTCGCAATTGCTCTGTTGAGCCACAATTGTCCTGTCAAACTGCAATTGCTCATTTCTGAGTCGCAATCGCTCTGTTGAGCTGCATTGGCAATGCATTTGATAGATTATGAGATGCATATGATTGTTTTGCAATGCATTTTTCCATCTTGAAATGTATTTTCTGCTTATAATGACGCATTTGACACTGCAATGCATTTGAAACCTGAAGTGACACATTTGCCTGTCATTTAGAGAAACATTATTGCTGTCAGAAACCCGAGGCCAAACATTTGTAACCAGGATTTCTTGGCATCTTTTTCTAGTAGCCTCTATCCAAACCAAAACCAACAGTTGTCCAAGTCATCCATCTTTGCATTTACATTTAGCTTGCAATCCATCATCCTCATCTTCATAGGCAAAGTCTTAAGGCCTCAAATTTACACCTTTGGGATAGGAAAACTTTCCTTCCTTTGTCAAACCATTGTCTCAAAAATACATTGTCATTGGACAAAGTAAAAAAAAATCAGTCCTTATTCATTGCCCTCTTGTGAGACATTTCCAACTCATAAGTCTAGTGTGGAAATCTCACCTTGTCATCTTGTCCTTCAAACCAGTCCTTTGACAATCCGAATTGGGACATTGGACAAACTTTGAATGGTTAGAAAACCTTTCCTAAAAGTCATTTAGGACACTCATGATAGTCCTCATTACCACTTTGGATTGGACATTCCCTTTTTTCCTCATTATCAATTTGCATAGCCTTAGTCTCATTCCATCCACCATCATGTCTTCAAGTCACTATGACATGCTTGCTAGTCGAATTGAATGCCAATTCATTAGTAATGGTCAAGCACAACTGGCTAGGGACTTCAAAACACTATACCTCCAATCCAATTCCAAATTCACCTCAACCTCTAGTCCTCCATCCATCTATCCATCTTACCAATAATCCATAACTCCTAGTCCTCTATCCATCTACTATCAAGAGTCCCCTAACACCATCCATGACACTAAGTCACAACAAGCTTCCATTAGTCATACCCACCCTAACGTTGACAGGGGAAACCAACCCTCCATTAGTCCATTCCAAGCCTCCACATCATATCTTAGTCCTTCATCATATCCTAATCCTACATTCACATCATATCCTATTCCTCCACCCACGTCATATCCTAATCCTCCCTTCATGTCATATCCTAGTCCTCCACCCACATCATATCCTAATCCTCCACCCATGTCATATCCTAGTCCTCCATCCACATCATATCCTTGTCATGCATTCATGTCCTATTCTAATCCTTCATCTCATCCTAGTCCATCATCCCTCAACCAAGTCCTAACCTCCATGTCATATCCTAGTCCATTATACACTGATCCATTCCAAGACATTCCAACTCAAAATAAATTTGGTCATAGTCTCCAAAGTCCAATCCCATTTCATAAAATTGAGGATACATGTCAAGAGGCAAGTCCAAAGCACAACATTATAACATCATCGTCATGTCAAGATCAAAGTAGTCCATCCCATGACCCTATCTTTAAATCCATTCAAGAAGTCCTCCTAGACAATCATGGCATACCAAAGACACCTATCCTTGGTCAAGAGTCCATCCACAACCATGTCATTCAGGATAACCCTCTCCTTGGTCAAGATATTTTTTCCAATCATGACATTCAAAATGCACCCATATTTGATCAAGACACTATCTTTGATCAAGAAGTCCAAAATGATCCACTCCTTAACCTCTATGCTAGTCACAATCAAACACTTGAACATGACCCTATCCAAACTTTGGATATTAACACTTCCAAAAGTGAGGCACTTGTCTCCATGGGACACATAGATGATCTACCACTAGAATAAGAGTCTTCTAGCATGGAAATATTTTCAAATGATCAAGCTATAGCTGAATTCAGTGGGCTCTATGACAATGACCATGAGGACGGTTTTAACATCAACTTTGAAGCACCAATAGAATCATAGGAGTTCGACATGTCACCAAATCAAACCAAAGATGACAATCAGAAATCCATCATAGCAGGTAGCTTGTTTGAGGATTTCCTATAAGGAGATATAGGTGGAGATTGTACAAAGGATCGCTGACAATACCACATTCTGAGGGTAGTGGGATCAACTATCAAGGGAGTTGTAGAAGACACTTGTAGAGTGAGATGTGGCCATGATGAAAGCTAATGCCACTTAGCAAGTGTGTGATTCCCTTTAAATTCATCTCGATGACCTTGTAGGATATCCAACATCCGTGATCTCAATAGGTGATTAGCAACTACAAAAGGAGCTCATCCAAACCCACATGCAGATATGCTCTCTTTTGGGAGAGATCAGCTGGATGAACACAACAATGTCTATCTCATGCTCACACAATCTTTCTCCACTATGTAGTCCTGCTCTATCCATAACCGCAACCAAAGCCATAGGGCTTTGGGAGCCACATGCCTAGGGCATAAAGAACCTCTTTTTTGTATATCATTTTTGTAGTCATGACACATATTTTGTAGTTTTTTTTTTTTGTATAGACACTGATACACATATACAACAACCACTTAGTTTTTAACAATAGTGGTACAATACATGTTCATGACATTTGATATTTACATATATATACATGAGATACTTGTTTTGATATCATGGAATTCTTGATTTTATGTGTTGTTCCTTACCTTCATGTATGTTGATGCTATGAATTTTATATGTGTATGGATGTATGTTTAAATTAGATGCTATCATGATTTAATGAACACACATGGGTGCATTCTAATTAAATACAATGATGATCTAATTGCCTAAAAGGATAGAATGTAATGCATGACTATGTAGCATAATAGAGCACACATATGTATTTCTCCCACACACACACACATGGCTGCATCATAACACAATTTTTTTCACAATGTGTTAATGAAGGAATGTCAACATATGCAATGATACGACCCTCAAAGAGTGAACACTACACATATGACACATTAGACACTACACATAGTATCGAAGAAGATGCATTTCATTAACATATTATTTTAGAGGTGTCCCATCCATAAACGATAACCCATAAGCACCTGAACCATACATGGAGATGACAATGTAAGGGCCCAACCAATTAGGACTGAATTTTCCTCTTTGATCAGGTGGTACATTCATATTTCTATGATTCCCATAGAGAATCCGTTCACCTACCTTGAAAGTTTTAGGAAGTACACTTTGATTATATTGCCTAGATAACGATCATTGATAAGCTTTCAAATGGTCAAGGGCCTATAACCGACGCTCATTGAAAATATATAGCTGATGCAAATGATTAGCTCGGTAAGTTTTGTCATCAATTAACCATTTAAGGGAAACCCATAAAGATGGAATTTCCAACTCTAGAGGTATGATAGCTTTGAAACCATACACGAGGTTGTAGGGCGTTTTTCCCATCGCCGTACGAACACTTGTGTGATAAGCCCATAAAGCGTATGTTAATTGAATATTCCAATCCTTACCATGTTTATTCACCATTTTGTGAAGAATGAGATCAAGAGTATTATTAGTCACTTTTTCTTGGCCATTAGATTTAAAATAATATGATGTAGAAAATTATGCTAAATGTGAAATTTATCCAAGAATTTCTTTACTTCCTTGTTCTTGAATAGTGTACCATTGTCAGAAAAAAGTGTAGAAGATAACTTGAAATGAGAAATGATGTTGTTTAGAAGAAAGCTAAAAATGGCTTCAACATTTATAGAGTGAAGCAAAATGGATTTGACCCATTTCGTGAAGTAATCTATAGTAGTGATGATAAAGGTGTGTCCTTTAGAAGAAGGAGGTGATATTTTTTTGATAATATCCAATCCCCATTTTTCAAATGACTAAGGAGAACTCTGGTTTTGTAACTCTTGTGTAGGAGCATTAATAAGATGACTATGTTGTTGGCATTGTAGGCATTTTTTAACAAAATCAAAGGAATCTTGTTCCATAATTTACCAAAAGTACCCCATATGGAGTAGTTTTCACACCAAGGATTTATTGCCAAAGTTTCCACCCCCAAAACCTTAATGGGATTCCTTAAGGGCAAGGGGTATTTCCGCTTTAGTGAGACACCAAAGAAGCAAGCTATTGTAAGATTTATGATAGAGAACATCCAACAAAAAAATGTAATAGATTGAAATATTTCATATACGAGTGCAATCATTTTTTTTTTGCACCATCAGGAAAGTTTCCAATCCTCAAATAGCTGTAGATGTTGGAAAACCACTCTCCCAAGTCTATGTGAGAACACACAAGAGCTTCAGATTTAGGTTGATCAAAAACTGTAGGATACTGAAGGACCTAAACCAAGAAGTGGTATTCTTTTGTATCCTCATCTAAAGGTACCAAGGAGGCAACACTCGCCATGGCATCCACATGTCGTTTTTCTCTCCTAGGAACACTCTCTATTGTGAAGGACCAAAATTGATTGAGTAAAGAAAAAGCAAGGTCCTGATACCGAGACAACTTTTCTTAGCTTGATAGGTTCCCATAATCTGATTCACAATAAGCTCAAATTAACCATGGATATGGAGATGTTTAATTTTTAACACAATCATGGCACACAAACTAGCAATGAGGGCTTCATAGTCAGTGATGTTTTTGGTGCAAGGGAAGGCCAATCAAAAGGAGAGAGGGAATAGCTTACCTTCAAGCAAGATCAAAACTACGCTTGCTCCGTAGCCAGTTTGACATCTCATTAGGGAATAAATCTAAACTCAAGAAGGAGTGAGATGAAGTAGCATCTTCCAATTGGTCAGAGCTTGACCCTTTATCAATTTCTGAGTAACAAACTTTATGTCAAACTCATAAAGAAACATTACCCATTTTGCTAACCTCCTAGCAAGGTCGACACTAGAGAAAAAATGTTTTAGAAGATCACTTTTTGCAATAACGTGTGTCTTAGCATGAAGAAGATAGTGCCTTAGGTTCTGCATTGCAAAGACGAGAACAAGACATTGCTTCTCCATGGATGAGTAACGAGTTCCATGATCAACCAAGAAACGAGTAATGTAGTTGACTTCCCTCTCTTTCCTAAAATCATCGTACTAAGCGAGTAAGGCCACCAAGGTGTATGGTGATGCAACAAGGTACATAGCCGACATTAATACAAGAGGATTGGCCAAATAAGTTTTGATTGACTCGAAAGCTTTATGGAACTCTTTATCCCATATGAAGGAAACATCCTTTTTCAACAAATGAGTGAAAGGAAGGGTATGATCAACCAATTAAGATATGAATCTATGAATTTCTTGAATCTTCCCCTATAAAATTTGTAGTTCAGTAATATTCCTAGGTAGAGGCATGTTAACAATTGCGTCGATCTTATTTGTGTCAACTTCAATTCCATGATGAGAGACTATAAATCCTAAAATCTTTCCTATGTCTACATCGAAGACACACTTAAGAGGATTAAGCCTCATCTTATAGAGTTGAATTATTTCAAAAATAATAAAGAGGTTCCCTACGTGATCCTAACGGGTTATAGATTTTACCAAGATATCATCAATGTAGTCTTTTAGAATTTTGTGAATAAGTCATGAAATATTAGGGTCATTGCCTCTTGGTAAGGTGCTCCTACATTCTTTAATCCAAATGGAATGATGACATAGTAGAAGGTACCATAAGGGGTAGTGAAGGCTATCTTATACTGATCTTTTAGGTTAATATGGATCTGATTATAGCTTGAGAAGCCATCCATTAAAGATAGTAAGGCATGGTTTGCAGTCAAATCCATAATCATATCTATATTAGAAAATGAGAAATAATCTTTAAGAGAAGCCTTATTAAGATCATGAAATTCAATGCATATATGAATATGACCATTTGGTTTACTAACAAAAAAAATATTCAAGATCCAAGGTGAGTAGTCAATTGGATGGATAAAGCCTACTTTCAATAATTTCTCTATCTTAGTCTTAACCAATAACACAACCTTAGGATTGATATTTCAGATTTCTTGCTTAACCAACTTGGCATCATTACATAAAAAAATTGTGAACCATTATAGACTCATCAATATCGAGCATGTCCTCGTATACCCAATCAAAGATATTAGGATGAGAATGTAGAAGGTTGGAGTCCTCCTTAGCCTCCTTGAAAGAAAGGCATTTCTCAACCTTAATCACCTTTTCAAAAGAATTAGGATCCATCAAGACTTCAGTAGTATCCCCTTTGAGAAGAGAACTACAGTATTCAAGATGCGGTATAGGAACACCATTGTCAACATTAGCTAGAGGGTCCCCCTCATCAACATCCAAGATAGGTTCTTTGAAATACACCTGCTTGCTCAAGCGATATGGGAGACATCTCTTATGGTAAAAATGAGGCAAAGAGGAGTAGGCACCTAAGAATTCCTCAAGTTCTTCATTCAAAGAGAAAACATCTAAGGCGACTTCTTTGGCCCATGCCCCATCCTCTATGAGTTCAGGATGGACCAAACTAAGCGGTTCAACTGAAATCATGTTAACACTCCACCAAGGTTTTTGCTTATATTGTTCAATAGAGCATCCAAAACCCAGATAATGCTTACGAGTCTTAAACTAGATAGGGACTTAGATTCCTTGCTCAATACATCCAAGGCCTTTTTACCCATAGCAGTATTGAGAAGTGAGTCTATATCCAAAACCATAGCATGTTTTCAAAACTTCAGAAGGTGGTGGTTCCACATAGAGAGCATCATTCCACTAGTGGATTTCAAATGCATCTACGAGAGCACAAATGTATCCTTTACTCAATTTACAAACATTAACCTCCTTATTAAGAGCAGGACTATCTTCCTTGGTAGGGGAAGGACTTATCTCTTGAACATGATCATTTCTTTCCTTCTCCATGGGAGTGTCATCCGCTTCTTCATTAGAGGCATTCAAGGTCATCAAAAGTTTTAGATGAGAAGGATTCAATTTGTATTCTCCAATAAAGAACTTGGAGAACTCCAAGGACCCCCAATCATCACCAAGAAACACATTAGATTCTGAAGAAGAAGTAGATGGGGAGGATTTAGGACTTTATAATTTAGGTGGTTCTTTTTTAGCAACATTCACTTTAGGGATGACCTCCATAGAGGGTATCATTGAGGAACATGCCATCACATCAGAAGTTAAGGATGGAATACAATTCTTAAGAGTGGAGACAACTAAAGCTTGACCTACGACCGCTAGTTCACAAAGGTGAAAAACTTTCGGGTCAGCTTTGACTGTGACTACTCAATTATTTACAAAAAAATTTAGAGACCGATGCAGAGTGGAAGTTGCGTTACCCATAGCATGAATATAGGGTCTCCCCAAAAGGATATTATAAGGAAAAGCGCCAAACATCACATAAAACAAGGTGGGTAAGGTAACATGGCCTAACTACAAAGGCAATATTATTGTGCCTAGAGTCTATTGGCCAACATTATCAAACCCATGAATATACAAAGAAGCAACTAAAGAAGAAGAATCAAATTTAATCTTGGGTAATAGATCCATACCAAAAATGTTGAGGGAAAAATCGATTTCAATGAGGGTATGCCTAATATCGATAGTATTAACATTAACTATGATAATTAAAGGATCCACTTGTTTCTGCACATCTTGAGGTGGGAGTTCCTATAGATAGAATGTGATATTTGATGAATCTACATGAATATGAGCTATAAATGCATTAACATGCGTCAGCCTAGTGGAGGTAGGTAATAGAATCTTCTACAAGGATTTTTGAAGCATACCTTGGTAAACCAGAGTGGTTTGAAGCAAATCCCAAAGTGATATCTTAGTTAGAGTAACATGAAGTTTCTCGACAAGATCATAATCACCTAGTGCTTTAGTCCTAGGTTTAGGTCCTGGAGGAAGACTCGATTGAGAAGGTGGTAAAGAAGTAGTAATTTGAGTAGGTTGAGATGTAGGAACAAAAGTTTATTGATCAAAATTTTGTTTGTTTCTTATTGTATTATATGTGTTCCCAACAACATTATAAGAAGCAGAGTCCGTAGATTTTACAAACCTCGAATATAAGTCTAGTGAATCATTATGATACAAAATTCCACAAATAGAGTGATCCTTCTTAGGAGAAGGGCTAGCCAGATTCAAGTAAATGGCAAGTTTCAGAGGGCTTGGAGAAGCCACAGAGACTTGTTGATGGTTAAAATGACACAAACAACATTAAAATAAAATATTTCTACTCTATTTCTCCTGAAAAAGAAAGACTACATGTAGTGGCCTAACTCCTAAGGTCCTGATAGTTGGTTCTCAACTGTCTAATCTCACTCAATTGGTTCATGCAACTGAAATATTCAAGGGGCCTGTGCTAGTAACAAAGGATTCAAGCTATGACTCTCCTTATTGAAATAGTTCCTGTAAATCAATGGGTTTTAAATAAAAGAAAAAGCTAGATCCAAGGGGTAAATCAGTAAGTATGAATTAAATTTATCTAATATCCAGACATATACTTTTAACAATGAATGTTTTCTTAACCGATCACAAAAACCATAGCATGACACAACCCACAATATGACTGTACCATCGTATACATCTTAGGTGCTTAATTCAATTCCACTTATTCGCATATCACAAGTATTTCCAAGATTTCAAAACAACACACATTCATTCATCATCAAAACTATAGATCAACAGACTTCAATAACTTTAATTCAATGACAATTTAACAAGATAATCTTTAAACCTGGTTTCTTCTAATGACTTTCATCACATAAGAAACTATCATGCTTCAACATAATCACTAGCATTCAGGTGGATTATAACTCATTAACCTTATCAAACAACACAATTCAATGCAAATTCCATATTTCGTAAACTTGCAATTCTATTAACTGTCGAAAAAAATCTGGTACGATGTATCTCTGCAAAACTCTATAAAATTCTATCTCCTAGCACTAGGTAAGCCAATCCAATTCTCAATTAGCTGACCCTTACAATGTGATACCCATCTAGTATTTATAGATATACAAAAGAAGTTTGAACTTCACTTCTATCTTAGGCTTTCCACCTTTTTAGGAACAATCAACTTTCTTGGAAACTCAGATCAACTTTGATCTTGAGTTCTTACATTATGCATTCAGTTTGATCTAACAATAGAAGATAGAAAATAGAAGAAAAGAAGTCATGCGCCCTTAAGACTGTCAGTGATGCATGCATGCAACATGCAAGGAAGAAGATCATCATGCAACATGCAAGGAAGAAGAACATCATGCATGCTAGATTTTATGCATGTGAAGCTGGATCCGCTATGAACTCATCATAACTGGTGAAGACTTGTTGTAGCATATCCATATCTGGCCCATCAATCTAGTCATCTTCAAATTTGATGCAATCCAACTCAACTGCAGCAAACTCTTTCATACTTTTTACCTTGATCAATTCTCTCCCTGCAACTTTTATTTCTTCTTTGACTTCTACAAGCCGATCTATCACCAAGTCTCCTCCATCATCTTTCTCCTACAAGAAAACCTCTAATTAGACCTTTAGATAAATCATCATAAAACATGCTTTTAAAACCTACCTGTTACACATACATCAGAGTCGGAACTAGAAAAAAGCTCAAAATAATTTTTTTTACAAAACTGGTGGACTCAGAGTAAAAACTGATACAAGAACTTCACCTAATAACAAACGGGCTCGGAGTTAGAGTCGGGAAGGTTATCGGAATCGGGATCAGAATGAAAAAGTGATTTGGTTTTCTTCGAATTCTCATTTTCATATTCTATTTCCATTCCGCCTCCGCCTCTGATTTGATCATCGTTACTTTGAAGAAAGACTTTCCCACTATACACGGAGCCGGAGATGGGATGAAAACGGAACTGATAATCTTCGCAAACAAAATTTTTAAGTTCAAGATCAGTTCCGATCTCGCCTCCGCCAGTTATCACATACTTCAAGGAAATCTTTTAAAACTCGAAATCGAAAACGGGATAAAAATGGAATTGATAACTTTTGTAAAACAAAACTCTTATGTCCATAATCCATTCCAATCCCACCTCCGCCTATGCTAATCATGACATCATCAAATTTATTCATTTTCAACATAACTGCATGATTAAAACCTAGGTCGCTATAAAATGGCAAAGAAGCTTTAAAACTCTACCCTCATATGACCATGCGGAATCAATGGCATTCCAAGATATCATTTTTTATTTAAAGTAATTGCAGAGACCAACGAAACCCTAATCTAACAAACCTAATAAAACTAAACGATGAAACCCTAATTTAAACAATAAATCTAATCTACCCTAACTCAGTGTAAAAATCTCTAATCTACCTCACTGTAAATTCTTAATCTAACTCACGCCCTTAAAAACCTTTAATCTAATCTAATCTACTGCAAATCGAAAACAACACGACACAATCACGATTAAGACGTGAAAGCGACAATGTCCAAAAATAGAAAGAAACGACATGATAAAACAAGACAACAAAGATTAAAGCAAAACAAACAAGCCAAAACAAGAACCTGCTCATTCAATCACATCGATGATCATATAATTGCTTTAGAACACAATGATTGAATACGCGAGCAGATACAAAGCAAAACACAATGAACACAACTGTAGATAAACAACGAACAACAAAGATAAAAGACCTACCTCAAATGCAAACAAAGCCACGCTAACTTTCTGAATCAATTCGCACACAATATCCCTTCTCTATCTCGATCAATTTTCTCAAACAAACTCTGCTATTTCTCTTCACGCTCTCAGACTTGTAATAATAACAATAATGATCGGCTTTAACCCTTAATAAAGGAAAATATGTGAATTTCTACCTACACCGAAAACCACCATTAATGCATTAAAACGCAGTAAATGTGGAGTCAGAACTGTAAGAGAACGAACACTAGTCTGCAGTGCAACTTCAGTTGAAAAGTCAACGACAAAAATTGGCGGGGGCGGAACTAAAATGGAAACAGGATCTTAAACTTAGAAAATTTCCAACCTCATTCCCATTCCGGCTCCGCATCTGACAACTAAAAACAAAACAAAAACAAATACAAAAAGTTAAGTAAAAGACCAACCTAATAAAACAAAACACAAAAACCGAGACAAAACAAACATTAAAAAGTAGCGGAGGTAGGATCGGAATTGAATTTGATTTTTCAAATTTTGATAACAACCATCCCAATTCCCACTCTGGCTCTGCTTCTGCCAAAGACCAAAAACAAAGGCAAAGAAAAGACTATCGGGATAGAACCAAAAACAAACCTCAAAAGAACTTTCAGAACTCGATTCAGCTCCGGTTCCGATTCCGACAGAGAAACCAAAGAAAAACCAAGTATTGGCAAAACTAGACTCCAAACTTTGTTTCAAAAACAACTAAGTACAAAAAACACAAAGGGGGACCCATTTTGACCAAGGCAAAAGATGGGGTGGTTATGCAAGGCATAACAAATGGCGACTCGGCTGGGAAAATTGTTTACCTATTTTCAAAATACCCAAAGAAAATTTTAGTCACCCAAAAACTACTTGGCTTATAAACACCTTACCTTGAATGAGATCAGATATTTGTAGGATAATCTTGAGTTTGAATCTCAGATGTTATGTGCTCATGAGTTATTTCTGAATCTGAGTGTGTGCCTGTATTGTGCATCATTCTTTGTAGATACTTTCTCTGCTTGTAAACAACTATATCTAAGTTTCAAGCTACATAAGTTGAGTCCTTTAACTATCATGCAGTAAAATCCTGGGTATTGCTCCGCTGCCAGACAAGCGTCCATAGCCCTGACGGAGATACCTCTAGTCCTCTCAAAGCATTGCTCTACTGCCAGATAGGTGTCTATAGCCTCGATAGAGATACTTGGTTACCCACTTGATATTGAGCTTTCCTTTCTTTCTTTCTTTCTATTTTTTTTTTTTGATGGATGGAAATTCATCTATGCATCTCTCAATACTCAGATTCAATGAATCTAAAATGTGGGTTGAGTACTACAATGGATTTCATGATAGTTTTGGAATTTGATTTTTCACTTGAAACATAGATAGAGTCATTCTAAAACAAATAGGTAATTACTCATGCAGATATTTTTCTAATTTGGTGACAGATCTTTGATCACAATTCATGAGATATTCACATTTACATCTTTTATCCTTAATAACTTTTCCAACCCAAACTAGAATGATCATAAAACATAAGTTTTAGAATGAAATCCTTTTCAATGATTATAATGAGAATACCTAAACCAATTTCTCTCCTAGTACCAATAGTATACTTTGAATAACAACCCCCTAACTTGAGATGAGAAAAATAAGAATCCCCAACGAAACAAGACAAAACAAAACAAACAAACAAAAAGAAAGAAAGAAAACAAAACAAAAACAAAACAAGCAAAACAAAAACTAAAAAACTAAAAACTAAAAACTAAAACTTAATTACATATGATACAATATGGTACATTGCTTTTCAAAACACCGGACTTTCTATGCACCAAAATAGTGTTTGAGAAACTGACCATTAATTGGTAATGGAACAGGCTCTCCTGTTAAGGTACTCAAACGAAAAGCATTTTCCCCTAAGATTTCAGCTATTTGGTAGGGACCTAACCAAAGTCTATCGAATTTCTGATGATCTCCCTTCTTTTCTCTAGCCTTATCCCATAATAGCACAAGGTTTGATATCCTAAAAGCTTTTACTTTGGCTCTTTTGTCAAACCAGCGCTTGACAACAACCCGATGTTTAGAGAATTGCTACAAAGCAGCATCTCTTTGTTCTTCCATGTTCAATAAGTTAAGCAGTCTGACCTCAATCCTATCATCCCTATTATAAAACTTCTGCATGAATTTCAGAACAGGTATTTGTAAATGTATGGGGAAGATTGGATCCTGGCCATAAACTAGCTTAAAGGGTGAATTCCCTAGGGCTGCTTTTATTCTGGTTCAATCTGCCCATAAGGAAAATCTCAACTGGGTATGCCAGTCCCTAGGGTTACTTTCTAATAACTTTTTTATTACTTCCAATAAATTCTTATTTGTGGACTTAGCCACTCCATTCCCCTTAGGGTAATAATTGGAAGAATATTTTAACACAATCTTATGCTCATAAGCCCATGAAATAAATTCAACTGAAGAAAAAGCAGGGCCGTTATCACATACCAAAGCAAATGGAACTCCAAACCTGGTTGTGATGTTCTCTGTCAGAAATTTAATAACCACCTCCGTGGTGCTATTTTTGCAAGGCAAAGCCTCCGTCCAACGCGTACAATAATCCGTCGTAGTCAAGATGAATTTGTGACCTGGAGAAGAATTTGGATTAATCACTCCTACAAAATCAGGTGCCCATTAGGAAAATGGCCTTACCTCATAAACCAGTTGTAGGAGCATCGCAAAATTTATTTCTCTTGATGCAAAAGTTTGACATACATGACAAGTCCTGCAATGTTGATGCGCATCCCTAAACACATAAGGCCAATAGTAACCTGACCTTAAAATCTGATGAGCCAACACATCAGCAGATCCATGTCCTGTCCCATGCCTACCATGAAATTCACTTACAACATGTTTAGCTTCTTGCTGATCCAGACAACGCAAGTAGATTCTTTGGAAATTCTTCTTGTAGATTGATCCTCCTTTAAGCATATAATGGGCACTTTTCATCCTTAGTGCTCTTCTTTGAGTTGCATTCATCCCTTCTGGACACTTGTTGTTGAGGAGGAAAAAGACTAACTCAGTATACCATGGATCTTTTGTGAATGACTGAATAGTGTACTGTTGGCAAGTTATACTTCTGTCCACTTTAGGCATTGCCTTTGACAAACCTTGACCTCTTACAAGCTTCATTGGGTGAATCTCCAAGTCAAATTCTTGTAAAATGGCCATCCATTTCCCTCTTCTTTCTCCTAGTTCACTTTGCATCAGGAGGGACTTTACAACAGGATCTGGGACTATAGCCATCACTTGACTTCGGATTATGTAGTGTCTGAACTTCTTCATTGCTTGCACCAATGCAAAAGCCTATTTTTCTATTGATGAATATCTTACCTCTGCAATCTTAAATGGAGAGCTCATAAAAGCAATAGGCCTCTCCTCATTCTCTTCTCTTCTCTGCGTCAAAACTACTGCACATGAATGCTCATAAGCAAAAGAATAAATGTAAAATGGTTTTAGATAATCCGGACTTGTTAGAATAGGTGCCTTAGATATAGCTTGTTTAATCTACATGAAAGAATATTTAGCCTCTTCACTCCATTCAATCTTCGCATCCTTCTTCATCAATTCATTAAGTGGTTTAACAATTTCTGCAAACCCTGTTATAAACTTCCTAACAAAATTAACCCTTCCAAAGAAAGATCTCATCTCCTTCTTACTTCTTGGCCTTGTCAACTTCAAAATGGCTTCTTTTTGATCAGGATCTATGGAAATTCCCTCCTCTGATATAATGTGACTCAAAAGCTTCCCTTCAGAAACTCCAAATACACATTTCTTTGGATTGAGAGAAACACCATAACTGATACATTTCTTTAGTACTTTCTCTAAATCAGCAGCATGATCTTCTCTACTCTTAGAGAAGATGGTCAGATCATCAACATAGATGATTATACACTTTCCTATCAAGTCTTTAAATGCTACATCCATCGCTCTTTGAAAAGTAGCACTAGCATTGGTTAGACCAAATGGCATCCTCCTGTAGGGAAATGTGCCCCACTTTGTAGTGAAAGCAGTCTTCATCCTATCCTCATGACTTACCAATACTTGATTATATCTTGAATATCCATCCAAGAAAGACATCATTTGAGATCCATTAACCTTTTGCAATACTTCATCAAGAGAAGGTAATGGATAATTGTCCTTCTCAGAGGCTTTGTTCAAATTTCTGAAATCCACACATAACCTGATTTCCCCATTCTTCTTCCTCACAGGAACTAGATTAGCCACCCAGGTAGAGTGTCTAACTGGAAAAATTATTCTTGTAGCCAAAAGCTTCTGTACTTCTCTCTGGATTAGAGGCTCGATTAATGCATTGACTGGGCATTGCTTTTGGCGAAACGGCTTAGCTTCTGGCTCAAGAGGAATTGTATGTGTGATGATAGATGTATCAAAAGTTTTCAAATCATCGTAGCTCCAAGCAATTGCTTCAATATTATGCTTCAAAACTTTGATTATCTCATCCTTTATTTCCTGAGGACAAGTCTTCCCTATAAGAACATTCCTTTCTACCCCTGAGTGAGCCAAATTAACGGATTCATAATTGCCTCCCTCACTCTTTGTAGGCATTCTCTGATAAGCTCGTGGATCTGAATCAAATATCCTCTCCAATGCTATCATCCCTTTTGGGATGTTATTGCTCTTTAAATCCATTATCCCTTTTGGATTGTCACTTTTTGTATTGTCACCTCCTGGATTCCAGTCTCCTTGATCCCTATCAACATCATTAATTATATGTCTTTGAAATACATCAGAACTCTCCAAAAAGGCTAAAATATGTTGATCATCATTAAACACCTGAAAGTGTCTAACATTGTCAGGAATTGTAGGGACTGAAATCAATTCCATAGAAAACCTCTTCAGATTTGAATCCTGCATCGGCTCTAATGTACTTGCTGCAACGACAAGAGCATCTTCTATTTTATTTGCTTCCCTTGGAATAAGAGTAATCCCAAAGGCATCAAAATCTTCTATTAAATTTCAGATCCTATTCCTATAAGCAACCAATATTTTATTATGGCAAGTGTATTGGCTACGTACCTGTTTCACAATTACCTCAGAGTCTCCCATCACTGTAAGAGCAGTTACCTTCTTCTTATGAGCAAACATAAGTCCTCTTGCAAGTGCCTCATATTCAGCCACATTGTTAGTGCAACCAAACTACAATCTGTAAGAAGCAAAATAAGTTTTCCCTTTCGGGTTAGTTAGTTCAATTCCTGCTCCACTTCCTGCTTTAGATTTAGAACCATCAAATTTAAGAGTCCATAACTGGTCTTTTGCTGGGAGCTCTTTCTTTTTAGAAACTACAGGGATTTTGTCACCTGTGACATGTGGCGGCTCAGACTTTTGCTATTTATCAGAACTCGTGTTGAGAAGAAGCTCAGTTAATGATTTTCCTAGTTCCTTAATTTGTTCAACAACTACCTCCTGAGTGATTTCTTGGGCTGAGTCAGAATCTAACTCATCTTTTATTAACTCTCTTCGCATTGGCAAAACATCTAGAATAGGGGTATTAAAATGAAACTGAGATACTTCCACTTCCTCTTTTTCATGAAAACCCTAACACCTGAGTCTGTTCTATTGGTAAAGAAATCTCTTCTAGAGAAAGATTGAACCGTGTAAGAATAGTTGCATAAGAATATCTATGCATGACTGCCATGTCAACTCTAAATGGTTATGATAGTGTATTCTACACCAATTAGGAAGCAATAGATTACTCAAATCAGTTTTTGTTCCTTAAACTAGCCTATCTTGTTGCAATTTCCTTATTAGAACTTGCTGGTTGATGTGAATCATCGAATCAGTGTGGTCTAAGGATAGTGTATCCTCAGGACTAACTATAGAGAAGGTAAGGACTTCCTCTTGCTTGTAAACACCCATCTTAGTCTCAAAGAATGCTACTTCATTTGGAGTATCATACTCTGTAATCATGTGTTTGAGCCTAGGTTCACTTTCAATTCTTATCTGAGTGGCAACCCTTTTCCATGGTAACCACATGTGCGAGAAGTCCAAGGACATATATCCCCCTATGCTTTTCATTAGCTCTCGACTTAAAAGCATCCCATATGTTTCTGGGATGTCATCAACTTGAATATCTACATAGGTCTGGATCCTTGGGTCTGATCCAACCTACACATGCATGTTCTTCAATTCACCTACAACATTAACTTTGGTTTTATCCAATTGAATCACCTTTTTATTGGTTGGAATAGGACTCAATCCTAACTTCTTACAAATTGAAAAAGGCATGACATTCCCTGATGCTCCAGAATCTAATAAGCAATTGTGTAGATTCTTTCCAAAGATCCTCAAACTTAACAAGAAAGGTGGGGTACTGGTCTTACCTCTATACATAGCAGCATTCGTCTCCTTTGCAGGAGTCACTTTACTTTTCCCTTTCAAGCGATTTGTTTCTTCCAAAGCTTTTAATACCACCTCTCTTTGAACTAGGCACCACTTCATAATATCAAAGAAAGACAGTGATGTCTTCTGCCTTTGCAATTCTCCAAAAAAATCAAACTCTGAATCATTCCTAAATTGATATTTAGGAAAAGAAGGTTGATTACCTCTATTCTGAGTATCAGAAGGTCCCTTTGGTGGGGGTGGATTGTTATCTGCATTCTGATTTGGTTGAACCATGTTGTTAGGGGGTGCAGATGTAGTGAATGGCCCTTTATTTTGGTTCCTCAGAAAGTGACCACCCTTATATTGGAAAGCTTGAGCATCATAGACATCTTCTTCTGGCTCATTATCCCCTTGCATAGGGAATTGATGCTTTTCTTCAATGGTTTCATAAGTCATGGCAGTGCTGGCTGACCCATTGCCTTGATTAGAATTTCTTGCTTGAGGATGGACACCAGCCTGTGCAATTTTCACCATCTTCTCCATTTCTGGGCAATTGAGCTCAGAATGAGCTGCTGTATCATGCAACCTATACCAATTTGTCATAAAATTCAAATCAGCAACATTAGCAGTATTTGACCTTTCTTCACCTGCTTGATAATTATGGGGAACTCCTCCATTGTTAGGTCTAGTGTTCCACTACTTATTATTGTTGTTGTTGTTATTGAATCTTTGATTGTATCCTTTGTTTTGATTTTGATAATTCTGGTTTGAGGAATTTTGATTCTGGAAGTTCCTATTGGTGTTCTAATTAGAGTAATTGCCTTGATAGTTGTAACCTCCCTGATTGTTGTAATTCTAGTTTTGATTATTGGGAGGTTTTTGTCTGAGCTGTGCCATGTCATTTGACATCTGAGAGAGAGTCTTTTTGAGAGTCTCTACTTCGCTTATAAGTTGAACAGTTTGATCATTCTACACATTTTGGACTATGGCTGGGGAATGGACATGGGTTGGTCCTCCCCCTTGTTGCGATTTATTTTGAGGTTGATGTGTGGTATCGTGCATGCTATTGCCAAAGAAAGGCATAGTTGGTGGAGCTTGCAACTCAGATACAGGTCCATAATGGGAATAAGACGTCCCTGGGATAGTGTTGTATAACGGTGGATTGGGCATCTGATAATTCATTGGAGGAAAAGGTACTCCCAACCCTCCAGGTTGTAGATTTGTCTGTTGTTGCAATTTGATAGCCAAATCATAAATCTTAGAGAGTGAGTCAATCTCATCAAGTTGATAAGTTCTTTGTAAGAACATACCAATCAAAGGATCAACAACTCTCAGATATGTCTGTATGGCCATGGCTTCTAACACTAGGTAAGGCTCTTGTAGCCTATGATACATTCAATAGAACCTAGTGTTGAACAAGGGCAATGGTTCATGATGCTCCTTTCTAATAGTGTAAAATTGGTGATATAGTATTGCAGGGTCCACATAAACCCTGAACTGATTAATAAAAGCATTCTCTAAATCTATCCAACCCAGAATGGATCCTTGGGGTAGATTTAGATACCAATTATATGCCATATCTCCTAAACAGTAAGGAAGTAGTCTACATACCACATCTTGATGAGCAAATTGAGCTCGTGTGCAGGCATCTTTGAATGCTTGTATATGTTTCTCTACACTTCTTGATTCTCCATGCATGTATTTCGGAGATAACTTCTTTGGGTTCTTTGGTAAATCATGGAATCCACCTGGAATAGTCCCTAACGGGGAGGGATTACCCACAAAATAAGCCATTGGTGGGATTGGTTGGGCAGGTGATGGTGATAAAGGCCGAATTGGTGGTGACAAAGGTCTACTTGGTGGTGGTGTGGATGGAATTGGTGGAAATCCTGGTGGAGTAAGCGGTGGTGGTAATATAGGTATTTCTACCCTATGAGCATGAGGTCTTAATCTAACCGGGGTTTGAAGTTCTTCGAATAGTTCATGATTAGTAGAGGATCTAAGAACCCTCTCGTATCCCTCTGGCGAAAAAGATCTTCCATGAGCTAGCTTGTCCTTTTAGGCCCTCCTTCTAGCGCCAATTTTTGTTGATGGTTAAAATGACAAAAACAACATTAAAACAAAATATTTCTACTCTATTTCTCCTGAAAAAGAAATACTACATGTAGTGGCCTAACTCCCAAGGTCTTGATAGTTGGTTCTCAACTGTCTGATGTCACTCAATTGGTTCATGCAACTGTAATATTCAAGGGGCCTGTACTGGTAACAAAGGATTCAAGCTATGACTCTTCTTATCGAAATAGTTCCTGTAAATCAATGGGTTTTAAATAAAAGAAAAAGATAGATCCAAGGGGTAAATCAGTACGTATGAATTAAATTTATCTAATATCTAGACATATACTTTTAACAATGAATATTTTCTTAACCGATCACAAAAACCATAGCATGACACAACCCACAGTATGTCTATACCATCGTATACATCTTAGGTGCTTAATTCAATTCCACTTATTCACATATCACAAGTATTTCCAAGATTTCAAAACAACACACATTCATTCATCATCAAAACTATAGATCAACAGACTTCAATAACTTTAATTCAATGACAATTTAACAAGATAATCTTTAAACCTAGTTTCTTCTAATGACTTTCATCACATAAGAAACTATCATGCTTCAGCACAATCACTGGCATTCAGGTGGATTATAACTCATTAACCTTATCAAACAACACAATTCAATGCAAACTCCATATTTCGTAAACCTGCAATTCTATTAACTGTCAAAAAAAATCTGGTACAATGTATCTCTGCAAAACTCTATAAAATTCTATCTCCTAGCACTAGGTAAGCCAATCCAATTCTCAATTAGCCAACCCTTACAATGTGATACCCATCTGGTATTTATAGATATACAAAAGAAGTTCGAACTTCACTTCTATCTTAGGCTTTCCACCTTTTTAGGAACAATCAACTTTCTTGGAAACTCAGATCAACTTTGATCTTGAGTTCTTACATTATGCATTCAGTTTGATCTAACAATAGAAGATAGAAAATAGAAGAAAAGAAGTCATGCACCCTTAAGACTGTCAGTGATGCATGCATGCAACATGCAAGGAAGAAGATCATCATGCGACATGCAAGGAAGAAGAACATCATGCATGCTAGATTTTATGCATGTGAAGCTGGATCCGCTATGAACTCATCATAACTGGTGAAGACTTGTTGTAGCATATCCATATCTGGCCCATCAATCTAGTCATCTTCAAATTTGATGCGATCCAACTCAACTGCAGCAAACTCTTTCATACTTTTTACCTTGATCAATTCTCTCCCTGCAGCTTTTATTTCTTCTTTGACTTCTACAAGCCGATCTATCACCAAGTCTCCTCCATCATCTTTCTCCTGCAAGCAAACCTCTAATTAGACCTTTAGATAAATCATCATAAAACATGCTTTTAAAACCTACCTATTACACATACATCGGATTCGGAACCAGACAGAAGCTCAAAACAATCTCTTTTACAAAACTGGCAGACTCAGAGTAAAAACCAATAGAAGAACTTCACCTAATAACAAACGGGCTCAGAGTCAAAGTCGGGAAGGTTATCGGAACTGGGATCGGATTTAAAAAGTGATTTGGTTTTCTTCGAATTCTCATTTTCATATTCTATTTCCATTCCGCCTTTGCTTCGGATTTGATCATCGTTACTTTGAAGAAAGACTTTCCCACTATACGTGGAGCCGGACACGGGATGAAAACGGAACTGATAACCTTCGCAAACAAAATTCTTAAGTTCAAGATCAGTTCCAATCCCGCCTCGGCTAGTTATCACATACTTCAAGGAAACCTTTTAAAACTCAGAATCGGAAACGGGATAAAAATGGAATTGATAACTTTTGTAAAACAAAACTCTTATGTCCATAATCCATTCCAATCCCGCCTCCGCCTATGCTAATCATGACATCATCAAATTTATTCATTTTCAACATAACTACATGATTAAAACCTAGGTCGCTATAAAATGGCAAAGAAGCTTTAAAAATCTACCCTCATATGACCATGGGGAATCAATGGCATTCCAAGATAGCATTTTTTATTTAAAGTAATTGCAGAGACCAACGAAACCCTAATCTAACAAACCTAATAAAACTAGGGCACGGGTTTAAAACCCTGCCATTCTACCAAACGACGAAACCCTAATTTAAACAATAAATCTAATCTACCCTAACTCACTGTAAAAATCTCTAATCTACCTCATTGTAAATTCTTAATCTAACTCACGCCCTTAAAAACCTTTAATCTAATCTAATCTACTGCAAATCGAAAATGACACGACACAATCACGATTAAGACGTGAAAGTGACAATGCCCAAAAATAGAAAGAAACGACACGATAAAACAAGACAACAAAGATTAAAGCAAAACAAACAAGCCAAAACAAGAACTTTCTCATTCAATCACATCGATGATCATAGAATTGCTTTAGAACACAATGATTGAATACGCGAGCAGATACAAAGCAAAACACAATGAACACAACTATAGATAAACAACGAACAACAAAGATAAAAGACCTACCTCAAATGCAAACAAAGCCATGCTAACTTTCTGAATCGATTCACACACAATATCCCTTCTCTATCTGGATCAATTTGCTCAAACAAACTTTGCTATTGCTCTTCGTGTTCTCAGACTTCTAATAATAACAATAATGATCGGCTTTAACCCTTAATAAAGGAAAATATGTGAATTTCTACCTACACTGGCAACCACCATTAATGCATTAAAATGCAATAAACACAGAGTTGGAACTGTAAGAGAACGAACACTGGTCTATAGTGCAACTTCAGTCAAAAAGTCAATGACAAAAATTGGCGGGGGCGGAACTAAAATGGAAACAGGATCTTAAACTTATAAAATTTCCAAACCTCATTCCCATTCCGGCTCTGCATCCGACAAGTAAAGACAAAACAAAAACAAATACAAAAAGTTAAGTAAAAGACCAACCTAATAAAACAAAACACAAAAACCAAGACAAAACAAACATTAAAAAGTAGTGGAGGCGGCATCGGAATTGAATTGTGAATCAGTGCATTGAAACCCTAATTCAAAAAGTGATATAAAAGTTATTTACAATCTCTATTTTACCCTAGTTTCACATTGAACATTATTTTAAGAAAATTTGAATACATTTGAAATGGCTACACCAAGGGTAATTGAAGTTACAAAGAAACCACAACCAAAGTTTAAGAAATATCTCACAAAATCAATAAAAGATGACCCGCTAGGCACATTTTCGCACATCCCTTATGGGGTTTTACCAATTGAGGATATAAGGATCTACATTTATGGTAGGATAGAATAATTTGATCAGTCTAAGGGGATTTGTGGAATAATGAGCTTACTGGAGAAGAATTCACCCTAAAGCTAGAATTTCAAAACCTAGTCGTGAAGAAATTGGATGTATGGCAAGGGTTCCCTAATTTTTGTTTTGATGAAAAATGGGTTAGGATGGAACTTATAAGAATTCATGATAATTTTGTTTAGATTGATATTCCTTACACGATAACGAAGTAAGTGATAAGGGAAGTTATTGGTATTTTCTCCACTGGACCAGTTCCTATGCTAAAATCCATCAAGAATGAAGTGGTTATGGAGAAGATAGGTGCTACATATGAAAAAGGAGCTCTAGTAGTAAATCAAATTAAAAATCTAGCTATAAGATATGCAAATATGATTATTGGATACAAAAATTACTATACAAATAGGGACAGTTCAGTTTCTTCCATCACAATAAATGTGGTATATTAGATGGTATAAAATGGTACATATTATGACCTATATGAGTTGCTTAGGAAACAACTGATGGATAATTCAAATAATATCAAGGAAAAGAAATATGTATTCAAGTATGGGACTTTGGTAGTATGTTTACTCTTCTACTTTATAAAGCAACTACTTGGAACTCATAATGTGACATGGATAAGAGGTAGACCTATTTCCCATCAGATCAGAGACCATATATTTTGACTTAGAGATGGTAAGGCACAAGATGATGATCTTGCTACTTTATTTACAATATTTTAAAGGAGAATACATGAAAGGGATAAGATCCCTAGGAAAATGGTTGAAAAATATCATAATGATATCACTTTTCTAGTGTGAAATGATGAATGTATGATGGAAGCAATAGAACCAAGGACAATATGGATCCCTACACTGGGATATGAGATTAGTGAACAAGAAATAATTGGCTATGCTAACATTTTGGTTGAAGATCCCAAAGGATGAAACTAAATCAAGGTATGGGAAATATGAGGAAAATTCTATGGAAGTTCACATGGAACAAAGGAAATCACAGATCAAGAAGAATCTGGATAAGATGGTTGATGTGTATGCTAAATAAATGGGCCTTTCAAAGGAAAGAGTACAATGAGCAAGAGATAAAGCTAAGGCCTTGTTCCCGCATAAAATTAGAGGCACTATAGATGAGGTAGAAAAGGTTACCATCATTGAATCTATAGTCAAATATATAGTTGTACTTGAGGTGGACATGTAGAACATAAAGAAGCATGTACGTAAATATTTGTTGAAAATTATATTAAAGAGAAGAGAAGAAGCTATAAAATAACATCAAAGGCTAAAAGAAGAATCCTTGAAAAGAGTGAATTATCCTCTATCCGAGGATGATAGAGCCACATTGGCCACTATATTTAGCAAGGAGAAAAGAACCAAAAAAACGGTAACAAACCTTATGGGAAAAGATAAAGATGGCATTGAAAGAATTTGAAAGGAAAGAAATGACAAGGAAAAAGAGATTGCACAAAAGCTGGGAATGATACCAACAAATGAAGAAGAAATGAGTGTAGAAATAAATTCTCTAGAACTAAATATAGAAGGAGAGATGTAGATAGATGATGCTCAACATGGGCATGTTGTAAATGAAGAAGCTGCATTGGACAAAACTCCTGTGTTGTAAATGAAGAAGATGCATTGGACATGATAGACAATATTGTTGAAGAGGCAATGATTGGAGAAGACATTGCAAAGGAAAACACCTTCACTCCTCCTTCAACACAAGAAGTTACTCCTTTGGTTATCATTGAAAATGCTAAAGAGGATGAAATCAAGGATGATAAAGCTAAATTGAAAGAATAAGGAGAGTCAAAAAAGAAAGATGAAGAGAATGCTGATGAGGAGAAAGAAGAAGAGGATAAGAAGGAAAATGAAAACAAGATTAAGGATGCATCTGAAGATTCACAAGTAGAAAAATAAAATCCGATAGACTCTAGAAGTGCTGAAGAGAAAGGAAAGGTTGTAGAGATAACTAAGGTTTCAAGTGAATCCTATGGATCCTCCAGAGATTCCCTGAAAAATGTTTTTTAAGTATGGAGCCCAAGTTCCAACCAGATGTACCTTCATAATTGTTGCAGTTGTCGATGCATCAAGGCAATTTTGAGTTGGATAAAATTACTCCCATCCAAAAGCTATGACTAGGAGACATGTTTTATGCATCCAGAAGGAAATAAATCATAGAGAGATGCCAAAAAAGTGGAGAATTGATGGAAGAATCAATAAAGGATTTACGAGAGACCATATCCGATGTGAATATAGACACATCTCCATATGGTATGGAGAACTTAAGACTACTAATTGATTCATTTAAATTTTATGCATCTAAATTGAAGGAAGAAGTAGAGAAAGAAGTTGAGAAAAATATAAATGATAAAATGATGCTGGAGATGATAGAGAAATGTGAAATTGCACATAAATTTTTTTAGAATTGTTAAAAGATGTTGAAGGATGTGTTGACGAGGAAAAGGCTCTATACTATTATGGAGTGAAGTGGCCTAGAGACACACAAAGCATAAGGAAGGAGATGGACTCTATTGAGTCACAAATTGATGTTGCCTCAAGTGCCTATGATCCAAAACTTGACGTAGTTGGTGTAACAAGAAATGTAATTGAAGATCTACACAAGAAATTATTTTAACTGCAAGCACAAAAAGAACACATTATTTTTTAGTTTGGAGAGGTAAGGGATCTAGTCAGTCCTAAATTCTTACTTGTTTCAAAATCTCTCCTGAGTGTAGACAAAGCCAAATAGATTATTTGGTACTTGTCACTCTGGAAGAAGGAGAAGAGTTATTGCTTGAGTTTGAAATGCAGATTAGACTGCTTGTGAAGGCTAAAAGAGAATGGGAAGATGGAAGGAAAGCATGGGAAGATCACTTGAAGAAGTTTCAGGAGTCAACCACCCACGATTGACTTACCTATTATTTGTTTTATGCATTTCTTGTATTTCAATTTAGATTCTTTGTATATATGTGGACCATATAATGTTTCTAGTATAGTTTTTGGGTATTTTCTCTGGTATATGACTCAGGGGGAGTCAATCTACTATTTTCATGTTTTGGATATTTTTCGTGCATGTTGCATTCAATGACAAAGGGGGAGATTTTTGGAAGATTTTCATTGATGATGTTGTTTGGCAACATGAACATAGAAGTTATACAACAATGTGTTGTGTTTTCATTGATGTCAACATTGTAACTCATATGAATGTTTTGGTTGTAGAAAATTTTGATCAGCTCTAAATTTTTTTGGAGTTGATAAAGAAGACATTTTTACATAATGGTTTGGTTCAATAAAGATAGTTGTAAAGGGAAATTGACTAAGAATCAATTTTTTAAATACCATGTTATTATGTGCCAGTTTTTGGGTCTGCACCACTCCGTAAATGAAGATTTAACTCTATGGTTCTAACATAATTTTTTAGGATGTTAGATGTATTTAGTTCCAAGTTTTCATCAGGTTTTGGCAAGTGGTTTGAAAGTTATGAGTAACAAATTTTGGCCTAGAAAATTATAGTTATTTTCTATATAGTGCAATTATTTGGGAGATTCTACACGTCTCCACAAATGAGTGTTTGGTGTTGTGATTTTGAGAATAATTTTCTAGATGGAAATAGAGCATGGATTCCAATTGGCATCAAGTTTTGGTGTCCACGTGTTGATATGTGGATACATAGTTGAAGGTTTTTTCTTTTAGGTCTTATGCGGAGCCGACCTAATATGTTTGAAGGTATGCGAAGGCTAAGTAGTGTTGTCTTATGTGGGATCTATTATAGGTCCATGTCAACCTATTTTAAGGTTTTTTGAGTTTTGAATTGTGGCGCATTGTGTGGATTAAATTTTTTGGAGCCGACAAAGTATATTTTGATTGTTACATCTAATTAGGCCAACCTAATTGATGTTAGTAGTGATGCAGATATATATGTTGGATTGTTTTTGATATTTTGAAGTATGGTATGTAAATATGTGGTGACATGATGTGAATTTGATAATATAATTGCAAAGTTAGGTTGTGAATGTTAATTTGAAGATCAAAATTGTGTGATTGAAGAGTGAGGCAGAGTGTTGAACCAAAATCATATAAAGTTGTTTATTGTGCTTCAATGGAACTATAACTCATGCATATGTTAGATGAAATTGTAACAATTCAAAATAGGTTGTGATCCACCATCTCTCTTCTATCTTTTTCTCTATGGATAGTGAGTCCACCTATAGTGAGATTTTTTGTAAATATACTATAACCAATTATAATATAATGTGAGCTAACCCTTACCGTGGTTTTTCCCATTTTAGGTTTTCCATGTAAAAATCCCAGTGTTCATGTGTTATCTGATGTTGTGAATGTTTCATGCTTTCTTTCCTTACTATAGTTGAATATGCATTAGTGATTGGATGTTTAATGTTTGAATGGTTTAAGAGAATATTGATTCACCCCACTCTCAACATTTTGGGTGTTCAACAAACAACTCTAGTCGAGAGATGGCACAATGAGAGGTTGAAATTAATTTTACCTACTAGAGATTAACATCACCTTTGTGGACATCTCAAGGATCCTTAGTATCCACATCCATGGTCTGAGAATGGTATATGATATAGACATTGAAGAGGCTACCTTCAAACAGGTATTATTTTAAGATGATCTCAACGTTGAGGATGGCGAGATGTACTTGTGGAGATCTATGAGGAGATTTTATGCTCTCTCATTTATTTTTGTTGGGTTGATTGGAGGGGTGCTAGTCCCAAATCATAGATCAAGGGGATTTTCCATTGGATGGGGAAAAACTCTGAAGAGGATGTTGAATAATGGTGTCATTTTTTGTTTTGGGTCCTTGTGTACTAGTGCATTTGTATCATGAAATTCACTAAGTTATTTACAAAAAAAATACAAGCTTATCCTACAGTGTGAAATTGATCCATATCTAGGCTTGGGAGCATATAGTGATTACTCATCCTATGGGTTGGACAACACAAGTTAATGATATGTCATATGTTTATGTCTATGGGGGTTCACTAACTCACATGTGGTTGGGAGACATCATCCATTGGAGGAGAGCCCTGGATGAGTTGAATACCATTGTTTGGTTGCGTGAGGCTTGGATTGATGATGCTACACATTTAGTATTTTTTCAACAACCCAGTTTTTTGATTGGGTGCACTACTCATATTATTAAGAGATATTTTGAAGAGAGATTAAACTTTGGAGATATTTAGGGCCTACCCAATGAGGAGGCCATGTTTTCATATACATAGAAGGACATTGGTGATTAGGGTTCCATGATAACCCTTGAGATAACTATAGCCAATTTTGAGTCATTGGTGCTTGTTTAGTGGGCATGGGGTGCAATAATGAGAGATGTAGGGATGATGCCTAATTTTGATAGATGGTGGGAAATTTTCATCCAATTTTTCTCACACCCAAGTAGAGGGGTATTCAAGAGACAATGACAAGACATAAAGTTAACTAGGGAATGCTGGTTTTCATAGAGAGTGGATGAGGGGGGTGATGTCGGTGGGGGTGATGGTAGTGATGTAGGTGGAGACGTAGTCTAGGGTGGAGGTGGGGATGGAGAGAAGATGTAGCTAGAGGTAGGAGATGGAGGTGGAGGAGATGAAGGAGGGGGGATGATGGATGGGGAGGAGAGGAGATGATGATAGAGGTTTTGGGTAAACTTGGAGGAGATGTATGTAACACCCCGCCACGTAACCCTAGAGGATGACACAAATACAACATAAGGGTAACAATTTTTTTTTAAAGTTTAATTAATAACAAGTAAAGTGAACTACACTTAACACATACATCCTCTAAGGTACGCGACAATGCTTACATTTGAATCCCATAACATACAAAAATAAACTAATCCATAGCATATAAATTAAACTCATGAAATAAAGAACATAGATATAATAACATTAAACTCATTTCATAAGATACAAAGTACAATTAAAGAATCATTCAAAAATTGTATTCATTCAATATAATAGTTACAAGGCTCATTTCCAAAATGAGCTAGATCATACAAATAATATTAAAATTACAATGATATAAGGATCCTCCTCAAATAAAAATGAGGAGTAGTACATATACAAAAACATCCAACTGATCCAATAGAACATAAGAGATGGAACAAAGCAACTGGAACATGCGAGCTCTCCAATCTGGAAGATTCTACCACCACGAACATGAAGTGGAAACCCAATGGTGTAGGGTGCATGTTCCACCCAACCAAGTGGTAGTCAAAGGCCCACCCCCCATGCTAGGAGATAGTAAAAGGGCTTCCTAGGAATAAACAACAACCTCAAGACACAGTCAATCGCAAGACTAAACTATACAAGTATAATACTTAACATAAAGGTTACATTGCTTCCAGAGTAAAAGAATCAAGTATATCAACTCAACAAAAAAAATTGTTATCATAGGAGGAGTGTCATCAAAAAGTAGCATGGGTTACCTTGGCAGATATTTCTAGGCCTCGACACCCATCTTGGGTTACCTTGGTAGCCTCTCACGATCCCTGAGCCCACATGGAAATCAATGCAGAATCAAATATCTTTCAAAGGGACAAGATAATGATCTTTCCATTCTAGGCCTTCTCGTCTCATCCCAAGTCTAAACAAGCCCTTGATCCCATGAGTGAGGCACAATTAACAAGTTATATGATTTAAAGTTACCCTTCCCCCTAATACATTTATTTAATTTCCACTGAATTATCTAACTCACATGAGTTACCTTGACACCACTTTGTGCGTCGACCCCCATTGAGAGCTACTCCCCTACTAAAAACACAAGGATCTAATCCTTAAACCAAGGGTAAAAAAAGTGCACACAATGGATATTAAATACCAACCATAATACAAGAGGCAACACATCTCGTTCATAGTAACCGAGTGTTTAAACTGAATCACAACCAAGTGTAGTACCCAAGGAAAACAAAGGGTTGAACCAAATATCACAACTCCCCTCACAAAATTATAACATCAAGAAGACTTACACAATGACAATTGACAGATTTCCCCAACTTAAATGAACAAAAGAAATCATATTTAAATAGGCAATTCAGACATAGTAATAAAAACTATCATTAGGATTTCGTAAATCCAATTTCCATTTCAAGAAAACAATAATACATTGCTCAAAATAATCCAACTTAATGCAATTTCATTTAGAGACAATAAAGAAATAAAATCTAATTGTTTAAATCAATTTCCCAATTAAAAACCAATTTCCTCTTTTAAATAATTTCATTTTAAAAACACCTGATTCATGCATTTACTTGCACCTATTTAAAATTCATTTAAATATATATATTAATATATACATAGTTATATATACATAATTATATATATACCAATATATATTATTTAAATATTAAAATTAATTTTAATTTCTAAACAAATACTAAATATATATTTAAATATATATATACATTTATATACATATATACATATATATACATATATACATATATATATATAAATATATATATAAACATATACTTAGATATATATACATATATATACATATATATACATATATATTATAAATTTAAAACCATAAATTTAAAGTCGATTAAAATAAAGGGCAGATGTATGTTTGATGGATTGCCATTACTAATGGCAGGCTGTATGCTCATAGACCGTCGACCCCCTTCATAAGGGGCGTGACTGTGGAGGCAATGTTGGGCATTGCCTCCCTATGGGCTGGCGACAGTGGGGGTAACCCCAATGCCCCCTCCATAAACTATTTAAAACTTATAAAATATTTCTATTTAAAATCCATGATTTTCATAAATAAATCGCCGTACGTAAGTTTTCAATATAAAATTTTACAAAAGCTTTCAACAATTATATATATAAATGCATATATTTATATTATTGTATATATATATATATATATATATATATATTTCAAATAGATTGCTAAAAAAGATAATTTTTACAAGATTTTCTATAGGAGAAGATTTACAAAATTTTCCAGAAAAGAAAATTTTTACAAAAATTTCTACAGAGGGATGTTTTCAAAATTTTACCAGAGGTTTTCAATTTCCCAAGACAAATAGATCTCATTGGAAGAAAAACAATAATCTTCTACATGAAGATCTTTTCCAATACATTCAGAGGATTTTCTATAGATTTTGACAGGAAGATTTTAAATCCATTCCTACAGAGGTTTTCCAAAATTTCTATTGTTTTCCTTCAGGGAATTCTATTATTTTAAATCAATTTTCTAGAGAGGCTCTAAATCTTTCATGGCTATTTTTCCAATTTAAAAACATAGTGAAGCTTTAAAAAAAATAAGATTTCTTCATTGTATAGGCAATCTTTTCCAAAACAATAACTAATTCTAATAGCCTTTTTTTTTTTTGATGAATAGGCAGATATCTATATTAATATAAAGATAAAATTACAAATTCACAAAAAAAGGGGCGGGTGGTAAGAAGGCACACCCCGAAAGTCACATGGGCAGAGCCCAAAAAATCCAAGATAACCGATCACATAGGCAGAGCCCAGAAAAGCCAAGATAACCGATCATGTGGGCCTAGCCCAGAAGTCTAAGAGCAAGAAATAAAAACATTAAGCAGCCAAAGCAGTGCTAGTAGAGCCTGGGGGATCCCTGTCATCCAGATTTTTCCCCCATACATCATCGGGGTTTGGAGTGATGTCAGGAGGAGCACCCCAACCATCATCATCTTTAGCTTTATCTTTTTTATTCTTCCTTGCCCCAAGGTGAGATTGCAAGAGCCAACCACGGAAAATTTTTGCCACTGGCAAGCCAGCCAGAGCCAGAAGCAGGCGAAGCATCAAAGGGCCACCCAGAACTGCCACCACTCCCAGTAGCACCACCAGAGTGCCAGCCCTTACTAGGATGCAACGGAGGAGAACGAGCCCACCTAGGAGGTCGGGAATCCCATCGAGCAGGAGGCTAGGAGCAGGGACGCGTAGAATCACTCCGCTTCTGGCCCTGAGAGGGCGATCGACCGCGGGAGGAGGAGGGTGAATCAGGAATCCGAGCCATAGTACAAGGGAATTGCCCTAGTGGTCCAGGAGGACTTGTAGGTGAGCCACCTCCAGTGCAACCTTGTTGGCTTGCACCTGAATCTATAGGAGAACATTAGAACAAATAACAACTTTAACATAAAGAGACACATTAACATCTAAATGAGAATGAGCAAATATACAAGCATTTCTGTCTTTCCAGATATTGAAGAGGATTTCCATCCTGAAAGTGTGCCAAAGTTGGGTGAACTTAGTCGAGGTTCTAGGCGGGTCCCCCAATAGAACCATATGCCAAGAGAAGGGTTCCAGCCGAAAAGGCCAAAATAAATCATGAATCCAAGTCCAAAGTTGTTGAGCTCTGGGACAAAACCAAAAAAGATTCTTAAAGCTTTCAGATTGCCCACAAAAAGGGTAGCGAGGGTCAAGAACCCCCATATGAACAAGCCGAGAACCCACAGGCAAGCCTTGGAAAAAATACACCAAGAAAAGTGGGCCAACTTTGGATTAACAATTGCAGACCAAGTGGCATCAAACCTCTTAGGCTAAGTATGGGAAAAAGAATTAAGAAGAGACCTTTGGTTCAAAGAACTGATCATAGGAAAATAGGGTGAAAGCCACCTATAACCAAGTCGCGACTTGTAGCTCCTGAGAGGAGTGTCTAGAAACCATTTCCAGTCTTTCCACCAAGGTTTGTGCCCACAAATGCCAACTTTGTGAAGCATGTCTTCTGGAATGGCATTCACTAGCCCATCGAAAGTAGGACGGTCCTGGTTTTGAAGACTGTACTGGGCTTTAAAAGCATCCCACTGCAAGAGACACATAGTGGGCCGATGAAAGAGCTAATGCAATGTTTGAATACCCTTTCTATGAAATTTGAGGGCCTTGAGCCAAGGCGACTTGGCCAGGGGTTGACCATTCTAAGCTAGAAGGGGAGACCACCATAAGTTATGCTGGTTGATGGAAAGCCCATCACGAAATCTAGCCTTGACCCAATGAAGCCATGGCTTAATAGTTTTGCAAGAGCGCCAGATGCTCTTGGCCACGAAGGAGCCAACAATTTGAACTGGCTCTCACATAACTAGGAGGGTTTGGAGACCAATTCTTTTCTAGGTGGGCCTGTGAACAGGAAAACCAGATTGAATACAATGCCCAAGGAGAACTTTCCAAGCTTCATCTCCGGTGAGAGCCTGGATAATCCATTTGAAACAGAGAGCAGTCCCTTGCCATTAAGTGGAAAGCAACCTAAGCCCTCTAGAGTCCTTGGGGAGACAACAGTATTCCCAAGTGACCCGATGAAAACCTTTGTGGGTTTCAGAGGAGGCCCATAAAAAATCCTGAAGCAATTTTTCAAGTCTACAATAAGCAACTTTAGAAGGAGCCCAACATGAAGAATAGTAGACATGAGTGGCTACCAATATTTTAGAGAAAACTTGGAATTTTCCAACCAACAAAAGAGGCCTAGTAATCCAATAGGCTAGCTTCTGCTCAACCCTGGAGAGCACGGCTTGCCAAAGCTCTTGAGGGGAAGCCTAAAAGGCGAAGGGGATGCCCAAAAATCGAAAGATTTCTCCCTACCCAATCCACTTCAAGTTATAAGTTTGGATCCACACAGGAGTGGGGAGCACCAATTGTCTATAGCATAAGGTCTTGTGCCATTGAATGGTAGAACCAGAGGCAAGACAAAAAGCATTAAGACAATCAAGGGCAGCAGTGATGAAAACTTCATCATCCAAGAGAGTGAGAAAATAATCATCCGCAAAGTAGCCATTGAAAAGCTACTCCTGGGAGTCTGGGAGAGAGATCCCTTTAACACGTTGCTAAGAGACAACATGGGCCAGAAGATAACCAAATCCTTTAGCAACCAACACATACAAAGCAGGGGCAAGAGGGCACCCCTGGTGAATGGAATAAAAAAGACCAAAAGCAGAAGACTAGTGGCCATTAATGGTAATGCAAGCTGAGGCATTAGAAAAAAGCATATGAATAGAATATAAAAAGTTAGGTCCAAATCCCAAGCCTTCCAACATTGCAAGAATGAAAGGCCATTCAATGCGGTCATATGCTTTGGAAAAATCAATTTTAATAAACACCGCTTTCTGGTTCGACCACCAGGCCCACTCCATGCCTTCCCAAACAACAATAATGTTATCCAGAATAAACTTGGATGTAATGAAACCAATCTGCTTAGGATGCACAACCCGAGGCAAGAGGTGGAAAATTTTCAGAGCCAGGGCTTTGGCAATGATTTTTTAGGAAACATTGAGAAGCAGGATGGGCCTCTAGTTGCAAATATCCTTCGAATCCCTAGGCTTAGGTATGAATTTAATATTGCCTTTATTTATTAAACTGCCTAGAGAGTTGGTTTGAAAGGCTTCAAGATAAAAATGATGCAAATCAATCCCAACACAGTCCCAAAGAGCTTTGTAAAATTCACAAGGAAATCCATCAATCCTAGAAGCCTTATCATTGGCCATAGAGGAAACGACTTCCTTGAGATCATCAATTGTTAACAATTGATCACAAAAATTAATCTGGGTTGAAGAAATCCTATGTGACACAACAACAAGGTAGTCCTGAAGGGCATGCTGGTGCATAGGCGTGGGGTCTTGAGCAGTGAAAACCTGTTCATAGTGACGCACAAAGGCTTGGAGAATGTTCGTAGCTCAGAGAGCACCTGGTTACCATCTTTGATTACTTTGATGCTTGGGGATGAGTGCTTGGCATGAAGGGCCAAAAAAAAATCTTTGGAGGCACGATCACCAATTTTGAGCTAGTGAAGCGATGCTTTGATTTGACTGCCTCTGGCAGTATAATTATCAACCACTTGATTTTGCTGCCTTAAATCTGCCACCCTGACTTGATGTGATGGGGAGAAAGGACTAGCCACCAAAGCCTCCATAGCAATACATAAGTCGGTAGTGGTGGCCTCATAAGATCGTCGATGAAAGATAGCCAACTGGTGCCCATAAATGCAAAGAAACATGTAGTATGAGTGATGGCATCATTCCACCAAACAATCCAGCCAGTATGGCCAGGTGGCCTGCACTCCAAATTCCACACCCGGTGAATGTGGGCTAGGGTGGGCTTGTGATAAAGAAAAGACGTGTTAAAAAAGAATCGGGTCTTACACGTGCGAGGCTGACGAGATGCCCATTCAATGCGAAAATGAATTGGGAAGTGATCAGAAAGAGTCACATCCACTAATGGCTTTACTGGCAAGGTAGAACTAGTAAAGAAAAAAAAAGATTGAACTGAGATCATGGCATGATCAAGGCATTTAAAGACTATCAAAACCAGCCCTATAGTTGCACCAAGTGTGCCAAAGAGAATGAGAATGGCGGCAACCCATATTGGGATCAAAAAGCCCCAATTTATTGCGCATGTAGAACCATGCCTCCCTTTTGGCCGTAGCCCAATGAAAGGGCAAGGTGCCATTCTTGTCATACACCATCTCTACCATGTTAAAATCTCCACAAAGCAACTAGGTGGCAATTGACAAAGAATTAACAATCCAACATCAAAGCAGGCAGCGCTCCATGACATCATTAGAGGCATAAACATTAATAATCCCAAAGGAATGGTTCTCAATATTGAGAAGAACCTAGACTACCCGCTGGGAGGGGTCAAGCCCATGGTCCACCATGCAAGAATGCAATCGTGGGGCCAAAAGAGTGGCAGCTCCACCATGACTAGCCTCATGCAAAGTACAAAACATAGTACTGGCTGGCCAAATAAAGTGACAAGCCGAAGCGAGCAATTAACTTCTTGGAGATAAAGTACTTCAATCCTTGGGTATTTCTGCAAAATATTCCTAACATAATACTTCCTGGAGAGGTCAGTTAGACCTCAGACATTCCATGAGATAAAATTCATGGATGAAAATCTTCCATACCTGTAGAATCCAGGTCCTCTTCACACAGGGAAGAGAAGCTATTCTTCAAAAACTCTTGTGGAACATAACTAATCTATATAGGAGGAGAAAACCTCTATTTTTTAGGCACATATTCTCCTTCTTCTGGTGGCGCAGATAGGCTGCGAGACCATCGTTGAGTTCCCAGTGTGGAAGAAAAAGCCGGTTGAGCACAAAAAATAGCCGTAGGTTGAGGCATGGCCTTTGACCTGGGTTGTAAAACAATAGAAGTGGCTCTTGAGGGAGAAACTATCCCCTTCTTTGAAGGGTTTGAAACTCTTTTGGTCGGTTCATGGGCCTTGGGAGCCGACCCAGAACCGGATGAGTTATTTTTCTGGTTTGAAACCGTAGTCCATTTTGTTTCAGCCTTAGCAGAAGGCTCTACCAAACGAGGCTTTTCAACATCCCATGACTGTGAAGATGTATGAGGAACTGTCAAAGGGCAGTCCTTGATATTGTGGTCAGCTGACTGGCACCGATAACATGTGTTGGGCAGGTTGAAATACATGACTTTCTGGGTGTGTCTAATAGCACCAATTTGAATGTCTACAGACTCTTTCAAATCCTTGGATAAATCAACTTCCATACAAACCCTCTTTTGTGGATGGGCTTGGAAGAACCTATTAGGTTCGATACAAACAACCCTCCCCAAAGAGGAAGCAATATGGTTCAAGAAGGGTACGCATGGTAGAGGTAACCTGAGAAACTCAATCCAGACCAGAACACGCATTTTGGTGTCTTCTGAGACAACAAAATCCTGGGTCCATGCTTGGAAAATCAACAAGGAGGACCGGACATACCAAGGTCCATGACCCAAAATAGCTTGGACATGGCTAACTTCTACAAAGCGGAACAAAAAAATCCTTTGGTCAGAATTTGGACCATATCAAGGTGAACCCCATGAGGGACCCAAGCCTTGCTGACCCAATCTTTCAGCACACTTTCGGGGGGAGTCCTCCCAACAAAATAACCCACAAGGGTGTGTTGTTCGATCCATTGGCATGTAGAATCAAAATTAGGTAAAGGTAAAACTACATCAGCAGGGGCATCAGAATGCTTACCTCGTGAAAGACTTTATGAACAAATTTTTGAGGGCGTTTGTTCGGTGGGGGAGCCATTAAACTGCACCAATGAACCGATAACACCAACATGAATTGCCGGGTTAGTACTAGTTGAAGGCATAATAAACCACTAAAACCGTAGTAAATGCGACCGTACTCAATGAAGGAAACAATTTCCTGCACAGGAAGCACAGTATGACACAAGAGGGGCCACAAATGACCTCGAAAAACACAAAACCTTTGCATAGCTCATGCAACCAAAAAACCCGACCTCATTCTAATAGCCTTTTCAAATTCAAATTTAAATAAAAATATTAAAGAACCTATTTCAGAAGCTTGAAGAATCGAAGTTGAAGTAGAGCCTTGCTTTCGGATTCCAAAATTACTAAAGCCTTATCCAAATATTCCTCTTTCCAGAAAGATAATAAAAAACAAAACCAAAGCCAATTTTCCCAAGAGCTTCTTCCCCAATTTTCAACAACCCCACAAAATATATTTTCATTCTGTGAAATAGCCTCTTTCCTCTTTTAGTTAATGAAATTATTCTCTCTGAGAATTAATTCCCAACACCAGATATTAATTTTCTAACACATGTCACAATCAAAATATCTTTCCAACCAAATCACAGATATTTCCTCTAAGATATTTACAAGATATTTTTTTATTTAATAATTCAAAATCTAATATTAATTTAATTAGCCACTCAATTAAATCCACAACTTTATTTAAATAATTAATTAAACAAAGCTTTTATAATCTAACCGTTTTAAATATCAAATTTAATCTAATTAATTTAATCACTTTATAAAATCAATTTAATCTCAAAGATTAAATTACTTTACAAAATAAATTAAATCAATTAACTTGATCAAATTAAAAGCTTCTAACAAAATTAATCACTATTAAATAAATAATCAATTATAAACATTATAAGCATTAATTAACATTAATTTCCCATAGAGCATACCTTGCAAAATAATTAAACGACAAGGAAAATAGGAACAACATGACAAAAAGGCATGACCAAAACAAGGACTGATGACACACTATGACTAGGGTTGTGGTTTGACAAGGAAACCATGTTACTACCTCCCAATCAAATATTTCATTGGGCAGTGGACACACTCAAACCTGTGAATCCAGGTGGAGTTAATGTCCTCTACTTGCAATCCTGCAATCAAAACATATGTTGTACATGTATATATCATGAACAATCACACCATGAAGGGAAAATCATGGAATCATAGGGTGCTCACAAGCGAGTGATGGAATCATGTTCCCTTCACCAATACAGTGTCACATCAAAACTAATGAAACTAAAACATCAAATAACTACAAATGAACATATATCAATATCAAATCACATAATCAACTATGCTAACTAGAAAGCATGTCATAATTAATAAACATCAATATAGTGTACCATCACATCTCAAAATAAAAAACCATAATTGCTAAAATTTTCGTGATCAAATAACAACCTCATAGAATCATAGTCTATCAAAATAAAAGCACTGTCTAAAAAACATAAGAAAATCAAAGGGGCACTACAATGTAAGGGGGAGATAGTAGAGATTGGGGAGGAGGAGATGATGGTGATAAATTAGATGGAGTAGGCGGAGATGGTGATAGAGATATGTAGGTGCAACTAGTAATCAACTTATCAAAGAAATACTTAGCTCACATAGAGAGACAAATACCAAGAAGAGGGATATACTCTCATTTTTTTGAGGAAAAGGACAACATAGAGGGACAACCCCTTGGGTTTGGTGACACATAGTATTGGAGAGAGGGAAAACCTCTCAATTTTTTTGATGTAGAGGATAGTTGAAAGGGATGGTAAGATATCTTAGCATCAACAAGAGGAGGTGACTAGTGGAGGTGGAGTTTCCCTAATGTAGGTGATGGGAGAGATGAGGAAACACATATAAGAGGCTACCTATTATTGGACCATCTATGAGAGGGATGTTATAGCAAATAAGAGGGATACCAGTTTCTTGATGAGGAGTCAATCGAGGGCCTAAAAATTGGCTAGATTTATAGGTAGATCAGTGATGGGAAGATCCACATGGCTACCACCATAGACACCAACATAGTTAGGACAGGGTCTAGGAGCACTAGGAATTGTGCAAATAGTAGCATTAAATGTACAACCAGTGATAGGTCTTCCTCCTCATCCACCCTCAGTTGAAAATTCAAAGGGTGGGAGCTCATTATAGAGGACCTTTTATATATTTATGTATATTATGTACACATTTTTATCATGCATATGGACTCATGTATATATGTATATTCATGGCTCTTTGTATCCCTTTATATAAACATTGTATATATGATAATGTATCATGACATGAGATTTTATTGTGTAGATGTGATGTGTTTCTATATGTATGTGATGGAGATCTATGTGATTTAAAGTATGCATTTATTGATGACTTATTTGATTATGTTATGTGATGATGATTTTTATTTTATGCTATGATATAATGTGATGGATTGTGATGATGATGTCCTAGATGATTGTATGATGTGATGCTATAATTTTTTTTTTTTAATTTATTTATGCTATGATGGATTATATGATTATTGTACCATGATGCTATGATTGATGATGTTTTATTTTAATGGTTCTATAGTTATGGATGTAGGATATATATGATGCTATGATGATATTCATGATTAATTATGTAGCGATGATATGAATTTTTTGTTTGTGTCATGATACATGGATATAATGGTTAGCATGATTAGTATGATAGAAGAAGTGATTTCGGATTATGATGGATAGATGAATCATTTTGATAAAATATCAATGAAATCCATAGTTATTGGAATGATTTGGGATTTTTATTGAAAAATAAGATGTAAAAATTATTTTGGTTTTGCTAAAAAATGTAGAGAGCAATCCTTATTTTGATATAGCAAATACACACTATGAAACAAGGTATGAAGAACCAGTTGATGTCATATTTGATGCATGGAGTTTGAATCTACAAATAAATGAGTATCATTATTTGTACCAAACATACAAAAACCTCGTTTGAATGTGTGAGAGAATAAGACTTAGAGCATGATAGGCCTATACACAAAATGTATGAATAACATGATATGCAAAAGTTGTTTGTTATGCTAGAAGCTACCTTGACACACACAAGGCAAGTATTCACCATGGTCATATTATAAGAATGTTCCAAAAATACAACATATGAAAGCAATGACCATGCCCCATTTCATTCTCCTTTAGAAACACCAAGATACTGAAAGATCAAGGTGGCTTTGAGTAAGTAGTGGAAGGATAAAAAAGATAAATCAAAATGAAAAGAATGATTGACAAAACATATCACAACCATCATATGTCTTGCTAAAGAAATCACAATTGTTATCCTAAATTGTACCTATTGCAGGAAAAATATATGTTAAGGAATTGATTGGGAGTTCAATTAGATGATTTAGGAAATAGGTATGTAGGTAGTGGGTTGTTTCAATAGTAATCCTAGAGCTTGAAAATTTTCATGAATGTTCTAGGTTTAAATTATTGTGGCATTTACTTTTTCTTATTTTTTCAAAGGTGATTGTGATGATGATTTTATTATTGTTGATATTTTATTATGAATGGGTGAATTTGTGTTGATTTGTTTTTGTATTTTTGGAATATTTGATTTTGTTTAGTATTTTGGAATATTTAAGACTTTTTTGGGGTTTTTGGAATATGTAATTTTTTCAGAGTTTTGGAATATCTAATGTTTTTGGATTTTTGTAATATTTTAGGATTTTTTGGAGTTTTTGGAATATTTGATGTTTTTTTGGAATTTTTGGGAATATTTGATGTTTTTGGATTTTTAGAATATCTAATGTTTTTGAATTTTTTAGTTTGATGTAATAACAAGGATTCAATCCTATAACCAGGTTTAAGAAAAATGCTCCATTTTAGGTGTAGGATCATGTATTATGGGTTAAGTGGATTGATTTTATTATGATACTAGGTGGGATGGATAACACTAGACATTATAAAATTACCAAGTCATGCTAGGTATGTAAGCAAAAATATGATAGGCAAATGGATATGGATGGAATGCTGAATTTATTATGAATAGAATGGATAAGAATATAATATATGGTAGATGGTTCTTACTACACATGGTGCATGTAAACTTTTTTTCACCATGATACTTTTCCAAAGTGCAACTGAAGTGGTTTTCATAAGAATACAATTTTTATCTTTACTAATTTTTTCATTTTTTTTTTGGATTTTTCTATACATGTCACCTGTAAATAGGTTTTCACCATGGTACTTTCCCAAGGTGCCTACAAATTTGGTTTTTACCATTGGATTAATTATTTCCCTTTACTTTTTAAATTTTTACCTTGGGATACCTCGAGGGTTAATCATGAAACTGCTTGAGGTGACTGTTGTTGATGGGCTCTTGTAAGGGATTGCCTTCAAGTGTTGAAAGTTGGTAAGCTCCTAGCCCATAACTCACTATGATAAAAAATTCTCCCAACCAGTTAGGTTCAAATTTTTCCTTGTTATCTTGATCTAGTTGGTTCTTTTGATTTTCTTGGAGGACTAGATCACCTACTTCAAAGATTCAATTATTGATCCTTTTGTTGTAACTACAATGAAGATTATTTTGATAGGCACGCAAATTATTTAATGCATTGAGACATAATTCATCTAGAAAATATAGCTCATGTAACCTAGATACTTGATACTCTTCATTTTCAACAAGATGTTGCAATGATACCCTCAAAGAAGGGAGATCAACCTCAATAGGCAAGATTTCTTTGATGTCATAGACTAGGGAATATGGTATATCACTCGTAGGTTTTCTAATGCTATTATGATATACCGATAAGGAAATATTGAGTTGGATGTGTTAGTCACAACCGACATCATTAATTATCTTCTTTAATATCTTGAGTATGATTTTGTTAGATGCCTCAACTTGACCATTATCTTGGTGGTAGTATGGTACGAAAAGGTGGTGTTGGATATGGAATTGTGAGCAAAAAATTTAGAAATCCTAATTTTGAAGGGTGTACCATTGCCTATGATGATGGTGTGGGGAAAACCATACCATCAAAATTATGTAGTTAAGGATTAACTTCACTATTTGTTTGCTAATGATGTAGGTTAATGGGATGAATTCTATCCACTTTGTAAAGTACTTGGTGGCGTTGATAATGAAATTATGTACATTAGATGAGGTTGGGGAATTATTTTATGTGAGGTCAAGCCCCCATTTTGAAAAGGGCCATGGTGTATTAATGGGTTGCAACTCTTGGGTTGGTGCATGAATGAGATATCTATGGTGCAAACTAATGTGTCTCTTGATCTATGGTAGACCAATAGTATCCTATCCTAAGTATCATTTTAGGAAGGGTGGGGAATAAGAATGTGACCCATAGAAACCTTTGTGTACCTAATGTAGGGTAGTTATAGCCTCTTCTAAGTTTAGAAATCTAAGTAATGTACCATTGAGACTCTTTTGGTCTATGGTGTCACCAAGAATGGTGAAGCGAGATGAGTGGGGAATAAATTTGTTCTTTTGGATAGTGTTTAGGTTAGGTGGAATGGTAGTATTTAGAAGGTAGATGTAAATACATGGTACCATGGTGAATCAAGACCAACAATTTCAAACATAAATTTTGACAAGGCAAGAACCAAATGTTGTTCAACTAGAAACTCACATCTTCTAATATTGTGAGGCATATCTAGGAGAGATCCAATAGTTGTCATAACATTTACATCCTTATCATTCAATCTGGGTATTTTATTGAATGAGATAGTAGAAATATATTTCTTGAAGTTATCAACTATTCTCTTCAATGGGAGAAATTTATTGTCCTTTGTTTGATAATCATCATTAATTTTTCTAATCAATAGCTTTGAATCACCATAGACCTGTAACTCTTTGATTTTCTATTAAATCACCATTCTAAGTCCCATAATAAGTGCTTCACATTTAAAAATGTTATTAGTACATGGAAATGTCAAATAATGTTATTTTGGAATACAATCACCTTGAGGGGTGATGAATAGGTATCCTTCCCCTGAACCATGTTGTGTATGTGACCCTCGAAGTATAAATTTCATTGATTTATAGGGGTTATAGAAAATACTACATTTTTTGGAAATTTTTATATGAGATTTTTACCATCATATAAAGGTGCTTCAACTAATTGATCTGCAATGACTTGTCCCTTTATTAATTTTCAGTCTACGTACTCTATTTCAAACTCACTCAATATCATAATCCACTTAGCTATGTGACCTATGATTGTTGCTTTGGATAAAAAATACTTCAACTGGTCAACTTTTGAGATGAGATTAGTTTGGTGATTGAACATGTAGTGTCAAATATTTTACGATGTGAAGATGACTTCTAAAGATGCTCACTCAATAGTAGTATAATTAAGTTCTTACCCCGCTAATATCTAGTTGATATAATATATTTCTCTTTCCTTTCCAATGTCATTGTGTTATGCTAAAAAGGCTCCTAATATTGATGATGTAGCTAAAATATACAATATGAGTGGCTTTCCTTGCACTGGAGACATCAATACTAGTGGTGAAGCTAGATAATCCTTAAGTTGTTGAAATGCTTGTTGGAACTTCTCGTCCCATTTAAATATGGTACCTTTATGTAGGAGACATGAGAGAATGGATGAAACTTATCAACTAATTGTGTTATGAATTGTTTAATAGATTGTAACTTTCCTTGGACATTACAAAGATAGTTTAGAGTCTTTGGTGGAGGCATCTCAATTATGGTTTTCACTTTTTTGAGGTCAACTTCAATACCTCTACAAGACATAATTTATCCCAATAGTTTTCTTGCAGTGACACCAAACACACATTTCTTAGGTTTTAGCCTCACTTGATATTTCTCTATTCTATCAAATATTTGTCTAAGAACATCCAAATTTCCTTTCCCTGTGATTGAATTTTCTAGTAAGTCAGCTACATAGTCTTCCATTATGTTGTGGACCACATCATGAAAAATAACTATCATAGCTTTCTAATAGTTTTCACTTTCATTTTGAAGACCAAAATACATTAGATTCTAGCAATAGGTACTCCAAGGGTATGTGAAAGTTGTCTTATGTTGGTCTTATTCTTCTATATGAATCTAGTTATATCCTAAGAAACCATCCATGAGGGAAATCATATTATGACTTTCTATCAAATCCACTATGATGTCTATGTTTCATAACAAAAACTCATCCTTCAGACACGCATTATTTACATCTCTAAGATTTGTACATATATGGATGCCCCTAGTGGTTTTTAAATAGGTACATGGTAATATATCCACTTTGGATAATCGGCCAGCCTAGTGAAGCCAATGTCTTGGAGTTTATGTAATTCCACCTTGATTAATAGTACAATCTAGGGATGTATCTTATGTAGTTTTTGTTTTACAAGTTTAGCCTCTAGGTAGATTGACAAATGATAGAAAACCAAATTTGTATCTAATTTTGGCATGTTTGTGTATGACCAAGAAAATTTGAGTTTGCATAGCTCAAGGAATGATGTGAAATTTTTCTCTCTTCAATTGCCAATGATGCAACAAAGAATGTAATTTTAGGAGTGTCTATTGTTCCAACATTTATTTCCTTCGATGCCTCTACTAATATTGATGATCTCTCTTGATGTTAAGTGACACTTGGGAGATCAAATCCTTCATCTGTAGGTACCTCAGAGAGGTTTTCACCCTTGGATATGTTTTTTTATTTCTATTTTGCTTGATCCAAAAGTGTCACATTGTGGTTTTCACTATGGGATCTTTTTTATTATTTTTATAGTTTCTCTTTTATTCATGAAATATTTAATTTTACCCCCAAAGTATGCTCGTGAATCAATTTTTATGTCAAATACCACTTTGTGATCTCTAGGTGGTATGCCATCTCTATGTCCCATAAAATCAACAATAGCATCATCATTTTGAAATATGTCTAAAATTAGCTCTCCTTGTTGGTCACAATCAATAAGCTGGGAATAGATAAGTGGACAGTCATTGGTTTGTGAGGGAGATGTAAAGTACATGGATGTTAGGGTGTTAATGGATTTATTTTCAAATAGGTTGGTGATGTAAATGGAAGAGTCATTGATGGTAACATCATTAGAGGTTTCAACTATAGGAAAAAAATTAACTACCTTACTAGGGGCACACTTGAGGTCGGGAGTAACATTAACTAATAACCCATACCCAAGTCCTTGATATTTTTATCTCTCATCTAAAATGATGGGTTATATTATTCTTTTTTGGTGAATTCCAATGTCACCTTGACCTATAAATACCATGTTCTTGATAATATATAAACCCTTACTATATTACACAACTAGTAGGGTTGGTTGTTCTTTCTCTTCTTGGTATAACCATTTTGAGATATCTTCTTCTATGACCTCTTTTTTAGCTCTCCCCACTTTGAGAATATTGTGGGTTAAAAATTGATAATGGAAGAGCTATTATCTATATGTTGAGGTTTAAAATATGTCTTAGGAGAAGACATGATTTGTCCAATATAGAAGGACCATTTTAGATCATATTATCCACAACCTTTGTCATGTATTTATACTGTGATGTAAAGAAGGGGATAATGTGTGGTGGATGATGAAGAAAATGTGGATGGATGGATAATGGATGATGAATATGAGGTAATGTTATTATTAGGTACTTGGATTTTATGGTATTTTTCTACTGAATTTTGAAAATACTAGAAAGGGCGAGGGTCCCCATAAATGGTTATTTTTAGTGTAAATAGATTCATTATTCACCTAGTTAAATAATCACCTTTCTAGGATTGACCTATTCACACTTATAGCTTAAGTTTACTTAGGTTTATTAATATTTTGTCTCACTTCATAGAATTGAGACATGTGTCCTCATCACTTATGACACTTATTGCATGCACACTTCACACTTTCTCACACACTTGTCAAGTGAGCTCAAAAGTGTTGCAAATTTGAAGGGGTATTCATTCATTGTCACCCTTCTAAACTCATTATACTTGCCTATATAAGAAAGGATCCTCATTTTATATTTATATTCTTTATTTGTATATCAATAGGCATACTATTGTGCTCATATTTGTTCACTAAAGGAAGGTTGTTTCATGCTTTCAGATCTTGGAATTATCCAAAAGGGTATTAGAGTCATGAGAGCATGTTCCTTATTGCATTAAATTAATTCCCACACATATCCCTATCATCGAAGTGTTGTGAAGCCAAATGGGCATTGACATTATGTCTAGAATGCTTGAGAAATTAAGAAATGCCTTATATTTTTTCAATTTTAGTAACTTTTTTTTTTTTATAATTTATTAATTCATGTACTTTATTGTATCATACAAATCTATACAGTACCACACAAATTAGTATTGTATAAAATATTTTGCAGAAAAATGATTTTTTTAGTAGAGGTCCAAAATCACCCTCTTCCCATCTACTAGTTTTTGGAAATTTGGCCTATTTGCAAATATATTTTGGCCTATTTGACCTATTTTGGTTGGTTTCCATTGTTGCATTGTTCATGGCATCTTTTTTTGGTGGTAAAAATTATATTTGTTTTTTGTAGAGATCCAAGGGTTTTCAAGGGGTCAACTATTTGCATATGTGAAGGAAATTTCTTTGTCTCTTTTGGCAGGTCTTCAGTATCTTTTCATACACCTCCACCTAGTAGTCTTCAAAGCCTACCATTATAATTTGTGAAATTGTGATCAAGGTCTTTTGGCCTTCACATGCCTCTTACATATCTCCCACATGGCCCCATCCATCAATAGGCTATGCCAATAATTTTTTAAGTTTGTAGGTTTTATTGAGCTACATAATAATCAATCTTGTGCATATTTGTAGCCCAGACCACACATGCAAGGTTCAACTTTACAAGTTTTTTTTGTGAAGATTTCAACTTTGTATTTTCCTTTGGCTTCCCACCTACACTTTTTCCTAATTGACTCACCCCTATTAATTGCATCTAAAATTTGGCCCCTCATTTTGGTAGCCTAGGAGTCTTCAAACATTAGAAAAGACCCTCATAGGTCTTTATGAATCTACCCATCTTATTACCCCACCATCTAGGGCCTCAACCCCACCGACCATATATTCCTTCAGGGCAAACCCCACCGACGAGGCTCCTAACCACCCAAGGTAGACCCCACCGATCATATTCGCCTTATAACCCCATCGATCTATATTCCTTAGGGAGATTGGGATGGTGGGGTTGGGACCAACCTATTCACCTGACAAAGAAAGTATTTCTTTATTTTAGTAGGTCTATTGAAGTCCAAATTTGAGGCATCAACATCTATAACTATAGTTTTTCTCTGTCAATTCATTACACGAAGGAATTGTGCTAAGAAACTATACACTTTTTAATGCTTCTTCTTCCTCTGCACATGTAAAGCACAAAAAATTCATGGAAGCCTAATAAAGAATGTAGTGGCAAAGGAAGTCTAAAAGTTAGATATTTTCTACCAACTTGATCTCTTTTTATTCTACACACCATATGTTGTAGGTTTCCCCCTCCATGTAGTCTTCTCCACTTTCCATGGTGCATTTCCTAGCATTATAAAGTATTTCATTTTCATAGGAATCTTTCCATTCATGGAATATGTTTCCTTTATTGAAGGCCTAGCCACTTTCATGAGATTTGGCAACATTTTTTATTACAAATATTTACAAATTCAACACCCCCACAAGGTTTGTTGACTCAGTCACTACTTGGCTACATTTATTGTTATCTATTGTACTTGACATTTAAAGTTACATTGCATGTTACTGCAACAAGAATAATAACCATTAGTGGTTCCAAAAATAGTAACTTGTTTTTCTACTAGTCATTCTAATCCACAAAGTGTTTGTAAGGGGTGAGTTTTTATTTTATTTTGTTATAACATGAAAATGAAGAGTCGGTTTTTCAAGTGTGAATAGTCGACATAATTATAATTTTGTTACAAAAAAATTGACGTCATGATTTTTTACTAATTGTATTGTTTTAATTGGTTTGTTGGCTTGTGAAGCCTACATTGTAAGTGAATTTTGATGAGGCATAAATTTCACCCAATTTATCAAAATTTTGCATATTTTTTTGAAATTTCTCAAAAAAATGAAAGGATTTCAAATTTGTAATCAGTTTAAGTTTTGGATAGCCCTATTTTTTAAAGATAATTGTTCTTTATAAATGATTTATTTAGGCATATGAACTTAGAAAACTTATAAAAAAATCTTGCACGTATTTTTGGGGGGCTCTAATTAGTAATAAACAAATCAAGGGGGTTATCTTATGTGTTATTATGAAAAATGGACATGATCCTAACTCCATTTAACTTATATGAATGGAAGAAATCAATGGAGATAAATATCAATAAATTATGATTACATTGAATCACTATGGGTTTGGAACTTGAACCTACAAGAGTAGCTAAAAAGAGAAAATAGCATAATTGAAATTATGAATCCTATGGAACATTGTGTACATTTGTTTCTCCCAATCTTCTCATTCACTTTGATTTTTTTAGAACACTTAATGATGTATGAAAATAATTAGAAAATTTGTTTGTTAAGAAATATGTAATAAGGGGACATAAATTATAGAATGAACTAATAAGTCTTAATCCACAAGATTTTAACACAATTCAAGAGTTATTCATAAAATTGAATTTTTTAAGGTTCCAACTTAAGCGATTTGGAATAGAAAAATAAGATGAAAAATTGGTCCTAAGTGTCTTATCAAAGTTAGGTCCTTAATATTTAGTGTTTTTTTCTACTTTTTATGCAATAAATAATGTTTTTGGTGCATTGCTACACTATGCCATTTTTTTCAAAAAACATTTCTCTCACAAGGAGCAAGACAAATTAATTCAAATGGGTACCATGTAGCATTCAAAACCATGTTCTCTTCTTTTAACCGACCAAAAGGATTTTTAATATAAGGGAAATAAAAAAGATAAGGATTAAACTAAGTGACCAAAATCAAAGACCATCTAATTCATCTCCCTCATAAAAAGGGAAAAATATAAGGAGAGGCCCACATGTAATTATTATAAGAAAAAAGGGAATGGCGAATGTTAATGCTTTAAAATGATGAAATGAGGCATCTTTTTCAACAACATTACATTTATTTTCCTACATCTAAGATAGGTGGCTCTTCTTCTTCTCCCCCTACATCATCTACATATTTAGACAAAGATAAGAAAAAGGGTATGGTACTCTTTGCTTCTACAAAAAACACATCACACAAGTATCTTTTTAATTCCAGGGCATCACACCACATGGCTACATCTAGATATATATTTTCTAATTTGAACCTTATTAATTACCACCAATCTTGATGGTGAATTACATCTATATGTCAACTCTTGTAAAAGGATCTATTAAAATTGGAGAAGGAACATTCAATGATATAATTTGTGTACCTTCCTTATCCAATAATCTATTTTCCATTTATCAGATTACACATAGTGGAACATGAAAAATATTTTAGTTCACGATTATCAGATATTTTTAGAGTAGAGACATCATTGCCATGAGTCATGTTGATCATGATTCCAGATAGCATTCCTTTTATTCTTTTATTTTTGCTGACTTTGATGATGGTTTGAGTATAGATGACACTAATGCATTCAACATGCATAATGAGATATAGTTTGGCTATTTGAACCTTGGGGTTCTATCCTCCTCATCAGTTCCTTCACCCTACACTAATGCCACACCTTCTTCACATTTTGATTCTTTAATAGTGAGTGTTCTTACATCATTGGTTTCTCATGATTCAAGGCAATAGAATATAAATAGTTGTGTTTCCACTATATTAGATTAGGATGATTACTGACAAGTAATATTAGACTTATTTAGTGAATCCTATTTTACATAGTTGGTAGAAACCTTTGATAACAACCAAATCAACACCATTTTCAACCTTTAAGAGTGTCCCTAAAGAAAAATCAGAGGATTAAAGGAAAATCTTAAGAGTGTCCCTAAAGGTGCTGTGCCAAACATCCTTATTGATAAAATGGTGGACCTTAAAGGGTCCTACCATGACTTTAAGTCTCTTTGTGAAGAAATAATTTCTGCTCTGGAAGCCAAAGTGTGTGGAATTAATGTGGACATCAAAAAAATTATGCAGGCATGTCATATTTCCGTGAAGAACAATGCAAAGTCTTTAGAAATCCTGTTTAGGAAAATCAGTGAGCTCAGAGAAGATCAGGTTTACTTCTCTGAGCTTATGGAGAAGGAAAGCGCAGCAAAGGGCAAGGGTAAGAAGACTCCTAAAGATGATGATAAGGGACCTACGACTAGAGGATCGAATGAGTGGAAGAAAACCTTTAATGTTGAGAAAAAGGAACTGTTGGATATGGTTGAAAAGCATAAGAACTAGTAGTTGGAGATGGCCAATACTCTTGGTGGCTTGAATTAGTTTTTTCTTGTTGCTTTCTATTTGGGTCGGGGTGTAGTTTAGGTTCTATTTTGATGTTGGTTGGTTGTTGGGTGCTGTTGGTTGCCTTTTGTTTTATCTTTCTTCAGCACCCACCATTTGGTGGTTTTTGGCTGATGGGTTGCTATTGGTGGTTTTTCCCCTATTAATCAGAACACTATTTTCAACCCATCTAAATATTTGGTTTTTGTTCTACATTAACCTTCCCATGGAGAATTTGAGTTACTTTCATATATTTTTCCATTGTCTCTGAATATTTTTCATCATTCATAGACTTCTTGTAGACATTCAAAATTTCCTATCTCATATCACACATCATTAATCTTGCATTTTCATCATTGGCATCACTAATTCCTCTTTTAACATCATTTTCTATCATTTTCACCTAATTTCCTCTATTAATTAAGTAATTTTGAATTATTGAATTAATTCATCCTATTTCATTAATATTTCCTCTTATCTCCCTTGTTTGAATAATTTTAATTATTTAATTAGCTATTAATCTAATTTTCTTCTAAAGTCCTATGATTAAATAATCTTAAATCATTTAATCATCTAATTCTCATCCCATTCATTTGAAATTTTCTTTGTTAATAAAGAATGTCCTAATTCTCCATAATTAAATAATCTTGAATTATTTAATTATCCTAATTTCCCTCTCAAAGGCATATTCCCTTGGAATATTCTTTTTTAAAATATCTCATTCCTCTCATTCATTCTTATCCCTCCATTTCTTGATCTAATATTTACCCTCCATTTCAAATTTCCTCAACCAATTTTCCTAAAATTATGGAGATATTTGAGTTCAAATTGATCTTGATCCCTCATCTTCCTTGATTCATTTAGATTCATGGGTCTTAAGGTCCAATCTCAACCATTATTTTTGGGACTTGAGGTTTAATCTAAACCATTTATTCAAACATGAAAAACTATAAAACAATCATTGCTCCTTCATTATCACAAACCTAGATCATTTGAGATCACTTTAGCATAGTAATATCATGAGAATTTGAGCAATTATATTCATCTAGGTCATCAATATTCATGCTTTTGCAACCATGGGAGCTTCATGATTAAGTAATACAACATCTCATCACCATGAAAATGGAAGGCAAGGTTTGCACATTGGCCGGCTTCACATTTTGAGTTGTTTTCATTGTTTATCTTGATTTCTAACCCTTGTATGCATTCACTTTCATTTTGTAAGTGGGATTTGATCTTCTATTGTTTTGGGTCTTCTTGATTTCTAATCCTTGTTTTCATATCAATTCCATTTTCCACTTAACATTATTAGCATACCTTGTGGGACCCACATCCCTATTTTTAACAAAATTTTGTGAGTTTGTATTGATTTGTAGGTTTTTGGGCATGTTTGTGTTTTACAGAGGTCATGTTTATGCATTTTTCTACCCCTACTCAACATTTTGTCATGCATGATAGAGAAATACGACCTCCCTTGATCATTTAATTATGTATGTGCTTTTTGTTTTAGGGTTTTCTAACTATTTTTTTACTACGTAGGAATCCAACCACATTTGCTAGATAACAGAGCCACTCTTGCTTCACTAGGTCACATTTGCTCGATAAAAAACTCACTCTTTCTAATTCTGGTGCTTTTGACAGACATTTTGATGTATCTAACATAATATCAGATCCATTTTTGTAGGTAACAAAGTCACATTTGTCTATTATTTTTTATCTCTATTTTTTTTACAATCATTTTAAGGTTTTAGTTTACCCTTACCCTAACCCTAACTTTCATTGCCTACTATTCAGTGTTTGTAACTCACATATTTTGTAGAAAATTATTGAGAGAAGATAAGATACTTTCAAAACTAATAATGCATTTTTGTTTGTAGGTACAAATGGTCCAAGACAATTTTATCAAACTACTAACACATTGTTTGTGGATCCTTATCAAATATCTTATCATTTATGCTTTCATTGCTTGGTAGTTCAAATCACATTTTGTAAAGGGTAAAAGTGGAATGGATTAAGCATACAAGAATTCAATTGAAGAACTCAAAATGAGAGAAAAAACCCACTTACCAATGAGATTAGATTATAGATCAAGCCATTAAATCAAACCCTAATGTTAGCATAATCAATTCAAACATAATTGAAATAAAAAAAACATGAAACAATCTCACCATCCCATTGTTGGAGAGCTTGGTGTTGTATAGTGTTGGATTGCTCAAACACTTAAAGCCTTCATGATTTCTAGAAAAATATTGATTGAATATGATGCAAAGATGACCTAGATGCTATGATAAATTAACTCAACTCAAATGGGCATGACTCAACTATGAAAATTATAGGTGATAAATGTGAAAGATTGAAAGTGATTTTATAGATTTTAGGAAATTAGATCAATGGTAAAGATTGAGATTCAATGCCCACAAAGAAGGGTTGAGATTGATCCCCAACACCCACAAATGAGACTGAATCAAGGAAGATCAAGGGATGTGATTAGTTAGAACTCAAAATATCTCCACCATTTTAGGAAAATGGTTAGGATATTTTAGATCAAGGGTGGAGATTAGATTTGAAGATCAAGGGCTAGAAATGGTTGAGACAAGTTAAGTCAAGATATTTTGAAAAGGAATATTTCTTTGGAATACGCTTAGTGGAGGGAAAATAGGATAATTAAATAATTAGAAATTATTTAATCATGGAAGATAGGAATATGTCATTCTTTAAAAAAGAATATTCCATTGGAGGAGAAAGATTAAAAGTGGGATAATTATAATCAAAATTATTTAATTATATGGGATTGAAAATATTAGATGAACCTAATTAAATAATTAAAATTATTTAATTAAGACGATGAAGGAGAAAATTAGTAATGAAATAGTGAATTAATTAAACAATGCAAGATTATTTAATGAATAGAGATAAATAGGGTTAAATGATGGAAATGATGTGAAAAGGGGATTAATGAGGTAAATTATGTGAAATGATGCTAAATGATATCAATGATGGAAAAATGTAGTTACAAGATTTGTGATGTGCGTTAAGCATTTTTACATGTCTACATTTTCCCCCTCTTTGACACAATGTACTTTTTGTATTGTTTTAAATAATTTGATGCTCAGACAAGGATGACAAAAATTAATATGATGCCCACTATGCCCCAATGATCAATAGAAAAATGATAAGATGCTAGGCTCCCCCCTTGAGAGGTTAGGTGGAAAAATTACTTTTCTAGGTCGGGTTTGGGTGAAGGTTCAAGACTAGTTTTTAGATGTATAGAGGATGAAAAATTAGGTCCTAGGTCACTAATAAAGCTAAAAATGATCCAAGATGCTCAAAATTTTACCTAGGAGGGTGGTAGTAGGCAAAAAACTAGGATTTGGTGAATTTAAATAGGAAATTAGGGTTCATTTGTTCCTCATTTTCACACTCAACTTTACATAATTCCTACTCTGTGGTGATTCAATGCCACATACATACATATGTGATGGCAAGGATTTCAGGAGCTCCACACCATTTTGAGGTAGTCTATTAATATTAGTGGCTAGTTGGCACAAGGGTTATGGTATGAAAGCTTCTATTTTCACTTTTGATTTCTCATTTATGCATTTAATAGGAAAAAGTAGGACAACCAATAGTGATAGTCTTTAGGATTTTTTCTATTATCATGGGATTATCACTAATGCAACTTTAGAATGCACACTCTTGCAAAAGGGCAATGCTATTGCTTTAGATTGGCATTATTTCTTAAGGGTGACATGCTTGCATGTTCGTGGTTGTGAAAAATGACTATGCATGTTATGTAGTTAGGATATTTTCACTATTGTATAAGAGCAACACTTTTGCAAAAGGTGACTTTGCTTATAAAAAATAGGCTCGCTATCAAAACACTCAATGTGGTTTCTTCCTAAGATGCTCACACTTGCAAAAAACATTGGTTTACTAATTTTGGTTGTTGATTTAATTTTTTGGCCATATTTTAGCAAATTAATGCTATGGGTTGAATACTTGCAGGCCTCTCTACATCCTCCATACGCTAGAGAGTGTACACCTAGGATCCTAGAAAAGATAGCTCACTTTTATGAGGTTGCAAAATATTTTCTACAAGCTATGGGATTTGATCATATTGTGTACATGCCTAAGATTTGAGCTCATTGAGCCATGATGATTACTTTGGTAGAGTGATGGAAATTAGAGACAACTACTTTCCACTTGCCTATAGGTGAGTGCACCATTACCCTTGAGGATGTATGGAGGATTTTGAGGATTCCCATCCATGGTGTGATGGTTACTTATGATGTTGTGAGGGGTACACAAGAAATGGAAAGATTACTAAGGGTTTTACAGCTTACTATCATGGAATCTCAAATGGATCTAACTCTAATTTTTGATGGCTGTGATGATATGGTGATTGTGCTAGCTAGTTTGATAATGAGATCTCTAATGCCAGATATGAGATCTCACATATTTCTAGTTGGTTGGGGATTTTTCATTGAGATTATGATGGAGGGGATCTAATATGCATGGGGACCCTGCTTGTTAGCTCACTTATATCATGACATGCACTAGGCAAATTACCGCGAGGGTAGCAATAGTTTTGTAGGTGTCACTCTATTACATGTTTGGTCCTAGGAGGACATTTCTATTACACAACTACGGGGTGTCAATCAAAGAGATTCCCATGATTCCTACTCATACAAATACCATGATTGGTTGAACTACTGACATCTAGACAAAGGACAACATTGGCGAGCAGTCTTTAATGACATGAAAGAGTTCATATGGAGGCCATACCTAGATTGTGAGGCCTAAAACAATGATCTAGAGTATTTGGTGTATAGAAGTCATACTCGATACTTGATTGGTTGAGTAGACACTATCCTTGAGAGATATCTTCCCAGTAGGGTTCTCCACCAGTTCAAGGAGAGACAAACCATGCCAGTCAAGGACTACCATGCTCGATATGCATGGACCATGAGAGAGGTCAATACATGGGGGCCCAAATTAGATTGTAGGAGAGTGGTATATACTTCATATCACAAGCACCAATTGGATGGGGTTGGGTTGTAAGCCCTAGGGATCCTGGGACTACATGCAATTTTGATGCATGGTGGTCTAGGAGGAGGCCAGTTAGATATATTATTCCTCCATGTGGATCAGGCGTAGGAGGTTTGGTCCTAAGCCAAAGGAGGAGAGGAGATGTCGTAGGTATCCGAGAGGTTAGGTAGAGACAAAGGATAGCCCATGAGCAGTAGGAGTGAACACAATAGCTTGGGAAAGGTGACAGAAAACATGACATGTAGGTACCTGAGGATTAGAGAGATGGACAGAGGGATGGATAAGATCCGAGTCACCAGAATTTGCAAGTACCACATGCACCTCCTATCCCATAAGGAGATTTAGTTGTATTTCTTCCACAGGTTGCTACAGAGAGGGATTAGGCTTGTGTAGAGTGTGATCAAGATATCCAAGATAGAGATTCCAGTTCTAGGGAGAGGGATGTAGAGATAGCATAGAGGCAAGTCATGAATGCATAGGTTGTGATTCTTACAGCTAAGTGGGACTACGATAGGTCCAAGAGAGATGCCTTAGTTATTGAGAGAGAGATAGAAAGGATATAGAGGATATAGATAGAGGTTGCATAGGCCTCCTCCATCCCCCATGCATAGTATCATTTTGAGTGTGACCTACTAGTAGAGGAGAGGACTTATTACAAGACCCTTTATGAGATTTAGGTTCTTAGGTCTTAGAGACGGCCTAGGTTAGACACGAGGAGTACCACCACAATGGTAGATCCTAGTATGTCAAGTGGAATTTCAATTAGAAGACCAATAGTATAGCCTTCTATTCCTCGTTTACAGCCTCACCAGTCACCTCCTAAGAGCATTCCAAGATCACCCATTAGAGAGGACCAAGAGAGACTACCGCTTGATGGAGAGCAGAAGGGATAATATTGTTTTATTTTTTACACATGGACTTGATGTAGACATGATTATATATATAAATTCATCAATATTTTGAGCCTTTTGTATATTTTGTATATTTTTGATGTATCACACATATTTATGATGATGATAATGTACTGACATTTCTATTTTTTGATGATATATGAGAGATGGCCATTTTTTATGCGAATTATTATGTGTTATGAGATGATCCATAATATGTATTGTGTTTATGATAATAATGGATTTATTCTATTCTATGCAATGATGATGCATGCATTGATGTTGGTGATTTCCTAATACTATATGGATTTGATGATGTTATGAGATTCTTATTTTTTGCATTTTCTAATGCTTTGACATGATATACATAATGTGGATGATATATGGTGATTCATGTATGTAATGGATGATGTTTTTGTGATGTAATGATGCTCTATAATATGATTGATATTATGTGCTAATGATTTTCTAGATTTAGGATACATGCAGTACCAATAATTTTGTAATGCAGGATGAAAATGTTAGTCAGAAGAAATGTTAGTAGGATTAAAGGATAGAAGAAATTGGATGGCATTGATCTAATTGCTAAAAAATCCATAGACTATGATGATAGGTGTGAAAGAATAATAATGATTGATGATGTGTAAAACGTGATGGGTATTCTTTTGCTTCATGGAAAAGACTAAGTAATTATCATCATAGAAATCATTATTGATGTAGCAAATAGACACAATGCACCAAGGTGGCTTTGTATGTATTGCATAGACTTTTACTCTACAAACAAGGAGTATGCTTTCTCATACCAGACACACGGAAACCTTGTTAGAGTGTATGGGTTAGAAACTTAGATCATTTTGGATCATTGCACTAAGAGGTGTGAGGAACCTAACGTGCAAGGACATTTTAGTTGCCTGAAACAACTTCCACATACACAAGGAAAGTATTCACCATGGTCACATTGCAAAAATATCCCACAAACATGGAATGCAAAATCGATGATGATGTCCCATTCCTTCCTCTCTAAATTATTATGGACATCCTCGAGAGGTCACTAGAATGCGATAATAAGATAAATCAAAAGAAAATATCAGAACCAAGATAAACAATGTTGATGTATCACTTGCCAAAGAAGTTTTCTTATGAAGGGTCCATCGACAGTGACCATTGTAGGAATGATTCATCCATTAAGATACATGTCAAGATGTTAATGATGATGATGATGATGATAAGGCGATAGGATTGATTGATTGATAAGCCATTGATGCTTAGGGGTTGTTTTAGTCTGATAATCATCAAGTCTTTGTTATTTTTTCTTGAAAATTTTGGATTTCGATGATTGCTATGATTGTTTGATTACTTTGCCAAGGGTGAGGATGATTATTTGTTTATTATGGATGGGTGATTAAAGAGATAGGATTTTTGAGATTTTTAGAATGTTTGTATGATTTTAAGGTTATTTGAGGTTGGTTTTGATATTTTCACAATATTTGGATTTTTTTGGTATTTTGAGAAGTTTAGAGACCAAGAGGGGGACCTAAGGGGATTGACCTAGTGCCTCGAGGGCTCATCGATAATGGACTTGCCTACATTATACATGCAAAGACATCGTAGTTCACTTGTTGGACTTAAAGTGGCTCACACAAAGATGACCAACAATGTTTTTGGTATTTTGATGGTTTTATGGATTTTTTGGGATTTTGATGGTTTTATGATTTTTTGGGATTTTGATGGTTTTATGATTTTTTGGGATTTTGATGTTTTTTTGGATTTTTAATGTTTATTTGGATGTTTTTGAGTTTTTTGGATAGAAAATAAGCCATGGCTCAAGATTTTGTAGATGATAATGTAGTAAAGATCATTTTGGATCAACTTTTCTTTCATTTGGATATGTTTAAGTCACAAAATGAGTTAAAGGACATAGAGTTATTTCAGATTAAGGTATTCATACTTGCCCCAAGTGTTTTGAAATTTATAAAAATCATGAGTAGATAAATAGAGTTGAGTGATAGGTGGAAGAAATTTCAAAATGGAGGATCTAACTTCCAAGGACTACCTTGTAGTAATTGTACCATGTTAGGATAAAGGATCTGTATTTGGATAGGGTTGGATAGTGATGGGTATATTTGGATAGTGGCAGGTGTAGGTGATAGTACGGTAAAAAATAAGGTATATTTGATGGAAAAGATCATGTCAATATTTTAATAGAAAAAAAAAATTGAATTATTTGCCCCTAGTTTCATCAAAATCAAGATGGGTTTAAAACTGGATGGATTTGGTATGGATCATGGGTTTTATTATGGTTAAGAATGGATAGGATGTGGGATTTTATTATGGATGCAGTAAGTTTCTTCCAACTGGAAAAATGTACATGGATCCTTGAATTCTACACATGGCACCTGTTTACTAGGTTTTCATCATGGTACTTGTCCACATCACCACTAAAGTGGTTTTCACTAGAGGATGAAATTTTTCTCTTTACTACTTTATTTTGATTTTGATTTTTTTGATTTTTTGATTTTGATCATGTTGAACGCTCTTTGGGTGTTGATGTAGATGCTACTATTATGATGTTCCAATGGTATCTTGATTGGGAGAGTTGTTGTGCCAAGACATGGGTGCTTGCATATAACTTCTAAATGTTCTTTTCATTTTTTTTGATACCAGGATTAGCCTTATCTAAGTGTGCACATGGCCATAAAGTTCCCTTAGAGTCCTTATGATAAATAGTAGCTGCTAGTACATAGTTGATGCTTGATTTGGATGTTCTTCTTCTTGGGATTGGTGGATTTCAATAAGTGATATGAGATGAGGATGGATTATTTGATAGCTTGGATATTGAATATTTTATTTTCCAAGCTTGTGATGATGAGGTGTGAAAGGTGGATGTGGAAGTTTGCATGAATTTAGGACCAAATTGATCATTTTAATTTGAAGCTTTCTTTTATATTGATGGACAATTTTGGTAACTAGATTTTTATTTTATTTGATCCAAAGTTTATTTAACTAATGGAGTTTGGCTTAGATCATTTACTTTTTCTTGCTTTATAATTTGTTTGAGATTTATTTGTCCACTTCAATTTTTTAATTCATTAGCTTAAACATTTTTCTCCTTTCCCTTGTGGGAATTTGTTTCTTGTTGGCCCCAATTAATGGGTAGAAAGATGCAACAATAGGGATTTATGACATGGATGGTAGAATTACTAAAAGTAATTTCACTACAAGGACCCTTCATGACTCACATGTTGATAATTACACTAGATAAAGTTGCCCCCAGTACAAGTGAGGTATCACCAATATGGTTAGATCCTTTGACTATCAAACAACTAATTTCTTGGTGTTGAGAATTGTCAAGAATAGTCATCTTCTCATTATATATTATAGATCACTGTTCAATACATTTGGCATGAAACTGAGTAGTAGATTCAGGTGATGCTTCAAAAGGTGTGGTTGTTCTAAATTTGATATAGAACCCTTCTTCATGGTATTTCTCTAGTATATTATCATGAGATTCTATGAACTTGAGTATAGCTTCATCATTTCCAAATATGCTTGAAGTGGGAGATGATTGTTTTGAATCAAGATCATCTACATGTACAAAGGAAGTAGGTACTTTATAGGTAGATGTAGGAATTGTTGGTGTATGGTTGTGATCATCCTTTGTGAGATCCTGAATGGATTGGAAAATGCTCATTAGGTCATAATAATACTTCAAGGAAGTTGTAGGCATTTTGTTTTGGCTTATTGTGGGAGAACTATTGTTTACAGCTTGAAAAATGTTTATTATCTAATGGTAGTATTTTAGAAAAATAGGATCTTGATCTTAAATCATCTTGGAGCAACCCTCATCATGCTTAGGAGTATTTTCTTGACATGAAATTTGGGTAGATGTTGTGTAATAAAAGGAGGATTCTAAATCTTGAGTGGATATAGAAGATGATGGAGAACATGGTTGTGCTTGAATTGGATTTTCTTGATCTTGGATTTGGATAACATCAGTTTGTAAATTTTCTTCAGAATCGGTATCATCTACTATAGATAGCCCTTGGGTAAGATCTTAGGAACTAGACAATGATTTCGGTGAGGAAGGTATGGATTGACTTTGTGAAGAGCTTGGAGATGGAATAAGATATTCTTTGAGATCAACTTCTTCAACATGACATATCATATGGGAAAATGGAAGAGGAATATTATGATATGATATGCACTTGAGAGGATTATGTTGATGCGATACATTGCTAGTCACAAGAGAATAGTTTTGATCACCTGTTTGAAAACCCTCTTGATTAATATCCATTTTCTCATTAGGAGACTCAAAAATATTATTGATACAAGTGTAGGATCGTTCAACGTATCCCAACACACTATCATAGATAAAGTTGGCTTCATTATAGGACTTTCCCTTATTAGAATCCTTTTTATTTCCATGATTGGTCACTATTGTTTGCTGGTCCACATTAATCACGCCTTTCTCAATGAGATCTTGTATAAGTTGTGTTTAAGTTTGACACAACTCTATGTTTTGTGACCCTTTATTCGATGAAATTTACAAAAATCATTTTCATTATGCCATGAAGGTTTGAACTATGGTTCATCATATTATTTCTGCTCAAGAAACTCAATAAGTTGTAATTGGAGTAGTTTGTTCAAGATGGCCTCAACAGGTTCCCCTAACAGAGTGTTTGTGCCGTGTTTGGTTGGAATAATTATTGTTAAAACTTGATTTTCATCTTAGGGGATTTTGATTTTGATCCATTTATTGATTCTTTGGAGGATCGCTTGATTGATTGTTTTGAACACTATTTTGGGGATTTTTAGATAGAAATTGTATGTTTTGAACAAATTTAGCATCAACCACTCCATCATTGGTGACATTTTTGTTCTTTGCGCATATGTAGGGTTTATCACTTGAAACAAATGTTTGATCTTTGTTATTGTATAGTTTTATGGAACCTTTTATAATGAGATCTCTTTCAATGGTTAAACCCTTTTCAATGATGTCCTCAAAGGTATTAGGGCATAGCATCATTAATTAGAAGCTTATGCCGGTTTGAAGGTTGAGATAAATATTTCAACAAGTTGCTTCTTAGGAATGGGCCACTTGAATTTAATCACTTTATGTCTCCATCATTGCAAGTAAGAAGCAAATGAATCACTTTGGTTTTATTTTATCTTATACAAATCAAGAACCGTGATGTATTGTTCAATGAAAAGTAGTTGATGAATTATTTTGATAACTCATCAAAAAATTTAATTCCAAGTGGAAAATGAGAGAACCATTCAATAGATGTAGCTCCTAGACTTCTTGGGAAAAGTCTCAATAGATAAGAGTCATTGTTAGAAACCTCCATGCAAACTATGGAAAATTCTTGCATGTGTTCAATTGGGTCCCTTCTTCCTTTGTATTTATCAAATTTTGGATTTTCAAAGTTTTTTGGAAAGGGGATCATTGATATGTTGCAATCAAATAGATATCGACATATATCTTGCAATGCATAGCTCTTCTTGGGTTTCCCAAGTTGTATATCCAATATCCTTTGACTAATTTTTTGAGCTTGCAATGTTATATCGTTACTAGGTATGTTCATTTGTGGATTAATCGTGTTATAGCCTTGTTGTCCCATAATGAATGTTGAATCATATGATGGGTTTTGTATGGGTGTAGGACCTTGAGGAATGTTTTGTGTGTAATCATGAGGGTTGGTTCTTTGTTGAATGTTATGTGTATATTTTGGATTGATGGTTTGATGTTGTGGAATGATTTTTTTGTTGTTGAGGTACGTTTTGTTGTGTTTATTGATGTATGAATGTTTGGTTTTTTAGATTGGGCACTTGATATTGTGGATTCATGCTAGTTTGTTATTATGGAATGAAAGTATGATGTTGAGGATGTGGTTTTGTTTTTTGTTGGGGGTTTTGGATGAATGAAGATCTATATTCACTTTACATGATATTAGGATCTGGATTTTTTTTTGTAACCCTTGTTGATATTGTACATTGTATGAAGGTCCATAGTATTGGGATTGTCATTGCATGTATTATGCTTGTGTTTGATCTTGAGTATTTTTTTAATACATGCTTTGATCTTGAGGGATGCTAGTTTTTATTTCTTGGTAGATAGGTTGTCATTGTGTATGAAGGGATGGATTGTTTTGTTGTGCTTGAGTATTGTTTTGATTGGGTATGGTATAATTGGGTGATGCCATGTGCTATGATTTTGAGGGAATGCTGGTATGAAGTTGTGGTAAGGATGCATCATATAGGTTTCTTGATACATTAGGAATCCTTGTATTTATTGACACATTATGCATTACAAGTGGTGTAGAGAATGGATTGGTGGATTGTTGAGCCATGTTTTAAGCTGCAATAATATTTGGATTAAATTGACCATGTTGAGCAACCATTGCTTGTTCCACTTGAGATGGATGTATATATAGTGGATTATCAACATATCCATAAGGTTTCTCATTGATTGGAGCTTTGGATTTTGAAAAGATAGATGATATCTTTGGATCTATAGTTGATTTAAGGATTTGTCTCACAACCATTTCATCATTCATGAGAATAATAGTTGGATCTTTGATATCTTCCACATTAAGGTCCATGGGTAGCTTGGCACCATGTTGTGCAAGTTTTAGGAAGTGTGTTAGGATTTGATCCAAGTGCTTTATCCATTGTGCTTTGCATCCTAGGATCTTGGGTGTATTCTAAAATATTCTCTTCAATAATTTTAGCATCACTATCATCATCTTCTACGATTACATCTTGAGGATTAGGGGGTTGGTTTTATTGTCAAGAAATTCTAGCTTGATATTGAAGATGAACATTGGTGTCATGTTCTGATGGATTTGGATTAAGTGGTGGTTGTGAGAGATTGACATTATGTCTTGAGGGGGCTGAGTAAATAGGAGGTTCATTAGGACTATAACCCCATGGTGTAGGAATTTGAGTTTCAACATTGGTAGTGGTAGGTCCACTAGAGCTACTTGTGTTAGCTGCCATGTTCTTTCTATGTTGAGACTTAGTAGGTGTCATAAAAATGTATACTAGACAATGGAGAATGAGAGATTGAAAGTTATGAAAGTGTGAAGATGTTTTGGTTTGATATTTTTGTTTATGAAATAATGTACAAAGGGAATGTTGGTAAACCTTTGGGAAAAAATGTTGTTGTCTGATTGATGTTGATCTTGGGATAGTTTTATGACAAAGTTTGATTTTGGAATTTTGGATGTTAAAGAATGACAATATTTTGGTACTCAACCCTATAATGAAGGTATGAGTGGATTTTGAAATATTTTTGAAAAATGATGCTATGTTTTTTTGTTTGACACTCAACGCTATGATGAAGATATGAGTCAATTTTTAAAAATATTTAGGGATGATTCTAGTCTATGGACACAAGGATAAACAACATTTGGGTGATGATTTTCTAAGTCTAAAAAGTGTTGATGAAGGATAAGTTTATTTATCTAATTGAACTAGACTCATGATTGCAATTAAGGAAGGATGATAGTAGTCTAGAAACTTAGGGAGAAGATAATATCCACTAAATTTGATAAGGCCACAAGATGATAAGTGATGAGGTAAAAATAACCTCATCATAATAACATAATAAAGTCCTATCTCATATATGCAAAATCCTTATCCTCTGCCAATTAATTAAACTTTAGGCAAAGTAGTTTCTTATCTTTTAAGAAAAATAGTACAAACTTTATTTCTTGTGATTTATTGAAGTATCTTTCCAATGCAGATTTAATGGGTTGTTTTAATTATTTTGTAGGATAATAATCAGTCATCAAGCTGCAGTTAAAATCATTCAATCAGCAGGTGCTCCAAAAAAGATTAAAGATGTGCACTAGAAACATGCTCTAGAACTTTAGGATAATGGACCGAAATCATAGTTGTTGTTAGTTTTTATTTCTGTTATGTTTTAAAAAGTTTAAAGACTTCATGGCTCGACTCGAGCCTCTTTAATATCTATGTAATGGGTATTTAAAGACAAAGTTTGTTTGTAATCTGTTATAGACTTTTTCAATGGTAAACTAAGCCATCTAAAATATAGGATTTAGTTAGAAGTTTTCTATAAATATGTAATCTCCAAAAGCGGAAGATAACACATAATAGTATTGTTATGTTGTCGACATGTTTTTTGAATATATATGAATAAAGAGATTATTAAATATTAATTCCCTAGTTGTTGAGTATGGATGAAAATTAATTTTAATAGACTTGAATTCTTGAATCAGTTGTGTATGTGACCTGAGGATGAACGTAGTAACCCGCGAGCTAGCCACTCAAGGGAAAGTAGATTAAATAGATGAGTACTTTCCTTTCTATTTCTTTTATTACATGAATAATAATTATGAGTATAGTCATTTGCACCTAGTAATCTTGTAGAAGTCATTAATAATGTTGTTGTAGAGTCTGAAGTTCCAGAGCACTCATTGTCTATTATTTCCATAGTGTGAAAGTTGTTACACATTGTTATTTTTTGTTATTAATTAGATGTTTCATAGTTTATTTATGAGTTTTGCTACTTTTGTAGTTTACACACTTTTCAGTTTAGTTATTTCCATGCTTTCTCATTTATTTATCATGTTTTCTAGATTACTCATTTTATGATTTCTAGTTTAATATCCTCCCATATTTCTTAAAATAAAATCATTTTCAATTAGATAGTTAGATGGCCTTAGGTTAGGAATTAACGTTAGCTGCTCTTAAAAACTAGAAAATCTAAAGGAGATAATAAAGTCTTCTTCTATTATAGATTTCCTTGGACACTACCTTGTTGACATATTGAACTCTTATCTTCTAAAGTAATGGGACCTAACAACAACCCATCACTTTTTGGCATCATTGCTAGGGGCATCTTTGTTGCTTGAGTGTTAATAGGAGATGCCTCAAATACCTCTTTTTAGGCCAAAATGCCCCCTTTGGCTTCCTTTTCTGCATGGTCAGGAAAAGAGGCCCTCACAGAAAATTTATACCAAAGACCCCCCCAAAATATGTACCAATCATACATAGGGAGGCCCAAGGCTCAAAAAACCACTCTGTTAAATAATTAATTGAGCCTAACCCACCAGAGGCTTTCCACTATTTTCCTGAAGATCATCCAGTAGAACAACCTGTCACATAGGAAATTATCCTAGAGGAACGTATTCCTCTGAACATCATGGGTGATCGTAGGGATAAAGACAACCGGAATAATGCCAACCGTAATAACAATGATCCTCCACCACCTGGTACATTCACGTATCCTATTACTCTGGATGTAGATGATGATACCATGATGAAAAATATCTCTCTAGCTTTCTTGCCAACCTTTCGTGGTTTGTCCTCGGAAGAACCAGACTAGTTTATTTTCAAATTTAAGGTCCTTTGTCAAACCTACAACTATAGAAATGATAACCATAAACTTAAGTTGTTTCCTTCTAACTTGAAGGATACAACCATGCATTGGTTTATGGGATTATCTGTAGGATCTATTACATCTTGGGATGACATGGAAAATGCTTTCTTGCATAAATACTAGAGTTATTGTAGGGTGAGTGATTGAAAATATGAGTTGTTTAAACTTAGAAAAAATGAGGATGAGAGTCTAGAGGACTACCTAGACAGGTTTGTTTTCTTGTCTAAACGATGTGGAGAAGAGACCATTAGAGATGAGATTATCAAGACCATATTTCTTAAAGGACTCGACGAGGATGCTAGGTGAATCCTTGATTTAATGGGAAAAGGAGACGTGTCTCAAATGGCCCTTGACAAAATATGTAAGTTGTGTCAGAATTTCTCACATACCCATGGAGGCATTCACAAAAGTACTTTTTTTAAAGGGTCTAATGACATAGGCAAGCTCCGGGAGGAAATAGAAAACCTTAAAATGGACATACTCGTTCAATTGAACACTACACTGGATGGTATACAAGCTAAGACATGCAATATTGAGACTTTGTCCATCTACTATCCTAGATGCAGAAATAATTATCTATTACGAGAATGCTCCCTAGACAAGGTTAATCTTTTTCAACTTTGTGAACAGAATCATCCTACAAACAAGTGTGATCTCCTTACTGATCTCAAGAATTCCAAGAAAAGGATTGCACATGTTGAGGAAGAAATAAATGTGGTAAATCAACGCCAAGGAGGGAATTTTTCTTATGGGCAGAATTCCAATCCCGCTTGGAAACCCCAAAACAACAGGGTAGGCAATTAATGGATCCCATCATGGCCTCAATTGCCCCCTCAACAATATAATTGGGGAACTCCCTATTAGGGACCCCCTGAATGGGAAACTCAATCATGGGGAACTCAACAGTGGCCAACCCAAACAAAATAGTAGTGGTATCCACAACATACTACTCCTCAATGGAATCGGGGGCAAAATCAATTCTATAATGGGCCTCGTAGGAACCAACAACAAAATTTGTTACCTCCACCCTAGAATCCTCCTCAGAGTAAATAGATAAATCAACCTTAGATCCCAATGTAACCACTTCCCAATCCAAAGAACAATCGACATAATATTCTAGTATACTCTACTGAACAAGATAATGTTACTAAACTTAATGCTATACATTGTGGAAATGTTCAGTTGCACTTGGGTCGAACAATTCAACCACCAACCATTGAAGAAATTATGGATGAGCCTACTCTTGAAACTCCCGAGAAGGATACTCCACCCAACCACACTATTCTCGTAAATAATATTGTACCTCCTTCAGTAGCAGGAGCTGTTGACTTACCTTAGGAGGAGGAGGAAGGTCAGTCTCTAACTAATCTTACAAAGGATACCTCTCCAAAAGAGAAAACTCAAGCGCCATTTCTGGAGCGTTTGAAATTGACCACTTCGAAAGATACTCCGAAAATGTCTTTAACCTCTAAAATTGCATTAATTCAAGAAATCAAACAACTGCAAATAGAGGTTCCTTTGCTACAAGTAATACATGAAATTCCCGAGTTGAATTAGCTGATCAAACAATTGTGTATTAAAACCTCAGGGAGGAAACCAAAGAAAATAAATATTGTGCACATCGATGGCTATTTAGCTGAATTTTTGTTTGGAAAGACTGTCGCTCCAAAATATGATGATCTTGGTAGTCCACTTATAACTGTCACAATTAATGAGGTAGAAATACCTAATGCATTAGTGGATTTAGGAGAAGACATTAACGTAATGACTATGGACGTGATGGAAAAATTAGGTCTTACTAATTTACGTCCCACAACTATAGTCTTACAGATGGAAAATTAGTCCATAGCCATTCCAAAGGGCATTATTGAAAATTTTCTTGTCAAAGTTGATGGATGGGAGTACCCAGTTGAATTTCAAGTCATCCAATCAGTTACACCCAAAGATAGCTATCCAATAATTCTTGGAAGACCATGGTTGGCCACTATCATAGCTAAAATTGACTACAGAGAGGGAGGAATGACCATTTCACATGGTCTAGATAGTAAACATTTATTCTTATACCCTCCTGCTAAACCCACTGAAAATAACAAAGTCTACGTTGATGAACCAGGAGAGTCTAATGGTCAAGATAACTTGGCTTCCTTAGCCATGGTAGTGATTAAACAACATGAAGAGGAATTGGAGGATGAGTTAGTAAATGATGTAGCACACCTTGATATAGGCTCAAGTGATGAGGAAATTATGGATGCATTGGAAATTTTGGGACAACCAATTGATGTGCATGGGATGGAACAAAATTTCACTACCATGGGAATGCCTTGTCCTTTGGCCAATATGATTCCTAGAACTAGCTATTTCTTTGAGAACGTTACAATATTTCATCGAATGATACCCCATATATGTCCTCTCAATACTTTGCTATGACCAATCCATACAGTCATGTATTCCCATCCTAGAATAAAATCAATCATGCTTCTATTGAGAAAAACCTTGAACATCAATAGTTGGCTGACAAAATTAGAAGAGGATAGATTATTAAATGTATTGGTGAAGAGGTCTAAATATTTTTCTTGGGACTAGATAGACATGAGGGGAATCCATCCAAGTGTTTGTACGCATCACATTTATACTGATCCTAACATAAGACCTATACGTTAGCCACATAGGAGACTCAATCCTACATTAAAGGATCTTGTCAAAATTGAAATTGAGAAAATCCTTCGAGAAGGATTTATTTATCCCATATCTAATAGTAAGTGGGTGTCGACTATGGTTGTAGTACCAAAGAAAAATAGAAAGTGGAGAATATATGTAGATTACAGAGAACTTAACAAAGAAACTCATCGAGATTATTTTCCCTTAGCGTTCATGGACTAGGTTCTAGACAACTTGGCTAGGAGGAAATATTTCTCCTTTTTAGATGGATTTAGTGGTTAAAACCAGATTTAGGTAGCACTAGAAAACCAAGATAAAATGATGTTTACTTGACCATGGGGCACATTCACATATCGTGTTCTTCCCTTTGTACTCTGTAACGCTCCTACAACTTTCTCGAGATCCATTTTGGCTATATTTATTGAGCTTGTCAATGAATATGTAGAAGTTTATATGGATGACTTCACTGTCTATGGTTCAACCTATGATGAAGCCCTTCAAAAATTGGATAAAGTTTTAAAGTTTTACGAGGATCACCAAATTTCCCTTAGCCATGAAAAGTGTTTAATAATGGTGGAACAAGGAATAGTCTTAGGTCATCATATCTCCTCGGAGGGAATAAAGGTTGATCTTAAGAAAATTGAGGTCATTCAACAACTGGATACTCCTCAGACGCAACCGGATGTTAGAAGTTTTCTTGGGCATGCTAGATACTATCAAAGGTTTATAGAAGCCTTCAGTAAAATAGTTGCCCCTATGTTTTCCCTTCTCCAGAAAAATTTAGAGTTTAACTGGACACCTAAGTGTCAACTATCATTCGAAACCATAAAGGAGAAGCTTGTCTCTGCTCCCATCCTGTGTGGGCCAAATTGGAATCTTCCATTCCATATCTATGTTGATGCTTCGTATGATGCAATTGGTGCAGTATTGGGGTAAGAAGATGAGGATGGGGGTAAATATGCAATTTACTTTATTAGTAAAAACCTAACATCCGTTGAGAAAAACTACACAACAACGGAAAAAGAATTTCTGGTTGTGGTTCATGCCACTAAATTTATTTTCCATTATATTACAGGATATAAAGTTACAGTCTATACAAATCATTCAACTATAAAATATTTAATGAATAAACCTATAGTTAATGGTCAAATAATGAGGTGATTACTACTCCTTTAGGAGTTCAATGTGACAATACTTGACAAGCTTGGAAAATTTAATGTAGTGGCAGACTTTTTGTCTTGAATTAAACAAGAAGATGGTGATTGTGCACCTATGCAAGATGAGTTTCCAGATGAAAATCTGTTTGCTATTTCTACAAAGACACCTTGGTTTGCTGATGTTGCCAGCTATTTAGCCACTTTTGAAGTACCACTTGGTTTTACATTAAAACAAAGGAAGTGACTTATTAGAGAGAGTGCACCATTTAAATGGATTAATGGGATTTTATTCCATTGTGAACCTGATATGGTCTTGAGAAGATGTGTTTGGGCTGATGAAACTTACATATTATGAGGGCTTGTCATGATGATCCTTCTGGGGGTCATTACTCTGCAAAAAGAACTTCTTATAAAATTTTGGGTGCATGATATTATTGGCCTTCAATGCATAAAGACATTAAAAATTATATTCATTGTTGTGATGAATGTCAAAGAGTAGGAAGACCAACTTCTTTTACATAAATTCCCTTGTAGCCCCAGGTTGTCCTTGAACCATTCAAAAAATGGGGATTGGATTTCATTGGTCCCTTAGACCCTTCCTCCCAAGGGAAATAATATATCCTTGTCTGCACCAACTACCTGGCTAAATGGGCAGAAGTTCAAGCCCTACGTGTTGCTAGAGAGGAATGAGTTGTTGACTTCCTCTATAATAAGATTTTTCTTAGATTTGGAGCCCTCCAAACCATCGTTATAGATCGGGGACCCCAATTCATGTCCAAACTTATTCTAGAATTTACAAACCATTTTTAGGTGAGTCACAAGAAGTCTTCTCCCTATCACCCTCAGGAAAATGGCCAAGTAGAAGTGACTAATAGGGAGTTAGAAGACATATTGAAAAAAATGGTTTCTTCAAGAAGAAGATATTGGGTTAGAAAATTTCCTAAATCTTTCTAGGCATATAACAACACAACATGGAAATCCACAACTGGATTCAGCCCCTATGAGCTTGTTTTTGGGAAGAAACCTCTTTTTCCCATTGAGTTTGAACTCCAAACACTACGAACAACTATGGAGTTGGGTCTAGATCTGAAACGAGCCCAAGTGGAATGAGTTTTATAGTTAAGTGAATTGGATGAGCTTCATTAGATATTGTCCATCAAATCGATCTGGTTCAACACCAACAAAATTTTTGGCATGACAAACACATTAAAGAGAGAGAGTTCCATAATGGTGATATGGCCTTGCTATTCGATTCTAGATACAAAGATCACAAAGGGAAACTTAGGACTCATTTCTTGGGGCCATATGAAATTTTTGAAGTCTTCTCAAATGACACAGTTCAGTTGAAACCCATTGATGGTGATACACAAACTCTCTTAGTAAATGGTCATTGCCTACATATCTACCATAAAATTGTCAACAAAGAAGAATTTACAAAATTTGTAAAAATGCAGGGAGAAATTCAATGCATTGACTCTGCCAAGGCAGAGTCCACTTAACCCTACTTATTACATATTAAAAAAAAAATGATGAAAAAAATTGTAATAAAAAAAAGACATGTGTACCAATTTGTTTTAAATATTTTTTCATTAGATATTATTTTCGGACTTAACTACATATTGTCCCCATTTTGCAGGACTTGTCATAAAGATAGAAATAACTTCTAGAGCACCTTTCCAAGATGCTCTAAAACTTGCTAGTCCAGATGCCTAGTGCTCCAGAACTTACCTCTTGTCACGACGAAGCTCTAGAATGCATAAAATTTGTTGCGAAGGCGCTCCGAAACAAACTTGAGGACTTTGATGCTTAGATGCTCCAGAACTTGTGCCTCAACTCATCATGTGAGATAGTTGTTCCTATAGAATGGTGATTGGTAGAGTAAGATCTTGAAGTTCGAGTTCAACCATTTTTCTTCTTTCTGGCTACATCTTTCGATGATGCTCCAAAATCTTCCTTTGGTTGCTGCTCTGGCTGCATCTTTCAGCGATGCTCCAGAACTTATTCATCTTCCACATTTCAAATGCATGCCACAAAGCATGCTCTAGAAATTAATCAATGGTTTTGATCACATGTTCATAAGAATGCTCCGGAACTTATCCATTTCCATTCTGCTCACCTCTTTCCATAAAATTTGAATTCTCCTTGATGCTTTGATTGTCACACCTAAGTACACACCTTATTTCTTTTTTCTCTGTCATAAGGAAAATACGCCATATTTTCATCACAAATAAAAGTCGCCATGACAACCGTCCTCATTGATGACTCCGTCATTCACAAGCTTCCTCACTCATGTCATAATAAATATGTTGTCACCTCAACTAATATGATTTCATCATCCTATTAAATCGGTAAATGTACAAAATCTTCAGGTGATCACAAAATGTAAGTAAGTACAAATTTTTGCTTAAAGTAAGTAGTTATTTTTTAATAAGAAATAATTAATTGGCACGATTCCTTCCTAGCTTAGTAACTTGAGCCACTCAGCGATTAACTGCTAGCACGACACTCTTTTCATACACCTCCATGCAAATTATCATCATTGCACAATAAGCTCCAAGAAAAGAAAAAATAAATAATCACTTTTTGATTATATTTTCAAAAACAATTGTGCAAGATTCTCGCATTGTTGAATTCTTCAATAGAATCATAGATTAGAGACGAAAATGGGGGGTGCAAAGAATAAATCAGAGCCAGTTTCAGTGGAAAAATTACTGGGATTGAGAAACATTTCTAGTTTGTTTGAGGAAGTGGGATGGTTAGATTTCATTAAAAATTTTGAGGGATATAATGAGAAGTTGGTGAATGCATTTGTAGAAAATTACTCCAATGGTCAGGTGAGTCCAAAAATCATTTCTCGCCTCTCAGGGTTAGATAATTCTGGCATTAAATCATTTGAAACATCTCAAGTTACATATCAAAAATTATCATAATTATTCCTTAGAGAGGGAGACCCTCAGCCCATGATAGTTATCAGTACTAGGGGACAAAATAAAGGGTTTCAAAGAACTTATATATTAGAGCCCTGGGGAACAACGGTTGCATGGATTATAAAATATTTTACCCATGAAGCCCAACTTACTATTGTGGTAGGACCTACATTTCGTATGCTGATACATTTGCGTCATGGAAAAGAAAACCCTACCCTTAGGGTTAATTTGCCTAACTTTTTGAGTGATTTTGTTAGTTCCTCCATAGAAATATATAAGACCGGTTCAGGGGAATTAAAACACAATGGGTTAATTTAGTTAATTTGTAAATATCATTTTCGACAGAAACCTGAAAGCAAGTGGGAAATTTTTTTGTGGAAGTTTGAAAATTCTATGCCCAAAAGAAAATTAGAACCAGAGGAATCCTCTAAACAAGTAGCTTCACCTTCCAGAGAAACTTCCCCCTAGTGAGGAAGTTCTTGAATCTGTAACCAAGGAATTGAAAACCCTAGACAACCAGAAAATGTTGAAATTATTCATCCAAATGTAGACAACATTCCCCTTAGGAAGAGGAAAAGAAGAACAAATCTCACTTACTAGAATACTCCTTCCTTGAGGAGAAGCAAGATATTGTCCTTTGAGTTTACAAAAACCCCTGTACAAAACATAGGAACTGGTTCAAAGAAAAATAAGTCCAAGAAGTAGAAAAATCCCATATAAACCATTGATCCTATTGATGATGTATAAATGAGGGAAACAAGGGAACAAATTCATCAGTCTTTGGAAAAAGAAACCTCTGTTGAAGAAATGCCTTCCCACCTAGAGTATGAGGAAAAAGCCCTTGCTGAGGAAATTCAGGAAGTAGAAAAGGAGAAATCTCCACCTTCCATGGAGGTTGAGGAAAGTATTTTCTCTGAAGAGCAAGATACGCTATGTGAATTCTTTGTTCATGATCTTCTATTAGAAAACCATACTGATTTTTTTATTAACCTTTTTGTTGGAGAAATGCAATTGAGGTCTTTTCTACCTACCATGTGTAATCAAGTTCATTGGAAAGAGCACAATAGGGAATATGCTCAAGTAGAGAAAAATGTGGGTCTTCAAATGAGATCCCCCAATAGTAGACCTGCATATTTTAAAGCTTCCTTTTTAGCTCTTACAGTGCATGAAAAAATGAAAGAAAGATAAGATGGAAGCTTTCGACTTTGTTATAACCATTTCATGGAACATAGGCATAAATTGATTAGTAAAGCCTGGCATGCCTATGAATAGAGATACACTCCATTACCAACATATCTAAAGAAAAGAGAGGTGATATCCCCTCTTAAAATCAAATGGTCCTTCAGAAGAGCAGATGCCTTGGCTAAAATCCTGAAATACCTCAGAACAGATTGGATAGGGATGAGGTATAGACCTCCCTTGTTGCTTTATCCACCCCCTACTTTTCATATTAATATAGATCAAAATGATAAAATCTTCAATGAGTGGAAAGAGGGAGTTACTTTTCATATAGGCTTCCTTCATACACCTATAGATTTTGATAAAAGAAAAAAGAATCTATATGGTATTAGTGCTAAGTATGAAGAATGGAATAGAAATGGAGGATAGGGCCATAGCAAAGGGGCAGGAGGACCTGCTAGGAATTAGGAAGGCGAGGAAATGATGAGGTAAAAATAACCTCATCATAATAACATAATAAAATCCCATCTCATATATGCAAAATCCTTATCCTCTGCCAATTAATTAAACTTTAGGAAAAATAGTTGCTTATCTTTTAAGAAAAATAGTCCAAACTTTATTTCTTGTGATTTATTGAAGTATCTCGCCAATGAAGATTTAATGGGTTGTTTTAAGTATTTTATAGGATAATAATTGGTCATCAAGCTAGAGTTAAAATAATTCAATCAACATGTTCTCCAAAAAAGATTAAAGATGTGTGCTGGAAACATGCTCCAGAACTTTAGGATAATGGACCGAAATCATAGTTGTTGTTAGTTTTTATTTCTATTATGTTTTAAAAAGTTTAAAGACTTCATGGCTTGACTCGAGCCTCTTTAATATCTATGTAATGGGTAATTAAAGATATAAAGTTTGTTTGTAATCTATTATAGACTTTTTCAATGGTAATCTAAGCCATCTAAAATATAGGACTTAGTTAGAAGTTTTCTATAAATATGTAATCTCCAGAAGTGGAAGATAACATAGAATAGTATTGTTATGCTATCGATATGTTTTCTAAATATATATAAATAAAGAGATTATTACAGATCAATTCTTGAGTTGTTGAGTATGGATGGAAATTACTTTTAATGGAAGAATTCTTGAATCAGTTGTGTATGTGACCTGAGAACGAATGTAGTAACCTGCGAGCTGGCCACTCGAGGGAAAGTAGATTAAATAGATGAGTACTTTCCTTTTTGTTTCTTTTATTGCATGTATAATAATTATGAGTATAGACATTTGCACCTGGTAATCTTGTAGAAGTAATTAACAACGTTTTTGTAGAGTCTAAAGTTCTAGGGCACTCATTGTCTATTATTTCCATAGTGTGATAGTTGTTACAAATTGTTATTTGTTGTTATTAATTAGATGTTTCATAGTTTGTTTATGAGTTTTGCTACTTCTGTAGTTTACACACTTTTTAGCTTAGTTATTTCCATGCTTTCTCATTTAGTTATCATGTTTTCTAGATTAGTCATTTTATGCTTTCTAGTTTAATATACTCCCAACTTTCTTAAAATAAACTATTTTTCAGTTAGATAGTTAGATGGCCTTGGGTTAGGAATTAATGTTAGCTGCTCTAAAAAACTAAAAAATCTAAAGGAGATAGTCAAGTCTTCTTCTATTACAAATTGCCTTGGACATTGCCCGGTTGACATATTGAACTATCATCTTCTAAAGTAATGGGACCTAATGTCAGTCTACCAATAAGCTGATTGGATTGAGACACTAGTGAGATGATGAGGTTTGGTGGTTTTTGTTTGATGTGTTTCCAAAGGCTAGTTTGATTTTTGATCTATGATGATGATGTAAAGGATGGTCTAAAAGACTAATGGTGTCTAAGGTTTCTAAGTAAGTTTTATGTAAAATCTTATTGATGTTTTTGTCCAAAAAGTTCTATGATGACAAACCCTACGTAAACCAAATTCAAAAGATGGGATGACAATGTTTGAAGGTGTAAACAGATGGTAAAAAATGTAGGTATATTGTGACAATGATTTTGACAACTGAGAAAAAGGTTATAACAAGGTCCGAGCTAAATTTTGACAAGTATAAACAAGTTTTTCAATAAGACAAATGTAGCACATAAGGAAAAAGTGGTGGTTGTACAAGTAGTCATGGTAGAATTATCAAACAAAAGTGAGCTTCTATAGAGGCAGCAACAGAAGTATCAAAAATGTGACTCTATTTTGAAAAGTGACTATGATAGAGAGAAGAATAATCAATAGCAACCAATTGCATAATAACGAGCTTATGCAATATAATAACAACCAGATGTATTGACAACTACAAACAAATTCCTAGCAATAGTGACAAAATCCTAAGACAAAAATAGTAAGATGCACAACAATGACTCTATTTTCTATCAAGGGTGACTTTCTTTTATGATTTTAGTTTGATGACTATTTTGATAGTTTGCAAGTTGAAAGCTTAGGTATGATATTTGAGATGACTTTTTTGAAAAGAAGAAAGTGATACACATAGCAGACAAAGTAGGAAATAACTGGAATCAATATGATAAGATTATTTTGCACAAACCTTCTTCCATAAGGTTCACTAAGTTTAGCTCAAAGAATACACACCAATCAAGTACAACCTAGCTAGTATTAATGGAACATCTCCTCATAGTAGGCTTACCACATAAAGGTTAATTTGTATCCAACGAGTAGGTGAATAGGGTATGCCAAGGTCATGTACCACCTTGACACCCCTGGCCTTGAAAGAGCATGAACTCTAGCAAGACACCTTACAACTCAACCAAGGATTAGACATGGTAAGTAACTTCTTGGGATGATTCTATCCCAATACACTAATATGACTTGATGCGATGCTCAACTAGTCTTAGGCTTCTAAAATATAATGGATCATAGTGACTTAGTGAAAAATCATGATATAATGTCAGTCATGAGACATTAAAGCCTCTAATCAACCCATGCAGGTTCTATACACCCACATCAGAATTGACATGCATGGTATACATCACAAGATAGTGCTACTAAAATTTTCCTTCACACCTTTATATAGCCTATCTAAACATGTGATTTTAGGTTGTCATCTTGAGTTCTCCATTAGCATGTGTCTCAAAGGAAGCCACTACTAAAAATGAAGGCTTAAGTGTCTTGATATTTCTCATCACCTAGGATCGTTGAATGATGCAAGGGGAGAGGATACATATATAATATTCCTTTGATGACTCAAAAATATGTAGATTGAATATGTTTCTCATCACCCAGGATCATCAAATAATGCAAGGGGAGAGGATACACACCTTTTGACCTACCAAGCATGGAAAACAAGTTCATCATAAGCACCAAAGTAAATGTTTTATATTCTATGAAAATAAAAACACAATGCTTGAATAAATTGATTCTTTGACAATGGGTTGCAAGAAAAATGTTATTAGTTTGATCAATAGCCTTTGAACATTTGAAACCATACAAAATGATTTGGATTAGTAATTTATAAACTTTTCTTCACCCCATGAAAAGGTTGCACAATTATGTTAGATAGAACTCAAAACAACAACAAACAACCAGGGTTAGGGTTAGGGTTTTAAAATTCTAAAATTAATGATTGAAAAATAAGAAACATAAAATAGGAAAGAATAGAAGAAAATTTGTTACTTGACAAGATTGGCCTTCCTTTGAGACAATCGCATTCTAATTCTACAACAATGACCCTGTACTAGAGTAGTCACAGTTTGATTTGTGCAAGAGTAGCCTTCTTCTGACATAAGCACACCTATATCTTAATTGATAAAAAAATAATAGTTGAAAAGTAGAGAACCAATAGCGGTTGAGTTTACAATAATGAACATGTTTCATGTAATATTAGTCCCCTTTTGAGGTAGAAACAATTTTGTCTTTGTAACAATGGTTATTCTCTGATGTAGACATAAACCTATTTCTAAAAACCTAAAAACACTCTGTCAGAAGGTCAAAACACAAGAAAACAACTACAACAGAGTTAACAAAAGTGACTCTGATCAGAAGCAGATGCACCCAAATGTGTAAACAAAAGAAGTCCATTGCACAATAGTGAATCCTGTCTTAGACAACCGTGCTCCAAAAAATTGAAAAAATGTGAAAATCAAGGACATGGGTCCCACTAGGTGTTCCAATTAATGTAAGGGGTAAAAGTGGAATGGATTAAGAATACAAGAATTCAATCAAAGAACTCAAAACAAGATTAAAAAACAACTTACCAATGAGATTGGATTATAGATCAAGCCATGAAATCAAACCCTAATGTTAGCATAATCAAATCAAACATAATTGAAATAAAAAAACATGAAACAATCTCACCATCCCTTTTTTCGAGAGCTAAGTGTTGTATGGTGTTGGATTGCTCAAACACTTAAAGCCTCCATGATTGCTAGAAAATTATTGATTGAATATGATGCAAAGATGACCTATATGCTATGATAAATGCTCTCAACTCAAATGGAAATGACTTAGATATAAAAATTCTAGGTGATAAATGTGAAGGATTGAAGGTGATTTTATAGATTTTAGGAAATTGGATCAATGGTCAAGATTGAGATTCAATGCCCACAAAGAAGGGTTGAGATTAATCCTCAAAACCCAAAAATGAGAGTGAATAAAGGAAGATCAAGGTGTGTGATTAGTTAGAACTCAAAATATCTCCATCATTTTAGGAAAATGGTTAGGATATTTTAGATCAAGAGTGGAGATTAGATTTGAAGATCAAGGTCTAGAAATGGTTGAGACAAGTTAAGATATTTTGGAAAGGAATATTCCTTGGGAATATGCTTTTTGGAGGGAAAATATGATAATTGAATAATTATAAATTATTTAATCATGGAAGATGGGAATATTCCATTCTTTAAAAAATAATATTCCATTGAAGGAGAAAGATTAAAAATGGGATAATTAAATAATTAAAATTATTTAATTAAGAGGATGAAGGATAAAATTAGTAATGAAATAGTGAATTTATTAAACAATTCAAGATTATTTAACTAATAGAGAGAAATAGGGTTAAATGATGGAAATAATGTGAAAAGGGGATTAATGATGTAAATTATGTGAAATGATGCTAAATGATATCAATGATGGAAAAATGTAGTTTTAGGATGTGTGATATGTGTTAGGCATTTTTACATGTCTAGACATTTACATTTGGTGCTTTAAAATTAACTTTTCTTGACAAATTTGCTAGAATAGTAAGTGTGTATGCTCTCCCCTTACACTTCATGTGATCTTGGGTGAAGAGAAACACTCATAGCTTGTACTTTATTTTGTTAAATTGAAAGCATGTTTTCTATGTATCATCTCCCCTTACACTTTGTGCAATCTCGGGTGAAGAGAAATAGAAAGAAATTAAGCTTTCCCTTTTTTTTAAGTAGGAGGCCTGCCTTGAGACACATCCAAACAAAGAACTCAAGAGTTCAACCTCAAGCAATTTTTGTGGGTGGATTATACAAATTGGCTAAGATTGAAAGTTGTAGGTCGATCCGTGCATGTAGCACTCCATACTTTCGCTAGGGAACTATAGTTTTTTGGATTCTCAAGGAGATGTCTGAGAGGTTGGCGGTGTTCATCGATGTTCCACCCACTAAGAACCAATTTTTACAAGAATCCTAAGACCTTTCAAATGTATTTTAAGTGTTGCAAGGGATGCAGATTGTACCCTGAAGCTACTCACCATGCACTCTCTTAGGTTGATATAAAAACTTTTTGTGTTGCTAGCAATAGCTTCTCAAGAAGTAAAATAAGGTGTACCTGTGGTGTCTGTCAAAAACCCTGCATCTATTATCTGCCTTCATCTAGGAAAGGGTTTTGAAGAAATTCACTACCTAATATTTTTTAGTATTTACCCCTTAAAATGGCAGGCGATCCTACTTAAATTTACACACCTACTACTAAAATAGGTTGTACTTGTTTGGTTCTATCAATCAATTGAATTCAATCTTGATTGTTCATGGTTTCTATTCATATCACTTAATACCAAAAAAAACAATCAAACTTGAACCTCACATCATACTTTACCAAACTACCAAGAAACATAGACACACAAAACATAGTCGCTTTTACACAAATTGTTTCCCTTATTCAACATAGTAACATGTTTGTTTAGCATATTGTCACCTTTGAACAACATGCTAATTCCTTTGACCAAGTTATCACACTTGCTCAAACTCTATTACATAGAAGCTTATCAAACATAGTGTTTCTTTTGATCAGACTATCATGCTTGATTTGCATATTATTGCCCTTGCTTAGTAGTTTACCATGCTTGTTGAAGATAATAGTCACTCTTGTTCAAAATGATGTATTTGTGAGTAACCTATATTTCTTAGACCTATAAACATTTGGAACTTGAACCTGTCATAATTATTGTTCTTGCAATTAAAACATCTATCATAGTGGACCCTTCATTTTTGCACAATCCTTTGTACCTTCAAACATCACAATTATGCTTCAACTAGATTTTCATAGGAAACATTAACATATCTCTTTTTGATCAAAACATCAAAAAAATTTAAACATCAATAAACCTAATCAACATTTATCTTTTGAGACCATCATTAACATCCTTTCTGGACATCAACATATTAAACCTATCAACCTTTGCTAGTACCTTTTGATATCATCTTTCTATATATTGTGAACTTGTCAACTTAGAAGAACTATATTTCTCCTAGGTCTAAAAATAATCACTATCATCCATCTTTGTTTGAATTCATTAGTCTAGTCCAAATAAAGACATCAATCAAATAATTTATCAACAACTTAAGATACTAGCATAAATCAGCTTTTGTTATTCTTTTTGTCTAAAAGTTAACCATATAATCTAAAATCAACTTGAACATCATCCAAATCCCATATCAAATTTTTATCAGACTATCATTCTTGATTTGCATATTATTTCCCTTACTCAATAATCTACTGTGCCTATTGAAGATAACAATCACTCTTGTTCAAACTCACGCTTTTTTCAGTTACCTAAATTTTCTAAGACCTGTAAACATCTAGAACTTGAACCTGTCATAATTATTTTTATTGCAATCAAAACATCTATCATAGTGGACCCCTTCATATTTGTACAATCATTTGTACCTTCAAACATCACAATTATGCTTCAAATAGATTTTCATAGGAAACATCAACATATCTTTTGGATCAAAACATAACAAAATTTCAAACATCAATAAACCTAATCAACATCTATATTTTGAGACCATCATTAACATACTTTTGGATCAAACATCAAACATCCTTATTGGACACCAACATATTAAACCTATCAAACTTTTCTAGTATCTTTCGATATCATCTTTCTATATATTGTGAACTTGTCAACTTAGAAGAACTATCTTTCTCCTAGGTCTACAAATCATCACTATCATCTCTCTTTGTTTGAATTCATTAGTCTATTCCAAATAAAGACATCAATAAAATCATTTATCAACAACTTGAGATACTAGCATAAATCAACTTTTGTTATCAATTTTGTCCAAAGGTTCATACAATCCAAAATCAACTTGAATTTCATCCAAATCCCATATCAACTTGAAAATCATTCTTTTGACCAACATAGTTATTTACATATCCTTTGAAATATAAATTTGAAACAAATAAATCCAAGCAACATCACACATCATAGATATTTTCCATAACTTAGGTCTATTAGGAATTTTATGACTACAACAATATCACAACATAGAAAAAATAGAAGCCAACAATAGTAGCTCAAATATTCCAAACACAACAAATGTTCATACAACAAATGTTGAAAATCCAACTGAAATTTCATGGGGGTACTCTACTCCTCAATCAAAAAATTTTAATCCTTCATTTAATGCAAATATAAATCCTTCTTTTCAACCAAAAAATGTAAATCCTTCATTTCAAGCAAATGTTAATCCTTCAGAACAACCAAGTGTTGATCCTTCACAACAAGACCTACATCTATATTACATCACTCAACATAGGAATCAACCAACTAGAGGACAATATGGTTACATAGAAGAGGATTTCAATGAAGACCTTACCAAAGAGAAGATTATAGACTTCTATAGATAAACTAATTCGTTTAGATCCCAACACATACTTTTATAGACTTGAAAAACATGGTGCCAAGTTACCCTATGATTGTAACATTGGCAATATTAAGGATACAACCCTTATTTCTAGAGATAAATATATGATGGTTAGACAAGTCTTTAAACCTCCTATACCACCTAAGGTTCCAAGCTTTTTTACACAAACAAGTGATCCTTCTCAAGTAAAACAAGTAGAAAACCCATTGTATAGGAAATCATCCCAAATAGAACAAGAAAAGAAAGCTCAAAAAAATTAACTTGATCCTAATGTATTGGGAACACAAAACATGCCTCAACAATTCAAAAATAATTTTATAACTCCTTCAACAACTCATAATGCTTCAACTAGTACATGATGATTGAACACATCAAGAAATCTATATGCAAGCTCTTGGGCACAAAAATGCACCTCCACAAGTTCAAAACTATGATGTACAAAATGTGTTGAGTCTTCACTATAGACCACCAAACTCACCAATACATGCTACCATGCCATCATAGCCACAATACATGGTTTCAACCATTTATACCATACTAAATCCACCTATACAATAACAACAACAACAACCCATATATCAACAAGAACAAATCAGTCCACCCCAACAACAACCCATGTATCAACAACATAACACTCCTCTCAAGGCATGGTACAACATAACACCCCACAAGGTTTGGTTCAACAATAACCTTCTCATCAAGACCTGATGAAGGTACAACCCGAGACACAGAAAATCACACAGAAAACTAACAAATCTTATTATTTTCAAAGTATGAAATTCCTACATGCAGAGGATCTCAAATCCTCGAGTTTTGCAATACATGCAAATTACAGAAAGAAACTACAGAAATTCCCCTATTCGCAGCATGCGATCTTCTTTCCCCAAAAACTCCCCACAAAAATCAGAAACTACCCCATAAATAGCCCCATTTCCTTCGTTTGGAGCCAAAAACAACATTCTAATTATGAATAAACTTCTGAAAGCCCTAACTCAAGATCTAACTGTTGGATCTTCAATGATAATACCTTTTCGGAAAGGTCTTGCGAAAATCGAGTGCCAGAAAGTGGGGCCTAAAGGCTAACCACTTTTATTTTCTGCCAATTTTCGGGCCCATCCGGAGCCTTTAAGTCCCTCAAAATTAGCTCCGAAGATTTTGTAGGGCAAAAAGCAGAAACTGAAACTTGAATAACTTTTGAACCGGGAATGATCTTCACCTGATTCTTTCACCAAAGTGTTTATTATCCTGTCCTGAAGCTTCCCTTAAATTTCTGTCTCCTCATGCCTTCAAAATCATACCTGCGAAAAATAGCAGTCGAGCAGAAAAAGCAAAAAAGCAGTTCTGAAAGTTGAGAATTCTTCTTTGACGAAAAGGGTATCCAGAAATGCAAAAACATATACAAAACTCTAAATGAAAGTAAATATATTTTTGGGTGATGTAGGATTGCCCTTACACCACTGGATGCTCCTGCATCAAGACCCTTCACAAAATTCTCAATATCAACAAGGTTTAAACTTTCAAAATTAGGATCCCAATGCAATGCAATATCAACATGGTCCTTCATATACATAAACTCTTCAACAAAAAAACCTTGTTCCACAAAAAAACCTTATTCCACAACAAAATCTTGTTCTACAACAACAAAATGTGAATCCATAATACCAATAGAATCTTGTTCCTCAACAAAAAAACCTTGTTCCATAATAAAATTTTGTTCCACAATAAAATATTATTTTGCCACAATAAAACATGAACCCGCAATATCAATAGAACCTTTTGTTAAATATCAGAGATATTGAGAGGGGGAGTGAATCAGTATCTTCTTTAACTTATTGAATAAACACCATACAATTAATCCAATGCATATGATAATTAAGACAAGAGAAATAATTAACCCAACATGAAGTACATGACACAAAAACACCAAGATTTTTTACGTGGAAAACCTAGGATGGGAAAAACCATGGTGAGGATTAACTCACAATATAGTATAACCGGTTATAAGATATTACAAGAGGGTGGATCACTTCCAGGACTCACTATCCAAAAATGGGAGGCTCACTACCTACAAAAGTGAAGTAACAAAATGGCTAACTACCAGAATTAAACTGATGAAAGTACACCTCAGAGTGCAAATTCAGTTCCTTTGAAGCTCAAGAATTTTGCATGCAAGTAGATCACTCTTTGCTCTTTTTTCTTCCACATACAATCTACTAACATTTACATCCCTCAACACATATCCACTTCTTTGTCTCCAAAGACATCCTGTATATATAGCTGCTTTGCCCATAGGTCAGCTTCACAAAACTTCTCGACAATAATTTAAGCATGTGGCACACAAAAATATGTCGGCATGGATTAGAAAAATAATAATAATTCATATCATCTTCAACTGCTTATTAGGTCGGCCAACAATCTACCTAATAACAAAAGTGTAAACAAAAAAAATGATGCCATCGATAACCACGATCATCTGAATGCACGAGATCATGTCCTTGCATGCTTTTATCAACCAAAAAAATTTCCCAAAAACTGAAGTAGCAACTATCACCGAAGAGGAAATTGGAAGAAAAATACCAGAGGATTAATCTACATTACTGGTTTAGAATACTGGATCAACATAACTTTGAATCTTGCAGTTGCAACTCATATATTATGATGACATCAATGACAACAAAAATTATATCAAGAGATGTGATCTTATTCATTCTTCTAACACCTTGTTGCTCAACAAAAATATATTGGTCCACAACAATAAAATTATGGTCGTCAACATCAAAGTGTTAATCCTCAATATGAATATGTTAATCCGCAAGACCCGAATGTTACTCTATAATATCATTATAATGCTCCCCAAGGACCAAGTGTTTCATCACATACATATAACATCCTTCAAGTTTCAATTCATAATCCAAACCCATCTTACTGCTCCTCATTCTTTGGATAGCCAAACTATAACCCATCTAATCCTCCATAAGATACACAAGGAAATGAGTTAGAATTACAAATTCAAAACCTTAATCAAAAGATCTAGGATATACAACTTGGGAAGACCAAGAAAAGTTATGACTTAAAGGAAATTTGTCCTTATCCTTATGATCAAAGAATATCTATGATTCCCTTCCCTAAGAACTTTAAAATTCCCAAATTTGACACATATAAAGGAATAGGATATCCCATTAAATATATACATGAATTTTTCATAGCACATATGGATGTGGCTAACAATGAATCTTACATGATGAGACTATTTCCAAGGAGCCTTAGTGGACAATCCATAGAATCATTTTCTCATTTACCTCTTGGAATTAAGATATTCAACAAACTATCAAAAAATTTCATTAATCACTTCTCATACAACATCAAACAAGATATCACCATACCTAACTTGTCTAAAATCAAACGAAATCAAGGAGAGCCTTTTTCTTCTTTCTTTCAATGGTGGCAACACAAAGCAAGTAAGTTTAAATGGCTTGTCCCAAAAAACTTGTAGACATATTCATGGGAAATCTAACCAATGACTTAAGCTTCCAATTAACCATGTTATGTCCGAACACATTTGATGATATCATTGAAAAGGGAATAACCATTGGAAGAGATCTTATTGCAAAAGGAGATATCAAACTATATAAAAATCAAGATCAACCTTATAATTCAAACGATAAACCTTGCTTGTAGGTACAAAACTAAAATGTAACTAACAATAGAGTAGTGGATGTGAAATTTGTAGAAACCATACAACCTACACCCAATGATCCTAAACCCCATATTCAAATAAACCAACAAAATAATCCTCCAAGAAATCAATTGAATAATCAAATGAAAATCCTCCAAGAGGACCACCAAGACCTAATAACAATACTTTCAATCAAACTAGATAGAAATACACTCCTTTGGGAGAACTCATTGAAGTCATCTTACAAAAATTTTTACAATCAAACTTATCAAACTACTCAAACAAAGAAACTACGAGGAACCATAATTTAAACCCCCTTGGTACTATGAGAATGACCATTGTGAATTCCATAGAACCAAGGGACATTAAAAAAATAACTACATGAAACTAAAGAACCTCATACAAGATCTAATTGATAAGGGATGGGATGATATTTAACATCATCCTGGAACTTTCAGTAACCATGACTTGGGAATCTATAAGGATCCAATCTCTTATCACAATAAAATTAATGACCAAGGTAAAGGGAGGGATTACAATAAAGTTGCATACAAATATGACCATATAGTGGGAGCTACATTTGAAGCTAATCACCATTTTTTAGTTGTGACTATAGTTGGTAAAAACATGATGAAGGAAGATTACAATCCAGGGAGTTACACCACAATCCAAAATTTTTCCTAAACCTCTACAAGCCATCTAAAACCTTATTGATCATATTAAAAATACTCCTACATAGATTTTCATTCTTGAACTTCTCAAGATATCCCCATCTCATAAAGGAGTTCTAGATGAAACTCTCCTAGACTCATTCCTAATGATATAAACATTGATTAGTTTCAAGCTGTGTTGGGGCACATTTCTTCCACTCACGACCTCATATTTTCTAAAAGGGATCTTCCATTATACACCTATTGTAACCAATATTTATACCTTGAATTTTTCATCCATAAGCAAAAAATAAAGAGTATTGATAGATGGTTTCCTAAACATTTATAATTTGAAATTGGTAAAATAACTAGGATATTCCAATGAAGTTATAGAAAAGTATATTAGAGCTTATGATGACAATGAGAGAGACTCCAAAGGTACAATCAAACTTCTTGTGCAAGTGGGTCTGAAAATAGCTAAAACAACCTATCAAGTATTGGATCTTGAGTTACCCTACAACCTTCTCTTAGGATGCCCTTGGATTCATACAATACAAGCTATCCCATAGATATACCATCAATTCTTGAATTTCCCTTACCATGATAAGGAGGTCATTATCTATGTTGATCCAAAACCTTTTCATTATTGTAAGAACCTAGAAGAGAAATACACAAAGATATTCCAAGTGCCTAGCAATGATATCTCCTTTCATTCATTCTACTATGTTGATCCTACTTATCTAGCCTCATCATCCTCTTCTCCATCATCCTCAACAAATCCACCTAAATACAATCTCAAGATCCAAGTGCTAGATAATCGTTTCAGGGATTATCACATAAAGCAATCCCTTTTGTGTGGGAGAAATTTTTTTATCACCAAGATCTTACGGAAATCCATAGGAAATCAAGGAAGCACATACTAAAACTATTAAATTTAAAACCAAAATCTTCTCTAAGTGGGAATATTTGAGAAAGGAATTCATAGAAGAAGATGTTTCTACTTGGCTATACAAAGAAGAAGAGCATGAGCTAGAACCTATCCCCTTTGATAACAACAATAAAGGTTTTCAACTTGTTAAGAGCATGGAGTTCATAGGAAAATTTGGCCTTGGTATTACATAAGGCATGAGAGAGCCTCTTATCTCATAGAAACATAAGAAGAATCAAGGACTAGGATATGGTTCATTACATAAAGAAACCCCTTGCACTAAAAGCACTGTTTGTGAGGAAGTTTCGTCCTCTCTTATGGTTAAGACATTTGATGATGATGATTACAATTGAGGACATATCTATGTATATCACCAACCTATTCAAGATTTACTTTATCAATACTATCACCACCCTATCCTTTGACCAACCATTTGAGAAACATGAACTTCAACTCATTTATCCTTAATTGATAGATTGGGATCAACAATGACTACTAGTTCTAGACATATTCCAAAATGACAAAGCTATTATTGATTTTATGGGACTAAGAGATGGTATACCACCTGGGGATCATAATTAAATCTTTGACATTGAACTTAGTGAATACACATACTTTGGAGGAGAGATTGGGTCCTTTAGTCGCAAAAGTAAAAAATAAAAAAATAAAAAAGAGATCCTTTACTGAAAATTGTTATACGACACTATCAGATCGAGGAAAAGAAAAAATAAAGACATATGTGAGGATGAAAACCTCTTTAAGGCACCCAAAGATGAAGGATTCAATATCGTCAACATTTTTCAAAACTAAGAGAGATCAAAAGTATTGGTAGAAGACTTAGAGCATATAAACATGGGAACATCAAATGTTCCTAGAATCACCTTTTATGCAGCTTCTTTGGACCTTGATAAAAAGAATAACTTCACAAATTTATTGGGAAATTGTATGATCAAATTTTCTTGGTCCTATGTGTATATGCCTATATTAGAACTTTTGGAAAAACAAGAATAGAAAACTGAGAGGGGGGGGGGGTATCAACAACACATAAAAAAAACAAGAACACCAATATTTTATACGTGGAAACCCTGTTAGGGGAAAAACCACGGTGAATGTTAGTCCACAAGATTATACCTTGTTAGAAGTATAATGAAAAATGAATAAGGAATGCACATGCATTCAGGCACACTGCCTAGAGCTCATTACTCAAATGGGAAGGCTCACTTCCTTACAAAAACCTTTAGATTAAAACCATTTGAAGAACATGAATTGATAAATTAGCTTTAGCAAAACCTTGATCACAGTTTCGATTAAGCACAAAAATCCTTCTTCACACTTTGCTCAATCTTCTTCACACTCTACTCTGCAATCAAATTATTTGATCTTTATTCACATATTTCGTATTCAAACTTCCCATACATTGAGCACACACACTTCAAAATGAAGAAGCATTCACTCTTATATATCCACTACATGGAATTACATCAACAACTCTGTCAACCACAAATAAAAGAATAAATTACAAACTGTCGGCCCAATTCATGAACAAATCTCAATGTGCACCAAACGAAGTTGGTCACAAGATAATGAAGACCTAAATCAACTTCCTAGAACATGCCAAACATTAAAAGATTAATCCACAAGGATCCGCAACATGCTACAACCACCACGTCGGCCAAGAACATGAAAACTCAAAAAACACAACGGAAAAATCTCTGATCACGATCACACCGATCAACGTAGATGTGAAAAAAGGATAGAGCATGATCTAGAAACATCAATGAACATCGCACGGGCATATAAAACAACTAGAATTACCAAAATTACATTCTCTTCTTCTAGAAACATCAACTACAGTAATAGAATAACTGTAGGAACACAACAACACACAACTTGCACAAATCTTGATGCGCACCTCTGAAACTTCCAGAGTATAGACTAGATAGGCTTAGAAAAAACCCTTTAAAGAACAATTCCTGAATAGCAACATACTAGATTTTACACCACACTAAACTTCACAACTTCACAGATAGCCTTCAACATGTTATTTATAATTTTCTCAATATCCTCGACATATACAACCTTCAAGATCATCAATGCTAATAGTGTTGAAATCAACGACAACCACATATCAACAACACAACCACAACATCCAAAAATCTCCCCCTTTGGCATTGATGGAAACATATGATGTGAAAAATACCATCAACACAACTATATTGTTCTTGTAGTGACCCTCCTGGTGACGTATTTATTTTAAGTTGTTTTGAGATGTGTTAGTTGTTAGATGTTTTTGAGACTATGTTACTCTGATGTATTATGTCCTGGATTACTTGATCAATTATGAAACTCAGTGGATGTTACACTTTACCTTATGATGTGATGTGTATTTTCATGATATGACATTTTTATGATGGTACGATGACATGATTGATTTTAGATGCTATTTCTTACGTCAGTTCGGTGAAGGAGATAGTTTGGAAGTACTCATTCATGAGTTCCCTGCTACGCTATGATTCTTCTTCACGGTGTATTTCGTGTTATCTATGTTGTTTCAGTTGACCATGTAGTGTGATGTAGCTTTTAGGTACGGGCATTGACTCCACCTGCTTGTCAGGTATGAGTGTGCCATGGCCCAATGTTCATTGAAGGGAGATACACTTGTCCTCTATCTTGAACCATCATTCTAAAAGAATGAGTATCAGTTGTCACCCTTATATTTTGTTGTTCGTTTGTCTTGTTTTTGTTGTTTTCGTGTCATGTTGCATTTTACCATGATTTCATAATGTTGATTTAAATTATTTAATGATTTATGATTAATTACAAATGTTTAAATTTAAAAGCTTATTTTAGAATATTGTGAAATATTAAAATATGTTAGTTACGAAAGGTTAATTATTTGTAATTGATTTACTTGTTCAATTTAGATATTTTCAAAAACTATAACAATCAGTTGTGATTTAAAGTTACAAATTATCTTGTGTTGAACAAGATGTTCGTAAAGTTTAACTAATGGATGAATTTGCATGCAATCTATAAACTGTATGTGGCAATTGTATTTAATTACGTAATTGGATTTTCGAAAAGAGGATGGTTTTTTTTTACGAGAAAATGTTATCTCTGTATTTTTCTGGGGTTTTACTTTGGAAAGTTGAAAATCAATTTCTGGAAGTTGTGATTGTACTGTGAAAGTTTTGTGAATTGATCTTTGGCATTTTTGCTTTGCCATTGTCCAAATCTAGAAAGTGTTGCAGGTATTCTTCTTTTAAATTTGTGCTGGTTTTTAATTGAAAACATGCAATTTCTTGTTGTTTTTCTATTGCGTTACGGTGCAAAAATTTGTCTTGAAACTGGCATAACAAAGAAAATGAAACTATTGAGATTAGATATCTGTATAAAGGTAGAATCTTAAGAATGGATAGAAGATATAGATATAGATAACCTGGCCAATCAAACTTAGATTTATTGCAAATTGTTTGTGGTTCTTAAGTAATAAATCTTCTATTTTTGATGTTTGGTTATCTGACACCCGTTGAGGACCTCTTTTAAAGTATCTGAACCTGGTTGTGTTGGGAATCAAGCTTACTCCAACCAGTAGAATCTTTTATGCATGTTGACCTAAGTTAAGCATATTCTAGCATCTTGTTCATTGTGGTTGTTCTTTTGATGTCGTATACAGGGAAGGCAGGTTGATCTCATAAGCTTGTTTCAGCTTGACTTTGATCTTTTGCGTGAATCTAACCCTGAAATACTTACCTATGCTTTCTCTTTATTGGTGTGATTCCTTTACTGTGCAACTGCTTATAATATATTATTAATAGTAATCAGTTATTTGGTTGAATTTGTGTTGTAGTCACCTCCTTTTTGGCATGCACTGATTTATGTTCCTCCATTGTTGCGGCCAACAGACTGATTATGCGAGTTTGTTTCTTTAGAAAAAGTTTAGATTGGTTTACAAATCTTCTACTTTGGGTTGTGTCAATCTAAGATACTTCACCGTATGCAACCTTTATCTCAATTTCCTTTTTATCTTGGTATTTTGTTATGTATTATCCTTTGTGAGTCAATGTCATAGTAATCAAAGAAGACTCTTGAACTGAATCTATTCGCCTATTTTTAAGATGTGTTCACTTTTTCTTTTCCCTTCAGTGCCGCATGAGACTCCTGTTGGTTATTCTCTCTATAAATCCTACCATGGGAATGCAATCGGCTACGTATTCTGAATATGTTTATCTACCGTTATATTCTTATAATTGTTGATATAGTTGTCATGGCGATTTGCATGCTGCACAATTTTGTATCTTGTATCTGATTTGAATGTATATCAATACCCTTAAACCTTCTTGTTTGCTGCTAGTGCGTTGTGTTGGGATATTCATTTATTGCATGTGTTATGTTGATTTATCTAGTATTTTTAAACTGTACTTTGTTTTTCATGTATTGGTTGCCATCGATGATCATCCCTATGTGCAAACCTACTTTGTGTTGTCTATACTTCCTCATTCTTTCACTGCTTATTTCTTTGAATGTCTCTGTTATTCCTATCATTGTCCTTGTCGAGGTCGCCTATCAAGGTTGCGGTGGTTACCTTATCATTTTATCATTGCATGCAAAGTAAGTCTGGATGCTTGGGTTGGCTGTAACTAATCAGACTCTTCTTTTCTCTTTGTTTAGAATCTCTGCTTGGTTCTTGGTTCGAACCTACGTTCTCAAGAACATGCTCAACAGTTAACCTTGTTGCTTCTATCAGGTTGTTATTGAGACTGGTCTTTGGATATTCATTATTCTTTGAGCATGTTGGCTCGTAACCCTTGACCGGTTTTGTTTTAGTCTTGTATGCATGCGTTGCATGCATTAATGCAATCGATTTCATTGATAACCATGTGTTAGGTTGTGCTTTTGCATGGTGTCAACCACAACCTTGAGTCGATAATAGACAAGTATTAGATTCTTGGAAATAAGCTTGAAGTGTCAGTCTTAGTCTTGCTTTTGTTGGTGATTGACATCTTCGTAAGCTTGTGCTATTTTTAGCATTCTTTTAGCTTTTAGAGTATCTCTTATTTCCATTTAGTTCTATTGGAAATTAAACTATAAGTGTTAGACTTAGGTTCCTTTTATTTAAAATCTGATTCACTTTCATGGTATAGAAGTTGTTCTTTTGATGTTAAGTCATTTACATGGATTGGGGTTTCGTGTCTTATCTAAAATGATAACAATGTGAAAAATATAGTCTTAAGAGATATTATTATGTTGGATGATGTTATGACTTGAAAATAATAGAAATAATAATGCTTGCTAATGGTATGCTTGAACATTCATGTAATGGTGATGAATGAGATTTTGTATTTAAGTAATTTAATGTTTTAAGTTCTAATTTGTTTTTACGAAATGTTTATTAATTTCAATACGTTAACATTGATAAAATTGGTCCTATTATTATGTTATGGAGTTGTAAAGGAAATATTAGTAATTAAGCAATAAGTTAGTTATATAAATCTTGAACCCTTTGAAACTCCTTATTGAGTTTGAGAGATATTGTTATGACTGTTATTTCTATTAAATAGATTATTATTTTAGATATAAATAATTTTAATAGGAGCTAGACTATTAATCAAATTACAAGGTAATGTTAATATTAGAATGTTAAGTTGTTTAATTTATTGCAATGAAAGTATATGTTGATTTTTAAGGTATAGATTCTTGGTACCAACATATGTACGGTAATGAACCAAAATATCATCTTGTATGGAAAAATTAGTTTACCTTTCAATCAACGAACTTGGTGTGCTAAGATAGACTTGTGTGAATGGATAATTTTGAATGGAACATGGTGAACTTTGTTAAATGATATCTCTTGTTTATAGTCCATTCTAGTATTAGGTATTGAAAATAAATGTTTAGTTTATTGTCTTCCTATGACGTTAACTAGAGGTTTTTGTTTTGATTCTTGACTAGGGTTGCATGGATATTTTTGTAATGTATTTAATGTGAAAACGTGAGCCATGCACATTCTTTGTTCTTGTGTTTTTTATTATGTACATTTATTTTCCATATCATGGAAATGCTTTTGTCCAAGGGAGACTTTCCATGCTTGTATAGAGGGTTAGAGCATTGTATATGTTGTGGTTTATACTTGTTTATCGTGAGTTCCTATGAAAAGAATTTTTCTCCTACATGCTTGTTGGCTTTGTAAATCTTGTCATATTGAGAAGTTGTACCTTAGAAAGAGTAGCTTCCGATAGGGGTCGAACTTGGGAGTGGTTGCATGGGTAACCTCTCGAAAGTTGGTATTTATGTGGAACTTTAACTAAGGTACTGGACATATGTCAGTTGTGAAGTCGTGTGTGTCGACCATGTTTTGTATCTTCTTGTCGTCTATTTGAACTTGAGGACCTGTTCTATCTCCTAGCACAGGGGGGTGGGATTTCAAGTTCCACACGGTCGGGAGGAACATGTCACTACTTCCATTGGGTCCCTTGTAGGTGATTTTTTTTTAGACATGCTTGTTTTAGCTAGATCCTGATTGAACATCGTTCATGACATTTGGTTCATTGGATAAGCTCGTGGATTGGACTACTCTTGATCTTATTCTATTTCATACTCCCTCATGATGTTACATGAGGTTTCATTGTATTGATACTTGTGATGTATCGAGATTTGTCACAATCTCATTTATTGTAAATAGACTTGCAATATAACTCTTGAAGTGATATCTCTGGATATGACTATTCACTTGAATTGTTTCATTTAGTTCTTGTTGTGATGTGTTTATTATTTTAATTAAGTAGCATTTTTGTGGAACCCTTGAGCATTATGCTAGGTCGTAATCACATGTTGTTTTATTTAAAAAAAAATTATTTGGAAGTTTAGGGTTACTAACGTAACGTTTCTTGGGTTCCACGGCGGGGCGTTACAGTTCTCATATTGTTATTCTCCCCCTTACATTTCTCTTCTCCCTTCTTGTTCTGCTCTTCTCCCCCAAGGTTTTTTACAAAGTTTTCCACATTACTCTTCTCCCCCTTTGACATCAATGGCAAAGGTACATAAGCTCTAAACCACATATCTAAATCATCTGACTACTCCCCCTGAGTAGCAGCCACTACAACATCAATTTGAAACAAGATATGACTATGAATGCAGGATTGATGTAAAGACTTGCATCTTAGTTCAGATTAGGAGGGGAAATCACCCCTAATTTCCCTATGAGATACTCAAAATTATCCTTAGGCAATGGCTTGGTGAATATGTCTACAATTTGTTCCTTGGTAGGAACATACTCCAGTCTGACTTCTTTATCACTCACTTTGTCTCTCAGAAAGTGATATTTGATAGATATATGTTTTGTCTTTGAATGCAGTACTAGATTCTTAGAAATGTTTATGGCACTAGAATTGTCACAAAATACAACAACAGGCTCATCATATTCAATTTGATATCTCTCAGCATCTGCTTCATCTATATTACTTGAGTGCAATTGTTTGTAACAACAATATAATCTACCTTAGCAATAGATAAGGAAATGGAATTGTGCTTTTTACTTAACCAAGATACCAACTTCCTCCCCAAGAAAAATGCACCACCACTGGTACTTTTTATGTCATCCACATCTTCTGAACAATATACATTAGTAAAGGTGCTCAAGGGAAGATCATCATCTTTAGGATATAGGATACCAAAGACCAAAATCAACTGTCCCTTTCAAGTATCTAAAAATTCTCTTCACAACAGTCACATGAGATTCCTTTAGATCAGCTTGATATCTAGCAACCATGTATACAACATTCATGATATCTGGTCTATTCTGAGTCAAACAAAGTAATCCACCAATCATTGACTTGTATCTTGTTTGATTTTATTTAGGAGAATCATCAATATGTGTTAACTTGCATCCAATTACCATGGGTGTACCAATTAGTTTTGAGTCTTCCATACCAAACTTTTTCAGTATCTCTCTTACATATTTGGATTGAGATATAAAGATTCCATGATCTAACTGAGTAATTTGCAATCCTAAAAATAATTTCAGCTCTCCAATCATTGACATCTCAAATTCACTTTTCATTTCATTGGAAAATTTCATACATAAGTCATCATCACCTTCAAAAATGATGTCATCAACAAAGACTTCAATAATCAACTCTTTATCCTGATCTATCATGAAATAAAGATTACTTTCAAGAGTACCTTTATTGAATCCAAGCTTCAACAAGTATTTATCTAGTGTAGCATACCAGGATCTAGGGGCTTGTTTAAGTCCACATAGTGCTTTCTTCAATTGGTAAACCATATCTTCTTTATCAGTTAGTTGAAATCCATCCTATTGCTCAACATATACTTCTTCTTAAAGCTCGCCATTCAAAAAGGCTGACTTTACATCCATTTGATATACTTTGTAGTTCTTAAAAAAATCATAAGCAAGAAATAATCTTACTGCTTCAATCCTAGCAACAGGGGCAAAGGTTTCTTCAAAATCAATACCTTCCATCTGTGAGTATCCTTTACATACCAGTCTTGCTTTATTCTTGACCACTTCACCTTGTTCATTCAACTTATTCTGAAAGACCCATTTGGTTCCAATCACATTTTTATCCAAAGGTCTAGGAACAAGAGTCCATGTATCATTTTTCTCTATTTGCATCAGTTCTTCCTTAAGTGCTTCCATCCAATATTCATATTTACATGCTTCATTGACATTGTTGGGCTTAGTCTTGGAAATCAGACAATACTCTTATGCAATTCTTCTTCTATTCTGCACATCTTTTTTCTTATCTCCTATAATATGATTTTTAGAATGATTTAGCTTTACATACCTTGGCACTTTAGGATTCTTTCAAACTTCTAGTTCTTTTGTTCTTTCTTCTGCACTTCCACTGGCTTCTCCTTCTTGATTTTCTTGATTCATTGAAACAATTTAAACTTGATTTTGTGTCTGCGCATTCTTTCCATTATCAGTACTATCATGTTGGTCATCTAAATCATATCCAAAATATCTGGATGATCTAGCAGTGTCTTCATCAACTCTGAAATTTGCACTTTCAACCATTTTCTTTAGTCTTTTATTATAGCACCGGTAGGCCTTGCTCTTAGTCGAGTAACCCAATAAGATTCCTTCATCACTCCTAGCATCAAACTTGCCAATATCTTCATCTCTCTGGATATAACATCTACTTCCAAATATTTTGAAATATTTAATAGTAGGCTTATAATCAAACCACAACTCAAAAGGATTCTTACTAGAATTACCATTGACATTTACCCAGTTAATAGTGTATACAATAGTACTTACAACTTCTCTCCAATAGATATGAGGTACATTACCTTCCAACATCGTAGTTCTAGCAACATCTAGAATTATTTTGTTCTTTCTCTCAACAACTCCATTATGTTGAGGGGTCTAAGGAGCAGATAATTTTCTTTTAATTCCATGATCTTCACAGAATGAATTGAACTCTCGAGAATTGAATTCACCAGCTCTGTCTGACCTTAAGCATTTAATCTTCAACCCTGTCTCATTCTATACCATAGCTTTGAAACTTTTGAACTTTTCTAATGCTTCATGTTTTTCTCTCAAGAAAGCAACCCATATCATCCTAGAGTAATCATCAATAAGAAACATAAAGTACCCTTCTCCTTGTAGACTTCTGATTCTGGAGGGACCACATAAATCAGTATGCACTAGCTCTAGTATTCCATTAAAATGATGTTGTTTTCTCCAAAAGGAAATTTTTTTTTTTTTTCCCATCTGACATTCCTTGCATATGGTGTTAGTAGGCTTCACTAACTTAGGAAGATCTCTAACTACTTGAGTGGATCTTACTTTGAAAATGTTATCAAAATTCACATGACAAAGCCTCCTATGCCATAACCAACTTACATCAACTTGAGCAATTAAACAACTTTCACTAGCAACACTCAGGTGAAAGATATTACCTCTTGTCTTAGTACCTAAAGCAATTACATTTTCAGAAATTCCCAGTATCCTGCACTTACCATCTTTGAACTAAAGATTGTATCCCTTGTCTACCATATGTCCAACACTCAACAGGTTATGCTTCAATCCTTCAACATAAAGGACATCATCAATATTATATTTACCACCAAGAGAAATAGTACCTCTACCACAAATCACACCAGCATTGTTATCTCCAAATCTTACAACACCACCATCATATTTTTCCAAGCTTAGAAACTTTATTTTATCACCAGTCATATGATGTGAGCATCCGTTGTCAATCACCCATTCATACTTTTCTTCAATTTTGGCTGCAAGAGCTTTCTCAATATTCTTATCACTAGTAGATTCAGTGGACACTATACCATTTTCCTTGATATAAATGAATACCCATCCATCTTCATTTCCATTTTCTTTATCATATTCATCATTAGTAACACCTCCTTCAACATAATAACATTTATTTTGAAATCTAGGCTTGTCATGTTTGAACCTAGGAACTCTTTCAGGACACCTTGATGCAAATTGACCTATCTTATTGCAAAAGAAACATTTAATAGGCAATTTTCCTTTATACTTACCTTGTCCTCTAGCTTTTGTTTTCACAATCAATGCTTCTAGCTCTTCTAGCTCTCTTTCTTCATCTTCAATCTATTTCATCTCATCTTCATACTTGAATGTCTTTCTAGAACTTTCTCCTGGATCATATCTCTGTTGGTTTCTTCTGGATATAGTAGCCTTGAATGCAGATTCTATCTTAGGAGTAGATTCACCAAATTCACTCAATTCAAAGGCAATAAGTTTACCAATCAACATATCTCTTGTCACATTTGTTATTGTCCTGAGTTATTCAATATCATGAGCTTTCATTTTGTAAGAAGTAGGAAATGATATGAGCACTTTAGCCACAATCTCTTCTTCATCCAATATTCCACCGGCACATCTAATACCCATCACTATTTCATTCACTTTTCACATGAAAGAAATAATGTTTTCATCCTCGCTCATCTTCAAGTTTTCCCATTTGCCTTTCAAAATTTGTAGCTTAGCCAATTTCACTTGTGCATCTCCTTCATACAATGTCTCTAGCTTCTTCCAGATTTCATATGTTGTTCTTTAACCTATCACATTTGTCATCTTTGAATCTATCAGAGCACTCAATAATGCTTCTATAGCTTGGGTATTTTTTTTAGTTTCTTTGATCTCATCAGGAGTAGAGGGACTATTCTAAGGAATAACATATCTATTTTTTGTAATCTTCCAGAAGGGATCACCAATGCACTTCAAATGACACTCCATTTTGACCTTCCACAGAGAGTAGTTTGTTCCATCAAATCTAGGACTATCCTTCTTGTATGATTCCATCTCAGATCACCTCATGCTAGTAAACTTCTTCAGAGGAACCTAATTTGATACCAATTGTTGGAAAAACAAGAATAGAAAACTGAGAGGGGGGGTGAATCAATTGTCACAAAATTTAATACTTTATCAATGTTATAAACCTTTAATATAAGATTTGATAATTAACAGTGAAAGAATGAATCAATAACACATTATAAACACAAGAACACCAAGATTTTATACATGGAAACCCTATTAGGGGAAAAACCACGGTGGATGTTAGTCCACAAGATTATACCCTGTTAGAAGTATAATGAAAAAATAATAAGGAATGCACATGCATTTAGGCACATTTCTCAAATGGGAAGGCTCACTACCTTACAAAAACATTCAGATTAAAACCATCTGAAGAATATGAACCGATAAATTAGCTTCTGCAAAATCCTGATCATAGTTCCGGTTAAGCACAAAAACCCTTCTTCACACTTTGCTCAATATTCTTCACACTCTGCTCTGCAATTGAATGATCTGATCTTTATTCACATATTTCATATTCACACTTCTCATACATTGATCACACACACTTCAAAATGAAGAAACATTCGCTCTTATATATCCGCTACATTGAATTACATCAACAACTATGTCGGCCAAAAATAAAAGACTAAATTACAAACTGTCGGCCCAATTCATGAACAAATCTCAATGTGCACCAACCAAAGTCAGTCATAACATAATGAAGACCTAAATCAACTTCCTCAAACATTCCAAACATTAAAATGTTAATCTATGAGGATCCGCAACACACTACAACCACCACATCGGCCAAGAACATGAAAAACCAAAGAAACAACGAAAAAATATTCGATCACGATCACACCGATCAATGCAGATTGCAACAAGGATAAAGCACAATCTAGAAACATCAGCAAACATCACACAAGAATAAAAAACAACTATAATTACTATAATTACATTATCTTCTTCCAGAAACATCAGCTACAATAACAAAATAATTGTAGGAACACAACAACACACAACTTGCACAAATATTGATGCGCACCTCTAAAAATTTTGGAGTATAGACTAGATAGGATTAGAAACAAACCCTTTAAAGTTCAATTCTTGAATAGAAACATACTGAATTTTACACCACACTGAAATTCACAGCTTCATAGACAACCTTCAACATGTTTATTATAATTTTCTCAATATCCTCAACATATACAACCTTCAAGATCATCAATGCTAATAGTGTTGATATCAATGACAACCACAACATCCAAAAAGAACCAACCTTTGTGGTTCATCATTTGACAACCTTTCCTGGAGTGAAGCCTGTAAAATAGAAGGTTTGAAATATGCATCCATGGATAGCACTTCTAGTTAGGGTTGAGTTATAGAAACTTCTAGATATCAGTTTCATTTGACCAATTGATTACCATGTGGGTGTCCAACCTTGTAACTATTTCTAAGTCCACTAGGGGCACAAGAAATTGCACTAATTTTAGATATATCAACAAGGCATGTCTAAAAGATTACTTTCCTCTTATAAATATTGATAAGATAGTGGATTTGACTGTGGGTCACCAAATTATTTCCCTCATGGATGGTTTCTCAAGATATAACCAGATCAAGATATCACCTAAAGGCTATCATAAGACTGCATTCACTTGTCCTTGGGGAATTTATTGTTGGAAGTCAATTGTTTTTGGGCTTAAGAATGTAGAAGCCGCCTAATAAAGGGTGATGATTGCTATATTTCATGATATATCCCACATCACTATGGAAGACTATATAGATGATATCCTAACAAAATCTATAATAGGACAAGGTCATCTAGAAAACCTAGCATGCATATTTGACAGGTTAGAAGAGTATAGTCTACACCTTATTCCATAAAAGTGTTTTCAGTGTCAAATCAGGAAAGCTCCTAAGATACATTGTATCTCGTAGAGGTATAGAAGTGGATCCAACTAAGGTTAATACAATCATGGAAATACATCCCTCAAATACTTTGAAGGAATTGTGAAGCCTTCAAGGTAAACTACAGTCCATCTAAAGATTAATATCCCAATTAGCATATAAATTTAATCCTTTCACACATCTACTTCATTATAAGGATGTTGCCTTTAAGTGGGAAGAGAAGTTTTAAGAATAATTCAAGTAGATCAAATACTATCTAACATCACCATCTATATTGATGCCTACTCTACCTAATAAACCTTTGATCCTTTATATATCAATAACATTAGCAAACTTAGGCACATTGTTGGCACAAAATGATGAGAATGATAAGGAAAGAGTAGTGTAATTTAGCAGTCGTACACTGGTGGGCTACAAACTGAACTATACACCTCTGGAGTGGGCTTGTTTAGCCATTATTTTTGCATTAAAAAATCTCAAGCACTACATGTTTAATCAATAGATCAAACTAGTCTCTAAGGTAGACCCCTTGAAATATCTCTTGGCTAAGGTAGCATTAATAGGACAAATGGTGAAATGGGTCATGATTCTTATTGAATTTGACATAGAATATGTTGACAAAAAAACTATTATGGGATAGGTATAGTAGACCAGTTGGTTGAGTCACCTCTTGATGACCACCATCCCTTGATAACATAATTCCATGGTAAAGGAATCCTACTAACAACTCAAGTAACTTGATGGAAATTGCATTTCAACAGTTCTCACACCCAACATGGATCAAGAGCTAGAATTATATTTTTTACCCCACGAGAAGATAATATACCCAAATCATATATGATCAATTTTCCCTATACCAATAACATAGAAAAATATGAAGCATTGATAACAAGGTTAAGAATGACAATTGAGTGGTAGATCAAGGAACTACAAGTCTATGGAGACTCGTAGTTAGTGATAAGACAAGTGAATGATGAGTATCATAATAAGGATGATAAATTGTTTCGTTATAAAATAATGGTAAATAGTTTCAAGTAATACTTCTTAGTCATTCTCTTTGAGAAAATACCAAGGGTAAATAACAAAGCTATCAATGTTATGGCTACCATTGGTTCTCTTCTTGACATGCCACAAAATAGTGCTAAGTATGAGTTTCTTATGAAATAATTACTTATACCAACCTTTAATGTCCTCATTGCATGAAATTGTGTGTGACGTGGTTGGTCCCAACTCACCCTGGTATTAAGAAATTAATGCCTATCTCCAACAAAAAATCATACCCCTAAACCTTAATAGTAATCAAATGAAATCCTTCATCCGTCAAACCTCACGATTCACCATACTTGGTGATACTTTACATAGATGTAGCCTCAATGGAAAATTTATTTGATGTCTTAACCCAAAAGAGGTATTAATTGCCTTACAAGAGGTGCATGAAGTTGTCTATGGCTCACATTCTAGAGGACCTAATCAAGTTAAGAAGCTATTAAGAATGGAATACTACTAGACCTTGATGGAACAAGAAGATAATTAGTTTTCAAAGAAGTATTTTCAATAACAACATGGTGATCTTATTCATGCCCTAACACAAAAACTAAATCCAGTTACTACATTGTAGCCCTTTTCACAATGGGGACTTGACCTTATAAGTAAGATATCCCCCACTTCATCCAATGAACATAATTTTATCATAACTACCACACAATATTTTACAAAGTGGATAAAAGTCATACCTCTAACCTATATCATGGGTAAACAAATAACAAAATTCATTTTATACTATTTAGTTTGTCATTATGACATACCCCAAACCATTGTCACTGATAATGGAACTTTGTTTAAGAATAAAGATGTATGTCACCTCTACTCTAAATTTCATATCCAACACTAATTTTCTAGCCTGTATTACCCTCGAGGAAATGGTTTGGCATAAGCGTCAAACAAAACTACCCTAAAAATCCTTAAGAGGATTGTTGATGATGTTGGTCGTGACTAGCACCTACAACTAAATCCTACTTTGTGGGCCTATTGAATGAGTATCCATACACCCATTGGAGCTACCCCTTTCTCCCTTGTATATGAAACAAAAGTTATCTTGCTTGTAGAGGTTGAGATCCCTTCCCTAAGGGTATCCTTGTAGAACCTAGTTGACAATAAAGTGTGTTGAAAATATAGACTCAAAGAGCTTGAGTTGCTAGATGAAAGGCATTTGGGTGCTCTAAACCATCTCCAAGTTTATCAGAACTACCTCAAGCATAGTTACAATAAAAGAATCAATAATATAATCTTCTACCTGGGTGACTTATTCTTGAAAGAATATCATAAGATTCAACTAAATCAAGAAGGTAAAGGAAAATCTAAACCAAGTTGGTTAGGACCCTTTGTAATCACTATAAATTATGGCTCTAGCACTTATCAGTTGGAAATACTTGAAGGAGAACCTTTAGCATAATCTCTTAATAGTAGTCATCTTAAAAAGTTCTATACTTAGCCAATCAAAATATCTTGTTAGAAAAAAATATCAAAAAAATAATAAAAGAGAAAAATATCAAAAAAATATTTAAGATAAATAAATCATCCTTTAAGTGAAAACCACCTTTGTGGCACTTCTAGGATAGGTACTTAGTGAAAACCTAGCAAATAAGCACTATATTTGAATAAGCTCCACCTCATCGCCTATCAAGGCTTGCATCCATTCCATCCATCCATTATCATGATCATGCCTTCATCTATTCCATTTCATTTGTTTCATAATAAATGTGCATCCAACCATGGATTGATCACATGAAAAATGTTTGACCTTGTTGCACTATGACCATCTTCTATCTATAGCATCCCAATTATCCATAATAAATGTAGTCAAGTACCTAACTGGGAGCACCTTCTTGAACCTGGTAAAAAAATTGGATCCTTGTTCATATCTCAAGTCATGTAAATCTTAAAAAAGAATAAAAAACATCTAGATAATCTTCAAAATAAAAACATCCAAATAACTATCAAAAATCCAAAAACATTCATAAAAGGTCAAAAACATCATTATCCATCCATGCATGAGTTGATAGCCTACTCCAATAATTAAACTACGTAGCCTCTACATTGTCATGTAGGCAAGGCCATCATCAATGAGCCCCCAAGGAATTAGGTCAATCCCCTTAGGTCCACATCCTTGGGTTAAAATGTCGTCAAAATACCAAAACAATTGAAATACCAACAAACAAACAAAAAAAACCTCAAACAATATCAAAAAGCACAAAAACACTCAAAATATCTCAAAAATACCATCATCACCTATTCGTAATAAACTATCCATCCATAATAAAGTAATCATCATCCTCTTCCTTTGACAATGCAATCATCCCAAATATAGCAGTTATCAAAATCTAGAACATTCAAGCAAGGATCGTGAAAACTTGATCGTTATGGACTAAAACAATGCTTAAATACCAATTTCCTTATCTATTGGTATCATCATTGAAAACATTAACATCCTAGTATGATCCTTAGGAGATATATCTTTCCTATAATAGGAATCATCAACAGATAGCATTCCTAAACTACAAACATCATTGGCAAGTGATATGTTAGCTTTATTCATCTATTTTGATCTTTTCTTTTGGTTTATCTTTTGATCATTGATTTTGCATGTCATGTTTGTTGGATGTTCTTGTAATATGACCATAGAAAATACTTACCTTGTGTGTGTAGGGATAGTCTTGAGTAATACAATAGTTGGTGCATATAAGATTCTTCATACCTTTTGTGTATAAGTCTCCTTTCTTTGATGGATTTATTCTCTCACATTACATAAAAGTGTGTCTATATGTTAGGTATAGACAAGAAACTCATCTTTTTTCTAGAGTCAAATTCCACACAATATATACAAATGTGCCTTGGTTCTTCATACCCTAGTGCATCGTGTCTATTTGTTACATTAATAATTATTGCTAATCATTAGCTTCTCTCAAAAAAGAAAAAGCATGTTCAAAAAATTTTCATCAATCATCAATTATCATTCATCATTCATTCATTCATCATAACATATGGGTTTTCATCAACTGGATCATACATCATCAATTTATTTTATCTTCTATTCTCTCTAATTATTTTTTCTAACTAACATGTCCATCCTCTATCATAACATCATTAGTATTGCATGCATTCAGTATCCACAAACTCATCAACATGGCATATCATATATAATCTATATCATCCATACATATTTCATATCATAGGAATATTGAAAAATACAAATAAAAACATAATCACATCTACATATCATCATAAAATAACATCACATCCTGGATCATCAATATCAAATCATAAATAACCATCACATCAATTCATTTCATAATCATCCTCATCACATATCATAATCATAAATTCATCTCATAATCATAAACATCATGACATCATAAACATCATGAGGATCACACATAACATATTCTTCATCAAAAATGGTCCCATCTCATATATCATCAAAAAAGTGGAAGTGTCATAGTACATCATCACTATAAAATGTGTGATACAATCAATGAATCAAAAATATACATATATACGAGGCCCAATGGCCAATGAATGTATATACATCATATAAATAATGTTTATGAAAGCCTTAAATATCATAAGATAAATGTACAATATCTCTCAACCTTGTTGTTTCTCCCTGTTGGGAGGAGGCTTCTCTCCATCTAGTAGGGGTATATCTCGATCATCTCGGGTTGGGGACCATTGGGTATGTTGTATATGAGATGGTGACTTGTTTGGATGTAAAATATGCATGTGTGGCTGATCTAAAGGCCTATTAATAGAAGCACCCCTTGATATGTTGGCCTTTGTAGTTGTAGCACTACTCTTGGCACCAAATCTTGGTCATCTCTAGGACCTAGGAATTGCAGCCTCGTATAGGGTCATGTAATAAGTCCTCTCCTCCATAAGGAGATCCCTCTCCTGCATGTATTTATCCATGGAAATGGAAGAGGCTTGTGATATCTCAAGTTGCACGCATTGTCTCCACTCTGTGTCTCACTCAGTTATAGTAGATTTCCTCTCCCTATGGGTTTTATCCTTCTCAACTGTAATAGCAACAATCTAAGTGTCTACCACCTATCTATGTATAATCTAGCATCACACTCACCAAACACGACATCTCTTTTTGTAATGAATTGGTCTCACTTTTCTTGAGCCTGATCACACTCTGATGTAACCTATGCTAGCCTAGCTACAAGATCCTCCTATCCATTTGGTGGTGGTACCTATCATTCCTATTGGTCCTAATAACCATCATCATGTCTATCTCATTGTCATTGGTCCTTGTGACTATCATGTTGTTTAACCTATGGGACCTATGCAACATAATGTTACTACTCAGTAGTAACCCACTATCTATGTCTAGCCTCAAGCCTCCAATTGCACTTCCTTTCCTCTGACCACCACCAAAAAACTATAGCCCCTAGAGGAAGAGTGAATTTGAGAGGCTTCTACCTAGTCTACCATGATTCATACTCTCGATTAGTACCTAGATCATCTAGAATTGATGCCCACCCCCAAGCCAATGGAGCCATCTAATCAAAATCTACAATGGATTTCTTCAACAAATCTATCGGCCACCATGCTACAACTTCTCTAATTTTCCAAGCATAAAAGCCATGATATCCCTGATCAAGAACTGTTTGTCTCTCTCCAAATTGCTTGCGGACCTTGTCAAGAAAATATCCCTCTAAAATGTGGTCTACTATCTGATCAACCACTATGTCTGTCGACACTAATCTAAATGAATTTGGTTTTCATCCCATGCCTCACATCTAATATATGGTCTTCAAATAAATTGGGTCATGTCATCAAATATGCCTCTCCAATAGTGCAATCTCCCTAGCATGCAATAATGGAGGTAGTCATGATATATGTAAGAATACAGATCCTCTACATCTCTCTCATCAATGCCCAATGGTTGAGTAACTACTATCCTCTCCCATTCCCAAACATGAAGCAAGTTGATACCTATGGATAGACTGTTGTTGAATCTGTAATAACCTAATTCATATCATGATATAAATGTGCTAATACGTATGCTCCCTGGGCATATTTGGTCCCCTATGTCATCATCCTCTTAATCATAGCTCCCCATCCAATAGGAAATTGTTGAGAGTGCCTAAAAAGAATCAATGGTCCAATGATCAAACCAACAAGAATAATCATCAACTCGTGTACCTCTCTGATGTAGGGTTTGAGGTCGATCTATCCATCAACCACTACGAGTTGATCCTCCCCTAGCATATAAGCCATAGTCGTTGCACCCATGTATCATAAACAACCCATGGATGTGAATACTTGGGATGCACCATACATCCTCCATCATCACATTGCACTCTCTTGTAGGCAAGAGAAATGCAACAATCTCTAATCTCCAATGCTTAACCAAGGTGATCATCATTTCCTTGTGTGCCCTAATATCTAGCATGAAAGTGATATCATGTAATCCTACAATAGTTAAGAACTAGATCTCAATTTTTTTGATGTGAGCCAATCTTTCTAGTAATCTAGGTCTTCACTCTCTCTTATAGAGATGCTGAAAGATTTCTTGCAAGAATAGTGCTCACAACGTCAGAAGTTGTGAAAAAATCAGCTACATCATAAGTTTGTTGTCTAAAAAAGGCAAACATGTTAGGTTTTTTGCAAACAGGTTGGTTTCAAAAAATGCATCATTGAGATTCTATCAAATGCATCGTGTTAGAGAAAATGCACTAATCCTACAATTTTTCTCACATGCGTTAAGATTTTGCAAGCACATCAAGCAAAGACATCACTATAAAGAACATGCATCAGATTTTTTCAAGTGCATCTCCCTTAGGAAAATGTGATTGTTTCTAAGAAGCAAATACAACCATACCGCGAGAAAGCATGATAGTCCTAGGACTGACACATCTATTGACCTACATTTGGCTACAAATTTGACAAGAAAATATTAAATGCAAGAAAGAGTTAAGAGTTTGTGTACCACAAGTCTTGTGTTGGTCAGTCACTAGAAATTTTGTATGTACTACTCTTAGAACTTGTGCCATCATAAACACCCATTATAGCAAAAAATCACTAGAGAACAACAATCCTAGAAAGTTGAGAGTATAAATGAGCAGGATTTGAACCCTAATTTCCTATATAATCCCTCCAAAACCTATGGTTTGGCCTGTGACCACCTTTTTGGGGTATCTTTTGAGTGTCTTGATTGATCCTGATCATTATTGATGACCTCCAGGGTCTTATTTTTCATCATCTTCTCATTTGAACTGGTCCTAAACGTTTGTCATGAGCCCAACCCAAAAAATATTTTTTCTAGCCAATCTCCCAAGGGGGTAGCCTAGTGTCATATCATCATTTGGACACTCGTTGGAGAATAGTGGGGCATCATCATATTTTAAATTTTTTATTTGAGTGGAAAAAGTATTTGAAACAATGTAACAAGTGATGAGAGATAAATGTATCTTTATTTTCACCCTTTGTTTACCTTTTTACCTCTTTGTTCCTATAGAATTCCTTCTAGTTCTTGTCACTATTTGTTAATGAAGTAGGGATATTGAATAAAATGCAAAGAGAGGGTATGAACTTGAGGATATATCAAAACCATTAGTTATTTACTAATTATCCTTGTGATTATGAAAAATAGGGGATGATTAGATGGTTGATGTGTGGAAGAAATGGGAGCATCGGTGGAATGAAGACAAGAACCGTTTCATGAGTCATGCATGACTTATGATTGAATTCAGTTTAGGTTTTTTTTTTTTGGAAGGATATTGAATCTATAAATGTATTGTTAAGAAACTTTTAAAGATTGTTGGTTGCAGGCCATAACAACTCAAACAATCGTATACCATTTTGGTTAGTCTTTTGTAAACTCAATGAAATATGATCTATATATATGTATGCTAAGGCTTGAGTTAAAAATCAATAATATATATCTGCAATCTATTGTTTTGATTAAAGATACAAGAGCTTGAAATCTTGTTTTTCATAAGCATTGAATAGAGTAAAGTAAGCTTTTGTTTCTTCACTAGAAATCAGAGAAGGTAGGGTCCACTTCCTCGATCACCCAACGACTAGTTGTAGCATCCGTGTGTTGTATGGTAATGAGATTCTCTTAGTTTGATTTGATCATTCAATTATTGTGCTATTTAATATTTTGTTAATTATTATTTGATGTATTGGTGATTGATGTGTTTATATTGTGCTATAGGTGTATTCGATTTAGCAGTTCACTTTGCAATCAAATTTAATCAATGTGTTTACGATTATGTATAAAATTGATTTAGCAAATTATTCCAGATGAGTGTTAATTGGAATGTTTAATAATATGCATGAACTTTATTTAGCACTTTCACATTCCATCATTTATCTTTTTCTAATAGTCTAGTGTTAGTAGGAATTATTATTTATTTTATGTTGGTTTAGTTTTAATTATTTTTGTTGGAAACTATTTAGATCAGGTTCTTGTCACATAGGTGACAGGAAGTTTGAAAACTAGATTCCTGAATAAATGCAATAAACATGTAGCTGCATCCATTCCCACTTGGATTTCTAGGTTTAGCCTTTAGAAAAGCAGCCCCAATATCTTTCACAACCCTACACTCCCGGATTCACATTGAGGAGCAAATTGAGGAACTTGCGAAATTCCCGAAGATTGATCTCAATCCATTCACCCATTTAAGATAGAACTACAAGGATAGTTTTACCCTAAACATCAACCATAGTTTAATCCAATCATTTTGGCTCTGTTAGCGGGGAAAGATATTATAGGCCTGAAATTATAGGAAGTTGAGTTAGGACCAGTACATCAAGAGGAAATCCTATACAACTGACAACCTTGTTAAGGTTACTACTTCTGATTTGTGCTGTTGTAAGTCATTTAGGTGCATGAATCATAGTAGGGATAGTAGAGGAAGATTTATTAGGAAAGAAAAGGGAAGTAGTTCACCACACGAAAATCTCAAAAACAAATCAAAATCATCCATTGAGGAAACAGAAACCAAAGAATTGTGAAATAGGTTAAAGACATTCATTGAAGGAAGTAGCTCAACTCAAGAGACATTGAAAACTAAATTACAATTAGAGTTACCCAAACCCGATATTGAGAAGTGTGTGATAGAGTCTACTACCATTGAGACACTTGCAGGTACCCATTCAAGTCATTCTAAATATTACAAAAAATGTTGAGAAGTTCTTTCGGGAAAGTTACGGGCCAAAAGCTGGTCCATTCTCAGAAGAAACCCAAGAGCCATTTAAAACCTACTTTACCCCTTGAGCACTAGACATCATTGATCCCAATAACAATAACAACAACAAAAATGAAAATAATAATAGGGCATTGGCCAAAAATAATCTGATTACCTTTGAGTTTCCAATCACACATCCTAAACAAGATGCCCCTATGAAGAACATTCCTCATTCTGCTTTGCCCATTTTCATGGTCTTTTGATTGAGGATCTTGATTATTTTTTGTTTGAATTTCATGTATTGTGCCATAGTTATGATTATCAAAGTGACACGTAGAAGCTAAAACTATTTCCAACTACATTAAAGGATTCCGCCCTACAATGGTTTATGAACCTTAGGAATATCAGATCATGGGAAGTCATGAAGGAATTATTCTTGACCAAGTACGAGGAGTATTGAAAAACAAAGGAGGTCTAGGATGAAATATTCCACATGACATAAAAGGAATATGAGTCCATTGAGGACTACCTTGAACACTTCATGTTTAGTCTTCAATGGTCTCGCCAACAGGGGCTAAATGATGATGTTGTTAAAATGTTTCTTGTTAGAGGAATAAGAGACGATATTATGGAAGCATTGAATTTAATAGGTAAAGGGAATATCTCCAAAATGAAATTAGATGATATTTGTGATATTTGTAGGAACTATTCAAGGTATTAGCATTCAGGAAGGAACTATCCAAGTAATCCTTATGCCAGAAGTAATGCAATAGGTATAACGAAGCGTGAAATATGCAATTTACTTGAGGATCTTAAAATAGATTTGTTAAGTCATATGGGTAAATAGATAGACACTCTTTATACCTGAAGGAAGCAAGAGGAAGTCGAGAAGGCCTTGGCTTTTTTTTTTCTGACATGTCACAAGAAACATGGTAGTGAGGATTTCCCTTACAATAGGAAAAACATCTCATCCTTAGAAGAAGTGAGTAGGAGTTCTAACTTAAGGCCTATTCTGTAGGTGTGCCTGATATGGAATATTCTAAGGAACCTATCTACTACATCGCCCCTAGGTGACCTTTTCCACCTTGAGTAATGTACCCTAGCATGTTGAATGATTATCTTGCTTCTAGACCTAGCCAACCCAATTCTTTTTCAAATCAACTTGGATGGTATGGGGGTTGGAAACAATCCATGTCATACCCTCAATGGATGCCATAGTATTAGTATGCTTCATAGTTGTGGAAATAGACATGGAGGTCACAATCACCACAACTGTCACCGTACCAACAACCATATCTATCACAATCACAATTTCCACCTCCTCCCATGCTCAACCCATACCAATAGTCATAACAACTTCTTCTAGCCTTACCATCATCAGTTTCTCAACCATTCAATCCAATAAACAATCCAACACAACCATCAAGGCCTACACTAATGTTAGCCCAACCCAACCCAACCCAAACCCCAACAATAAGGTAACTCAGCCTATGTATAGTAATGAGACAACAGGTTACCCCACCTATCGTGTAAATATAGTAGAATTAGATGGAGTTCAATTAAGATTGGGAAAGGCTCTTTAGGGGCCCACCATTACAAAAATCAATGAAGAGTTAGAAGCAGATCTAGTCAAAGAACCTCCCTTTCTCGAATGATTTGTCTAAACCAATACAAAGGGAAGTCTCTCAATCTAAATTTTATCTTGTTAATGAGTTACGTAATGCTAAAATCAAGATTCCTTTGTTGCATGTTATCAAGGACATCCCCATCTATACAAAAATAGTTCGAGACCTATGTACTCAGAAGAAAAAGAAGAAGTAAGACCCGAAGACCATCCAAGTTATCGTACAATTGGCAGATCTTATTCTCAAGAACATAACCATTCCAAAGTACTTGGATCTAGGGAGTCTTGTCATTAAGGTATCTATCGGTAAAGTAAGTATTTCTAATACCCTTGTCAATTCGGGCATTGTAATTAATGTTATGACAAATAAAATAATGGAAATATTGTCACTAGAGGGACTTAGACCTACTCCCACAGTTCAAATGGCAGACCAATCTTTGTTCAAACCCAAGGGTATGATTGAAGATGTAATCCTTTACATTGATTCATGGGAATACCCAACTAAATTTATGGTTTTGCAGCCAAAGATTAAGCTGGGGGGATACCCCTTGATTTTGGGATGACCTTGGTTAGCAGTTGCAGATGAATTCATCATTTCCCAGTCAGGAAACATGGTCATTTCTAATGGCGAGCACAAGAAATAGTTGACTTTATACCTGCTAGTGCAACCCTTGTTAGAGACGGAAAATCTAGTATGGGTTGATAGTGACTTAGATGAGTCATTGCCCATCTTTCCAATTGATCAAGCCTTAGACAAGGATGAACCTACTGAAGATAATATTCTTGCTAATTTTATTTAGAATAGGTATAAATCTAGGAAACATGGTCATTTCTAATGGCGAGCACAAGAAACAGTTGACTTTATACCTGCCAGTGCAACCCTTGTTGGAGATAAAAAATCCAGTATGGGTTCATAGTGACTTAGATGATTCATTTCCCATCTTGACAATTGATCAAGCCTTAGACATGGAAGAACCTAGTGAAGATAATATTCTTGCTAATTTTCTTTAGAATAGGTATACATCTAATGAATCTTTTGAAAGCATGGTTCCCCATTCAGGTATAAACATTCCTTGTCCTTTCAAACACTTTTCATTGGTAGGTAGCTCACGATTTGTTCAACACTTTGTCACACTCCATTAGTTGCTACCTCATAATTGTTTGTATAGTTCATTTTTATCTTTTGAAAATTCTAGTGATATGGAATCCACCTCCCAAGCACTAGCCATTAACTCACCTACACAATCAGAAGCTATGGAAATTTTTCCTAATCACACACTTAATATTAATCCATAATTAACCCATGAACAAATCCAAGACCTTATCACCATGCTTAGAACAAAAAAATATGCATTTTCCTAGGAATACCAAGACATGTGTGTCATTCATCCTAACACCTGCACACACCATATTTACATTGAAGAAGGTAGTCATCCAATTAGGAAACCACAACATCGGCTCAACCCTGCATTGCATGAGATAGTTAAAGAGGAGTTACAAAAACTATTAAATGTTGGGTTTATATATCCTATTTCAGATAGTCAATGGGTCTCTCCTCTAGTTATGGTTCCCAAGAAAAATGGTAAGTGCAGAATTTTTATTGATTATAGAGCACTAAATAAAGCTACTAAAAAGGATCACTTTCCATTTCCATTTATTGATCAAGTGTTGGACACTCTTGCAAGTAAGAATTTTTTCTCTTTTCTGCATGGGTTCAGCAGCTACAACCAAATCCGCATAGCGCCTGAGGACCAGGATAAGAATAATTTCACTTGTCCTTAGGGAAATTTTTCCTATAACATGTTGCCATTTGGTTTATGTAATGTGCCTGCCACTTTTCAAAGGGCAGTTTTGAGCATTTTTGTAGATCTTGTAAATGATTGTGTTGAGGTATATATGGATGATTTTACAATCCATGGTAATACTTATGAAGAGGCTCTAACAAACTTAGAAAAGTTACTTAGGGATTGTATCGATACTAATTTATCATTAAGTCATGAAAAGTGTCATTTTATTATGACAAAAGGGATAGTGCTTGGTCATTGTATTTCTGCTAAGGGTATTCAAGTCGATCCCAAAAAGATACAGATTATTGAAGACTTTCCTACACCCACTAGCCAAAAGGATGTGTGTACTTTTCTCGGCCATGTTGGGTACTATAGGAGGTTTATCCAAAATTTTAGTAAGATTTCCCCCCCCCTCCTTATTTTATTTTCTAGCAAAATATGTCATTTTATCTTGGACACCAGAATGCCAAGAAGCTTTTGAAACCATCAAGAATAAAATTGTCACCCACCAATACTTAGAGGCCTGAACTGGGAGCTACCTTTTCATATCCACACTAATGCCTTAGATTGTTCCATGGGGGATATCCTTGGACATAAAGAAGATAATCTCTTCTACTCCATTTACTACATCAGAAAAACTTTCACCAAGGCTGAGGTAAGTTATATGGTAACTGAAAAGGAGTTATTAGCTGTTGTTTATGCAATTAATAAGTTTTGTCATTATATTATCAGATATAAAATTTTTGTTCATATGAATCATTCTACGATTAGATTTCTAATGAATAAACATGTTGTAACTGGTAGATTTATTAGATGGTTATTTTTTCTCCAAGAATTTGACACTACTATACTTGATAAGCTTGGTTGTGAGAATGTGGTTGCAGACTTTTTGTCCAGGTTACAACAACAAGATGAGGAACTAGTTCCAGTTGATGACACCTTTCCAGATGAACATATCTTTGCCATATCCACAAATATTTTGTGGTACGCTGGCATGGAAAACTACCTAATCACTTGCAAGTTCTCACCTTATTTTTCTCTGAGGGAACATCGAAAGTTGGTTGGACTTAGCGGTGATTATACATGGATCAATGGATTTATCTTCCATCATGGCCTTGATAATATCATGTGTTGGTGTGTGCCTGAAGATGATGTATTTGACATACTTTGTGCATGCCATACAGAGCCTTATGGAGGACATTTTGTTGCTTACAAGACTGCTTAGAAGATATTAACTACAGGCTACTATTGGCCCACACTCCACAAGGATTGTAGATGCTATGTTCAAAACTGTGACAAATGTCAACATATGGGCCACCCCACATGCTCAGATGAAATGCCTCTGCATCCCCAGTTGTCTATTGAGCCTTTTGAAAAATGGGGACTTGACTTTGTTGGACCTATCAACCCGCCATCATAGAACAAGGAATACATCCTTGTGTATACAAATTATGTAACAAAATAGGTTGAAGTTTATGCTTTGAAGCATGCTAGGGACACCAAGGTAGCTGAATTTCTTTATTATGATATTTTTACCCATTTTGGTGTTCCATGTGAAATAGTTACAGATCAAGGTCCATATTTCGCATCTAACCTCATTTCTTCTTTGGTTCATGAATATGAGATTCAACATCACAAGTCTTCACCTTACCATCCCTAGGCTAATGGTCAGGTCGAAGTCACTAACTGAGAACTCGAGAACATTCTTACCAAGACAATTTCCCTCCATAAGAAGGACTGGGTCGCATGACATCCTAAAGTCATGTGGGTCTATCACACTACATGGAAAACCACTACTAGTTAACACCTTATGAGCTTGTCTATAGTAAGAGGGTTATTCTCCCTATCGAGTTTGAAGTAAAGAATCTTTGCACAACACTTCAACTTGGGATGAATCTTAGCAATGCTCAGAAGGAAATAATTTCTCAACTCCATTCTCTCAACGAAATGTGACAAGAGGCTCTTTTTCATTTAGAGGTCGTATAGAAGCAGTGAGCATAGTGGCATGATCACTTTATCCAGTCATGATCATTCCAAACTGGGAATTGGGTTTACTCTATGATTCTTAATTCTAGGACTTCAAGGGGAAGTTCAATACTCATTGGATCGACCCTTATGAAATTCATATGAGCTACAACAAAGGTGTTGTTAGACTATGCACTGTGGATTCTGAACAGAGGACTCTTCTCATCAATGGGCACCGCCTAAAACTTTACAAGAAGCCCCTTTCCAAGGAGAAATTATTTTGTGATGCGACGAAGGAACCTACTGTGGTTCCTTTTGGCTTGCTTAGAAATTGATTTCTTAATAAAAATAAAAAATAAATAAAAATAAAATAAATGATCCAACAATGAAAACTTTCAATCGTTGCTAGCCAGTTTACATTTGAAAACTAGCTTCTAGCAGGTGTCAACTACTAAATAGATCTTAGAAATGAAAATCAGCCTCCCAACACTTCTAGGCAGTGATGGGATGAAAACCAGGTTACTGGTGGTCTATCATTGAAAGTAAAAAAAACCTCCTGGTACTTTTGTGATAGGAGCTTATTTATATGTTTCACAACCCTTGTTTTTCTTTGGTATGCATAGGGAAGGCTCTTGATTCTTTGCTACTTCAAGGCCCTTTTGGACATCCATTTTTCTTTGTTGCTAGGTCAATTATTTTTTTGGGAGCTTCGGTACTCGGTTCCTGTCATTTTCTGGATAGGAGTGTTGGACTAAATGCCAACATATCCCTTTAGGTTCGCGACATGGTTTAACCGCCTCCCGTGAATCTTAACTGATGCTTGTATCGAGCATTGACAGGTCAATCTTTTGGTGCAACGACAAGGCCAACAATTGGTATCAAATTTGATCATGGGTTTGAACCCCTCGGGTGACACTGAGGGGGGGATTGTTGGACTAACCGCTAGCATCTCCCTTCGGGTTTGCGACATGGTTTAACCACCTCCCATGGATCTTCATTGATGCTTGTATCAAGAATTGACAGGTCAATATTTTGGTGCAATGAAAAGGCCAACAAGGAGTTGCAAGTCATTTGTTTTGCAACCTGGCGCTCCTTGCTGGTTGTCTTCTTCTATTGTGGATCTTTCACCTCCTTGCTCATCATCACTATATGAAAACTTCCTCTCAGCTCTGTCACTGCTCTACTAGAATCTTCATGTCTGCATCATATGATTTGATTGGTTCCTTCTTTTGTTTCACTGGTTCCTCATGTCGTCACCTCCACGTTATCTTCTATACACATGTAGTTTGGTATTGGTATATTTCATGTTTCTATTTATCTTTGTTGTTTTATTTTATACCTTCTATTTTCTTTAATAAATGGTGACGTGTCCCATAGATGGGCCACATGCTAAGCTGGGGGGGAGAAAACTGTCTAATCATACCATAGGGAACTATCAAATCGTAGTCGTACCATATGTTGTTGTGCTCACTTCGCCTATTTTATTTCCATTCTATCCTCATTTTTTGAAAAGATGTATCTATTTAGGACGTTGGACTCTTTATTGTTTGGCCTTGATCATCTCATAACATTATTACCACTGCCACCCCTTGTGTAGATCGTAACTCACCATTATTACCCTTTCAAACTACCATCCAAATTTATTTAATGACTTTCCATTTTAACTATTGCTGACAATTGCTCTAAGTCATTCCCAACATCTTTCCCTTACCAACAATGATTTTCTCTATCTACTAAAAAATTTTGTCTGCACACTATTCCAATTTGACGAGGGTGCCTTATTTTGGTTTGAGACAAACCTCCTAGTAAAATTATGGCAGGAGAACATAGGCACCATTTTGATCCTTTGAATATTAATGAATTAAAGGCTCCAACAATGGCTAATGTGTATAAAATATTCAAGTAGGTAGGATGGGATGCGTACTTCAGAAGATTGTGAGGGTATGAAGAGAAGAAGGCGCAAGAATTTTCCATGACATGTCACAGCAAATGGGCATGGGTCCATGGTTTGGAAATCCCTGTTTCAGTTGAAGCCATAGCAGATGTCACTAAATTACCACTATTAGGGGAAAATTACTTCCCTCATAACTCAACATGGGCAAAATATATTAAGCACCTTCACAAGAAATTCTTACGATGTGGGGAGTTGGTTGAAGTCATCTCTAGATAAGGCATGAAGCTCGCTTCACTTCCACCACCCTAGAATGATGTGGCACAGTTTGTCATCCAATATATAAATTGAGAAGGTAGGTATGTGTACGTCTATGCTAAAAAAAATCAACTTTTGATATAGTTATGGTGGGGTTTTTTTAATGAATCTCCCTTTCTTTTTGTATTCTTCTATAATGCAAATGAGAAAAGTGGTTCAAAAGGGTAGTAAGAACTCATTAGCCCATCATGGACTTATAAAATTGTTAATTGTGAGGGAGTTAAAAATATTCTCTCCTCCATGGGATTGGAATTCATTTGTTGCAGATGACACCTCAAAAAATTCAGCGGAGGAAGACCTCCCTAACACCTCAGAACACTCTAAGGAAGAGGGCTCCCCCAACAAATAAAAAGCTCCTAATAATTCTGAGGAAGAAGGGTTTGGTCATGAAGGAAGTGAAAATGAAAACCCTTTCTGATGCACCTAATGAGGATTATGAATCAAGGGATTCCCCTAGTAGTTCAAAGAAGAATGCTAAACAAACCCTAGGGTTGAGTGGTAAGCAGGTCGAGAGTTCCAGTGTTAAATAGGTGAATGTTAAGATTACTACACCTGACTCTAGGGTAAAGAAAACATTACACAGTGGGTCAACCTCAGTTGCTTCTCAAGATAAGAAACAACTACCAACTACTTAGGTGGATAAGCTAGCAAATTTAGCCGATGTGGCTAGTGATGTTTTGAACCCTAAGGAAACTAATGAAGTTGGTGATTTAACAATTCTTGCCACAATCTTTAGAAAAAATAGGAAAACAAAGGCAGTCTCTAGGGAACTAAGGAGGAGAAAAATGAGGAATACGTTGGAAGAATCTAGGGCCACTTTATTAGAACAAAAGGAGGTCAAACATGTCCTTGAAATACCTCCTCAAAACTTTTCAATTGTAGAAGAAATCTCAATTGCCAGAGAAGATGTTCATGAGGAAAACACCATTCAGGTTGAAACCATGACAACTGAGCAACCAAGTGGTGACAACCTAGGGAATTTTGTAGAACAGGAAATTGGTGGGTTTGAAACCCCTCATATTGACAATCAGAGGGCACAACAAGAATTTGAAGAGGGAAGAAAGGAAGAGGAAAATTAGTTGGTTGATCAAGATCAAGAAAATGTCAAGATTCCTCACAATGAACAAGAAGGAAAACATGAAGTAGAGGCAGAGGAGGAATCTGAGGAGAGTCCTCTGTTAACTAATGATGAAATCCATGATATGTAGAATTTGGTGGCCAAATTAACTAGTGAGAATGAATCCCTACAAAAGTAGGTCTAAGATGTAGAGGTTCTCAATTCTTCACATGCAACAAAAATTGATTAGCTTAAAGCAACCCTTGAAGAGATAAAGACTATTGCTACTTCTCTTATGCCCATTTAGGAGCATAAAGATCAATTGAATACATTAAAACATATAAGGATTAAAGAAATGTCCAATGTAGTACAAAGGTTGTCTAGTGTGTATCCTATATTCCTTTGCATGAGGGCATGCAAAACCCTAAGCTGGGGGGAAATGATGAGGGATAAATGTGTCTTTATTTTAACCCTTTATTTACCTTTTTACCTCTTTGTTCCAATATAATTCCTTGTAGTTCCTGTCACTATTTGTTAATGAAGTAGGGATATTTAATAAAATGCAAAGAGTAGATAGGAACTTGAGGATTTATCAAAACCATTAATTATTTACTAATTATCCTTGTGATTATGAAAAATAAGGGATGATTAGATGGTTGATGTGTGGAAGCCATGGGAGCATTAGTGGAATGAAGACAAGAACCATTTCATGAGTCATGCGTCACTTGTGATTGAATTCAGTTTAGGTTATTTTGGTTTTGGAACGATATTGAATATGTAAATCTATTATTAAGAAACTTTTAAAGGTTGTTGACCACATGCCATAATAACCCAAACAATCATATACCATTTTGGTTGGTCTTTTGTAAACTCAGTGACATATGATCTATATATATGTATGCTAAGATTTGAGTTAAAAATTGATAATATATATTTGCAAGCTATTGTTTTGATTAAAGAGACTAGAGTTTGAAATATTTTTTTTCATAAGCATTGAATAGAGTAAAGTAAGATTTTGTTTCTTCACTGCAAATCAGAGAAGGCAGGGCCCACTTCCTTGACTGCCCAGTGACTAGCTATAGCATCTGTGTGTTGTGTGGTAATGAGATTCTCTTAGTTTGATTTTATCATTCAATTTTTTTTCTATTTAATATGGTGTTAATTACTATTTGATGTATTAGTGATTGATGTGTTTATATCATGCTACAGGTGTATTCAATTTAGCAGTTCACTTTACAATCAGATTTAATCAATGTATTTACCATTTTGTATAAATTTGATTTAGCAGATTATTCCAGATGAGTGTTAATTGGAATGTTTAAGAATACACGTGAACTTTATTTATCACTTTCAAATTCCATCATTTATTTGCTTTTGATAGTCTAGTGTTAGCAAGAATTATTATTTCTATTATGTTGGCTAAGTTTTAATCTATTTTGTTGGAAACATTTCAGTTCTAGTTCCTATCACATAGGTGACAAGAGGTCTGAAAACTAGATTCCTAAATAAATCCAATGTACATGTAGCTGCATCCATCCCCACTTGGCTTTCTAGGTTCAAACCTTAGGCAAACAACCCCAATATCTTTCAAAAGCCTACGCTCCTAGATTGAAATTGATGAGTAAACTGAGGAACTTGAGAAATTCTCAAAGATTGATCTCAATCCATTCACCCATTTAAGATAGAATTGCAAGGATAGTTTTACCCCAAACATCACCCATAGTTTAATCCAATCAACAAGTACATTGTGTCAAAGAGGGGAAAAATGTAGACATGCAAAATTGCCTGACTCATATTGGACATCATTAATCTTGCATTTTCATCATACTCATCCTTCATCAGTGTGCTTTCATCATTGGAATCACTAATTCCTCTTTTAACATCATTTTCTATCCTTTTCACTTTATTTCCTCCAATAATTGTTGGAATCTGGGAACACTGAGAGGGGGGGGTGAATCAGTGTTCTGCAAATCTTAACTTTATTAATCCGATATTTAAACCATTTGAACATTAAACCAAAGGAAAGATGAAAAAGCACAAAGAAATCACTCAAAACGCCATAACACAAGGATTTTTACATGGAAACACTGTTAGGGGAAAAACCATGGTGGAGGTCAATCCACAATTTGAGTACTCAAATATATTTTTTACAAAATGGGAATGCACTTGCATTCAGGCTCACTGCTCAAAATAGGAAGGCTCACTACCTTACAAAGTATTCATATTAAGTCCATTTGAAGGATTGAATTGAAGGAATAGCATCTACTCATGGCTGGTTATAGTTCCAATTAAGCACATTTGTCGATCTCTAACCTTCTGTCTGATTCTTCTCTCCTGCTCTGCTCTACTCTACTTTGTAATTCGCATCACAAATCCATGCACAAGTGAATTCGCATTAATATCCTTCTAAATTTTGCACCACACACTAACAAACTTCGTATCTCTCTTCTATCAAAATGATATAACTGATCACTTATATATTTATGCAACTAGAGATTTGATTGCTATCTGTCGGCTTCAAAAAAAACATAAAATACTTTCCAACCGTCAGCTAAATCCATAAATGATTTTCAATGCACACCATCCAAAGTCAGCCATAGCATAGTTAGGACCTAAATAAAAATGTTTGAACACAAAAAAATTTAGACAATTACTCCTTAAGCATCTGTAACGGCTATATCCACCAAGTCGGCCTTCTAGCACTGATAAACATGAAATTGATAAACTAGACCTCCTAATTCGTATACCAGTGAATGTGCACCTAGACGATTCTTGGATAAGATAGTAAGAAAATCAAAATACCTTTCTCTAAGATCCACAACTTAAAATGATAAGTTGATAATGCAAATGGATTCATCTTCAATCGGATACCTTATTCTTCATTTTGTCTCTCGGTATGGATAAATACCGAAAATTGGACTGGATCAATGACTTAGGTTGCCATCAATGACAACACCAAATGCCAACAATATACAAAATCCATATGCCAACAATCTCCAGAAGCCATATGCCAAAAATCTCCCCCTTTGGCATTGATGGCAACACTTAGTGAAAAATGACTAAGTGTCGGAACCAACATACTGCAATCCTTCAATACTTCAAAAAGTTATAATTGACACAACTCCCCCTAAGTTTGATAAGGAATTTTTCACTTATCTCTCTCCCCCTTTGACATCAATGAAAAACCAAAAAAAGATTCTTACAGTAATCCCTTATGGAGTGCAATAAAAAACTTACTTATTCAAAAACTGGTTCAAAACTTTGAAGACATACATCCGCTACTTGAATTAAAAGATTATTTTGTACTTTTCTTTCATCTCCGGAATAAACTTCTTGCATGCTTCTATTGCAATCCCGATGATTATGATCATGCTATTGTTTTCAGATGTCTGGTTGATAATCTTGATGAGAGATTCTGAAAAAGTGATGGTTTATTCTAGTGTCTCTCCTTTCCTCAGCATTTCAATCAACTATTCCAATCTACATTCTATTATGTCCTTTACTTTCCAGAAGGTGTCAATAATCCTTTTTTTGGTGTTTTGGACATTTGTATGCTCTATTTTTAGTTCTTGAATTCTTTTCTTGATTTCACCATCATGATCCTAAAACATATCAAAGTTTTGTACAATATTGTTCTATTCTATTTCAATTTGTTCCAACTTCTCTTTGTACTTTCCAATTGCATGAGGCCAATGAAGACAGTAGTTGTAGATGCTATTTTTTGAATTTATGCATTGCCTTAGTTGATTTAGTTTCCTTTTTAACTTGCTGAGAGATACTTTGTACTACTTCTTTAGATGCAAGATTACTTTCTTCCCTATTTTGAGACTTAGAGTCCATGATTTCCTTGATGCATTCAATCATTTCTTCTAGAAAAATATTTTGTAGACTCTCCAATTTGATCTAATTGTGCACAACATGAGCACTTAGTACACTTAAAATCATATCATGTTCATATGAAGGTCTGATAGACCATAATTTTGCAATTTGCACATTCCATCTTTCTCATGAATAATTTGCAGTATTTTTATTTGGTTAAGTCATCTTCATCTTCACTTTCTTTTGTCTTAGCCTTTTCTTGTTCTAGTTCGGCTGATTCCAATTCTTTTCCTTGGGTTTCCTCAGTTTCCTTATCAAATTCCTCATCTGGTATATCTACAATCACTTGTTCTTTTCCTTTTCCTTCAATTTTTGGAATCTTGCATCTCGGAGGATTACAGACAATAGTTTTTTTTCTCTTTTCTTCTTTCTTTCCATCTCATTGGAAGAGGAACCAACTTCAAGTGCTCTTATCGGAAGGGAAATACAAATTGACACAAACTTTCCTAGCAAACCTTTAAAGAAACTTTCATATGCTTGATCATAGTTTACCAAAATTTGAGAGTGTGTGTAAATTTGTTTACACACCGGTTCATTCTCTTTTCATATCGCATTGTTGTTCATCAGTAAGAAATTTAGAAAGTACATTACTAGACATATAATCAAGTACCAAACCTGAAAGGGTAATCTGTCATATTCATCAATTGTACATTCTCCATCAGTTGATCATTCAACAATCCACAAAGGTCAAAATCCTGATCTTCCATAATCATTTTGTGTGAAATGTAGACCGCACTTGCCGAGGTAGCACCTTCTCTATTCCTAAAGAAGATTTTGTAGGATATTCCATGTGCAATGTACCTTGTCACAATTTTTTAAATTTTTGAGATTATTAGTTCCCTTTGATCTCCAATAAATCAAGTTAGGGTTTCAACTTCTTTATTCCAAATAGACTTCTTTCTTAGTATATCCCCAACTTTGCATAATCCAGTTAAATTTCTAATTAATTCTTTTGAAATGTGGTAGGGTTTGTCTAGAATTAGAGTATCGTCATTCAATTTTCTCAAAATAAACTTAATGATTTATGCGTTCTCGAAAGAGGGAAATTCATTCCAAATGTCCAATTTTTTGTGTTTAGCTTCTTTCAACTATTTCAATTCATCGGGCGACAAAAATTTCCTTATGGCTCTAATATTTTCACTATTATACTCATCTAGATTGATCATTCCTTTGATTTGTTCCATTTTTCCTTTTGTACTCATGTTTTGTTTCTATCAACCACATAACAAGTTAAATGAAAATTTTTAAAGTAATTGATGAATTAGGGTTTCGCTGCTGAAATTTCTTCACGCATTTGAGATTTTGTTGCAGAGTGCTCTCCTTCTTTTCTTTGATAAAGTGGAAAATGAGCGTTTCAACATGTCTTTTTGTAACTTTGCACACCTAAATTTTTGTTGTAATAAATGCTTTTTCCTTAGGTGTTCCGGATACCTTGTTTTCTCAGTCAGCGAGAGAAATATTCTTCTGCGGACATATGATTTCTTGAATTTCCTTGTGAATGTTTTCCAAAGCATATGTAGATCATTAATACTATTTTTGAAAATCTTTTGCATTCCAGTACTAGCTACTGATAGGGGAAAAAGGTTTTTCTTGAAAAACTCCCCCTAGGCCAATGGCCTAAGATCAATTTTGGAGGAATTATCGAAAGCAGGTTCTGGTATAGAACTATTTCCTGCATCAGACTCAATATTTCTTACCCATGTCTTCTTCATTTGATCTCTTATTTCATCCATAGTCACTTTTCCCTTTTCTTTATCGTCTTTCTGTGTATTTCTACCTTTGTATGTCGGACCTCTTCTATCCACATTTTTATTTCTGCAGAATCTTGCAGTGTGATCGTATTTGTTGCAATTGTAGCACATAATATTTCCTTGTCCAGACCAATCATTCCATTGATTTATTCTTGATCTGCATTGGTTAGCAATATGCCCAAATCTTCCATAGGTATAACATTCAACATTCCTTCTACTAACAGAGTTGTTTGACACATTTTTGCATTTAATTGACTTGTGACCAAACTTTTTGCAATTGATACACTGACCGAAGAATGATGGATCACTTGATTTCATTTTACTTCTACATTGAGTTTCCATATGACCAAATTTATTGCAAGAAAAATAGTATCCATTAAACTTTTGAGCACTAGGTTGTCTTACCAGATGTCTTTTTGCTTTGTTTGTCAGATTTCCCTACCTAAAATTCCTTTGTCCAGATCTGGAACATTCTCCTTTCTCATATCCAAGGCATCGCTTGTCATTTTTGTTCTTTTGTCCTTGATTCGGCTCATCAAGCTTAATTGAGCTAATCTTAAACTTCTCCTTGTATTCATTTGCAGTAGTAAGTTCATCCCTGAGAATAACAATTTATTTTTCAAGATCTTTTTCATTGTTTTTGGATTGTTGCAATTCAATCTCCAACTGAATGAATTCTTCATTTATTCTTTTTCATTCATTAGATTTTTCTTTTAAGGACTGAGCAAGGTTCTCCTCATTCTTCTTTATTTCTTCAATCTCCTTAGTCAGCTTCATCACCATAGATTCCATCTCATGTTTTAGGGTAGCATTGTCTCTGGAAATATTTTCATATTCTTCAATTATTTCCTTCAAGGTTTGATTTAGGTGAACATCATCCATGCTTCTGATCTCTTTCTTCTTAATCTGATCACAAATATCCTTTCTCTTTTCCCTGGATTTAACAATTTGGTCCTTCAATGTTTGAATGAATTTCTCAGCATCCTTAAGATTTTCTTTCAATTCCTAAACTTCTACTTTGGATTGATCAAGATCATCAAGTGCCACCACAAGTTGTTTTTGAAGACTAATATATTCCATTACATTCCAAGATCCACCTCAATATTCTAAACTCCTTCTGAGGAACTAAGCTCTGATACCAATTGTTGGAATCTGGGAACACTAAGAGGGCTGAATCAATGTTCTACGAATCTTAACTTTATTAATTTGATATTTAAACCATTTCAACATTAAACCAAAGGAAATATGCAAACACACAAAGCAATCATTCAAAACACCATAACACAAGGATTTTTACATGGAAACCCTGTTAGTGGAAAAACCACGGTGGAGGTCAATCCATAATTTGACTACTCAAATATAAGTTTTACAAAATGGGAATGCACTTGCATTTAAGCTCACTACCTAGAGCTCACTACCTTACAAAGTATTCAGATTAAGTTCATCTGAAGGATTGAACTGAAGGAATAAAATCTAATCATGTCTAGTTATAGTTCTGATTAAGCACATTTGTCGATCTCTGACCTTCTGTTTGATTTTTCTCTCTTGCTCTACTCTGCTCTGCAATTCACATCACAAATCCATGCACAAGTGAATTCACATTACTATCATTCTGAATTTTGCACCACACACTAACAAACTTTTCATATCTCTTCTATCGAAATGATATAATTGATCACTTATATATATCTACAACTAGAGATTTGTCGGCTTCAAAAAAAAATAAAAAATTCCAATAGCCAGCTAAATCCACAAATGATTGTCAATGCACACCATACAAAGTTGGTCATAGAATAGTGAGGACCTAAATAAACATTTTCAAACCCAAAAACATTTAGACAATTACTCTTTAAGCATCCATAATGACTATATCAACCAATTTGGCCTTCTAGCATTGATAAACAGGAAATTGATAAACCAGATCTCCTAATTTGTACTAGTGAATGCACACCCAGATGATTCTTGGATAAGATAGTACGAACATAAAAATACCTTTCTTTGAGATCCACAACTTAAAATGATAATATAATAATGAAAATAGATTCATCTTCAATCAGATACCATGTTCTTCATTCTGTCTCCCAGTATGGATAAATACCGAAATGTGGACCGGATCAATGACTTAGGTTGCCATCAATGACAACACCAGATTCTGACAATCTCCAGAAGCCATATGCCAACATAATTAAGTAATTTTTAATTATTTAATTAATTCATCCTATTTAATTAATAATTCCTCTTATCTCCCCTAATTGAATAATTTTAATTATTTAATTAGAAATTAATTTAATTTTCTTCTAAATTCCTATGATGAAATTGAAATAAAGAAAAATAAATTTGGTGTGGGGTTGTGATCCAAGATAGATTAACCAAATGGACGCAACCTATCTTTCTTCTAGTTTCACTCAATTATTAAGGTAATAATGCATAAATGAATATTAGAAAACAAGCTTAATTTATATACCAATCAAAATGCAAGTTTTAAGAGGGTCAAATGTTGTGTATATGTTACAAAAAATATTTTTTAAGGCCTCACTAAGGACTCATTCGCCCTATGGTGAACGGGTCCTGGATAGGGTTCTAGAAAATACAATTATAGGTTTAGCTCTTCAATATCTACACTCCCATATCCTAGTCGGGCACTGTCAGAAACTCAAAAATAAATTCTATAGCTCAATTTTTGTGATCTTGCAAGAAATGTGACAACTTTGACAACTTTTGATCTCCAAATTATCTTCAACCTAAAACCTTCAATCACACATTAAAGGAGAAGAAAAATGTTGTTTTATTAGGAAATAGGGGTTTTCCTTGGTCAAACCCCATTTTGGTAATTAAACCTTGTAATGAAATAATGCATAAAGGAATGATGAATGAACAATATGTAACAACTCACCAAACCTCAATTAGAACCTTGGAGTACAAACCAACAATATTGCATGAAGAGGCCTTGAGAAATGTAGATCTTGATCATGAACTTTGATACGAAACAATGCTTGAATTGGATCTCCAATGCTACATCAACACATTAGCTCAATAACATGAATGATGCACTATGTCTTTGACATGATGAATGGATCTTTGATTGCTGCAATAAACTTCTAAAAATCTACCCTTTAATACCTTCTTGAATTCTCTTGAATGCTCTTGATCTCATAAACTTGCCATTAGGATGCTTGCATAAAAATTCTTAGTTGCTCATAAAATATTCTAGGTGAAACATAGTGAAATAACCTTGTATTTATGCATAACTTAAGATTAAATCCCAAAATTCAAATAACACAAGCCAAAATCAGATATTGAATTTGAAATCATTAAAAAAATTCCAAAAACATATCCCAAGGGTGGGTCATAGGGTTAAGTGAGGACCCATTCTGCATGTGGCGAATGGGTCCTAGCATACTTAACTAGGACACACTTCAAGGGATGTTAAATGTTATGTAAACTTAGGGTCCTAGGACCTAGTGAGGACCAATTCACCAAGTGGAGAATGGGTCCTAGGTCACTAACCTAGGACACACACCATCAAAAATTAAGTGTTGTGTAATATCATTTATGAATGTCGAGTTTTATCCCTCGAAATATGCAATTAATTAGGCTTGGATTTGAATTAAAGGGGTCGATTAAGGGAAAATTAACCTCAATTAATTAATAAAGCCCTAGATTAGTGTGAAAGTGTAAAGAAGCACTTTACAACACCCTAAATAAGGCACCATTAAGTCAATTTTATTAAGAAGGGTCCTAAGCTTAATGTGAATGTGTAAAACACATTACAACACTAAATCAAGGCATAATTAGGCTCACTTTATTATTAATCATTCCCAAATTAAGTGTGAAAAAGGGATACTTTTTTTGACACTACATTTAGCCCCCAGTTTAGTGAGAGCATGAACCAATGCCAAACTCACACTAAATTAGACATTCAATACACTTACATATGCAACAATGACAAATATACACAATCATACACTATTAAAGACCAGGAAGATAAAGCCTAAATGGTACAACACGATGTGGAACACATATATACTATCAAATTTGCACTCACTCTATGGTAGTGGAACTTTAGGTCGTCCACTAGGTGAGTATCCCTCAAGAATGTGGCTTAGTGAGAAATTCATGCTTTTGTGTCAGCTCTCGTTGTACTTACCATACCAAAGCTATCCATTTGATAACTTTGATAGGGTGCCACTCGCATTTCTGCTTCGTGCTTAACAAGGTGTGTTATGCTAAGCACTAATTCACATGGCAAGGATTCACAGGAAAGCAAGGTGTGTTATGCTAGGTGGCCTTGAATTTAGGTTTTGAGCTTCACAAGGTCAGCAAGTTGTGTTATGCCAAACACTTCTGAACAAAAATGCTAGTAAATTTTTTTGTTCAAAGGTATTTTTCTTCATTCATATAAGGTCTTCTTCTTAGGGATCATTGTGCCTAATGTCTCCAAGAGAGGAAAAATAAAGAGTAAAATATTGCAACTTAGGGGATGCCTTGTGTCACATCAATCCACCAAGATAAAGTTGTACACTAATAAATATTACACTCTTGGAGGACATCAAACCTAATGACACCACCAAGAAAAGGACACATTATAGGAAAAAAAATCACACCATGAAACATGCAAAATTTTGAAAGATATCATTGATGTATTACCCCACTTTAAAGTGGTTGCTAACACCATTTTTGTGAGAAATTACTTTAAAGTATCCAATGTTTACTCCTAAGACATGATAGCTTTCCTCAGAAAACCCTATGCCAAGTCATATGTTTTTGAAATAAAGTTACGTCATGAAAGAGGAGGGAGAGGTTGCCTCCAAAATATATAAGGGATCTATGGCTTTGGGGTTAGTTTATATTTGCTACAATGTTGTCATAGAGCTCAAAAATGTCATCATCCCCCAAATACTCATAGAACTAGAAGAATGACCTAAATGTCTCGATGCCTTGTGTCATACCCAAAAGTAAAACAAAAGAAAAGCGAAAAGAGAAAATGTTTATGACATATAGAAGAATGTAGATACATATAGACGAATGCACAAAGAGAGAGAGAGAGAGATAAATAAAATGAAACAACACAGGGGATCAAATTACACACATGCCTTCACATAAATAAACATGTAGATGAAAACAATGCAAAAGACTAGTAAGGCACATGCGAGTCAACCTATAGCAGGTTGTCCACATCCCAATCTTGATCGGTGTATACGGAAGGCAGACAACTAGCCAAAGTGACAAAAAAAAATGCCAAAACTAGTACAAGGATAACTAAATCCTTACCCCCACTAAGTGTAGGAAAAGGATGATCCAAGATAAGTGATAATGATGAGTTTCTTGTGATAAAGATAATGATTTTCAATGAATATAAAACATGCAATAGTGAGCATACTAAGATTATACAACTATTACATGACAAGGAGAAAGATGCATGCTATGAAATCACATGATAAAAATCGTCATCACCAAAGTAAAAATCATTTAATATCAATTTTAATGCACGAAAATTATCAATAAGGTGCCCAAGAGTTCTATGATATACACAATAACTCATGTTTTTCTTAGGTATGTTGCTTTTACTAGGAGGTGGCAATTTAATCCAACAAGGAGGTGCTCCATCTTTCATTCAATTTTTGTTTGGGTGTGTAAGAATGGTAAATTTTTAAGTTTGTAAGGTTTTTGTTTCTTGCTTGATTCATAGACTTGTTGAGGTGGATGTTGAGATGGAGGACTTGAGATGATCCTATCATTATTGTGAGGCATTGGTTGTTCTTTAGGAATGAGGACACATATGTCAAGAGGAGGATCTTGATATCCTTTTCCTTTTGTTTTTTCAATAGGAATTTTCTCTAAAAGTTTATGAATTTTATGCTCATTAGTTATGTCACATCCTTGGTTGATTAAGATCTTAAATCCTTGTCCATAAGTCTCTTCTAGATTGATGGGAGTTTGGTCACTTTTTTAACATAAGATGGATGACTATGCACTTATTTAGAGGAGTTAGGTTCACTCATGGTTGGAATTTTAGGCCTAGTTTGTGACTCAATTTTAGGATGTAAAAGACCAAAACATCTCAAGTTGTGTTGGTTGTTTCATGGAAGGATAGAAAGATGCACTATTCTCAAGATTGTTAAGGCAATCGTTTATGAATTCATTCATGCTAGCATCATCTTCTCTAATGATGTCAACTTCACAAGAACAATCATTAGGAGTTGGGTGAGCATGAGTAGGTTCAATTTTATTAGGATCCTTTCCAAAAACATAACTTGTAACATCAACCAAGGAGAACAATGACTTCCACACATTGCTAAAACACTTATCCATTTTAAGATTTTTAGACTTAAACAAGGTAAAAAAATTATTACACTATGTAACAGTTTGTAAATGAAATGTTGTAAATGCAATTTTGAAATTACACAATGCACTAAATGCACCAAATTAATCTAGATATAATGAAATGAATGAAACATAAACTCAACAGACTAAAATAGAAATATGATAACAACAAACAGAAACATAGAACTGGAGATTTTAATTTCTAAACATGCAGATCAAGACCTGATCAAGGAAATGGGTCTTAGATAGAGTTTTTAAAACTGATTTCTATATATTTTCAAGTCTTTTCCAATGGTTTTCAGATTCATTTTGTAATAGAAACTTTTAGTTTTATTTTTCTATAAATGCAATGTGGAATGCAAGTGAAAATTATGAAAAAATGATGACCTAAAACACCTAGTTTGATATGCAATTTTTGTTTTCAATTTTCCAATAAAACTTTATATGATGTAAATGATATGAAATATGACTAATTTTTTTTGTGTTTTTCAAATTTAAATAATGCAAACAATACAATCCTAAAACCCTAGATGAGATGAAAATTTGAATGCAAACTAGAAACCCTAAATGAGATCTAATTCTATGTAAATGAATGAATTCAAATAAGTTCAAGATCTAAATCTAGGATGAAAAGGACTCCTAAAATAAAAACCTACAACGTTCAAAAGGTAAGGTTCACCAAAATGAAATGGAGAAAAATATATGGTGTGGGGGTGTGATCCAAGATGGATTAACCAAATGGATGCAACCTATCTCTCTTCTAGTTTCACTCAATCATGAGGATAATAATGCATAAATGAATATCATAAAACAAACCCAATCGATATACTAATCAAAAGGTAGGTTTTAAGAGGGTTAAATGTTGTGTACCTATTGCAAAAATTTATTTTTCGGGACTCATTGAGGACTCATTCACTCTATGGAGAATGGGTCCTAGCTAGGGTTTTGGAAAATCAATTTTTTGGTTTTATTCTTCAATTTATGCACTTCCAGATCCTAGTCGAGCACTTTAAAAAACTCAAAAATAAATTTGGTAGCTCAATTTTATGATCTTGCAAGAAAGGTGACAAATTTTACAACTTTTAATCTCCAAATGCTCTTCAACCTAAAACCTGCAATAACAAATCAAAGGAGAACACAAATTTTTTTTTTTTAGGGAATAGGGGTTTGCCTTGGTCAAACCCCATTCTGGTAATTAAACCTTGTAATAAAACAATGCATAAAGGAATGATGAATGAACAACAATATGTAATAACTCACCAAACCTCAATTGTAACCTTGGAGTACAAACCAACAATCTTGCATGAAGTGGCCTTAAGAAATGTAGATATTAATCATGAACTTTGATATGAAACAATGCTTGAATTGGATCTCTAATGCTACATCAACAAATTAGCTCAACAACATGCATGATGCATTATGACTTTGACATGATGAATGAATCTTTGATTGTTGCAATAAAATTATACAAGCTTCCCTTGAATACCTTCTTGAATGCTATTGATCTCATAAACTTGCTATTAGGATGCTTGCATAAAAATTCTTAGTTTCTCATAAAATCTTCTAGGTGAAGCATAGTGAAATAACCTTGTATTTATGCATAACTTAAGATTAAATCCAAAAATTCAAATAACACAAGCTGACATCAGATCTTGAATTTGAAATCATTAAAATGCCACCAAAAACATATCACAAGGGGTGGTCATAGGGTTAAGTGAGGACCCATTCACCATGTGGCGAATGGGTCCTAGCATACTTAACTGGGACACACTTAAGGGGATGTTAAATGTTATGTAAAATTAGGGTCCTAGGGCCTGGTGAGGACCAATTTGCTAGGTTGTGAATGGATCCCAGGTCACTAACCTAGGACACACACCATCAAAAATTAAGTGTTGTGTAATATCATTTATGAATGTTGGGTTTTATCCCTCATAATCTGCAATTAATTAGGCTTGATTTGAATTAAAGGGGCCAATTAAGGGAAAATTAACCTCAATTAATTAAAAAATCCCTAAATGAGTGTGAAAGTGTGAAGAAACACTTTACAACACCCTAAATAAGACACCATTAAGTCCATTTTATTAAGAAGGGTCCTAGACTTAATGTGAATTTGTAAAACACATTACAACACTAAATCAAGGCATAATTAGGCTCACTTTATTATTAATCATTCCCAAATTGAGTGTGAAAAAGGGATACTTTTTTTGACACTACATAAATAATCCTAAATTATTTAATTATCTAATTCTCATCCCATTCATTTGAAATATTCCTTTTTAATAAAGAGTATCCTAGTCCTCCATAATTAAATAATATTGAATTATTTAATTGTCCTGATTTCCCTCTCAAAGGCATATTCCCTTAGAATATTCTTTCTTAAAATATCTCATTCCTCTCATTAATTCTTATCTCTCCATTTCTTGATTTAATCTTTACCCTCAATTTCAAATATCCTTTACTGATTTTCTTAAAATTGTGGAGATATTTGAGCTCAAATTGATCTTGATCCCTCATATTCCTTGATTCACTCATATTCATGGGTCTTAAGGTGAAATATCAACCATTATTTGTGGGTCTTGAGGTTTAATTTACACCATTGATTCAAACATGAAAATATATAAAACAATCATTTATCCTTCATTATCATAGACATAGATCATTTGACAACACTTGAGCATAGCAATATCATGATCATTTGAGAAATTATCTTCATCTAGGTCATCAATCTTCATGCTTTTGAAACCATGTGGGCTCCATGATCAAGCAATGAAACATCACTTCACCATGAAAATGGAAGGCAAGGTTTGCAAATTGGTTGGTTTCACATTTTGAATTGTTTTCATTGTTTATCTTGATTTCTAACCCTTGTATGCATTCACTTTCATTTTGTAAGTGGGATTTGATCTTCCATTATTTTGGGTCTTCTTGATTTCTAACCCTTTTTTTTATATCAATTCCATTTTCCACTTCACACTTCTATTCTTCTCTTATGGGAATATTCATACACCTATCTGCAATCCGTCTTCTTCCATAGGGAAGAAATTTTGTTCAACATTTAGGGATCGCATTTTACATTCTTCTTCATGCACCAGTCAATAATGTAGGTTCTATAATCTTATGAGGGGGCTCCATAGTTTCTATTTTTATCTCATGTGGTGGGAACATTTTCTATACTTATGTGATAGAATTATTCCTTGGGGGTCATCATGATTCCTATCTTCTTCACTTGTACATTTTATTTCATTGCATCATTTCTCTTTTGAGAGGGGTTTTTATTTCTCATTGGATTTTTCTCCTTTTTCTCTACTTCATGAGAAATTTGTACATGAGTACTTAACATGACCTAGTAGTTGGGACTCATAATTTTGCATACATTACTCCCTAAGTTGTACTTAATGGTGGTTTTAGTGTAAATAGATTCATTATTCACCTATTTATCTAATCACCTTTCTAGGATTGACCTATTCACACTTATAGCTTAAGTCTACTTAGGTTTATTATTCTTTAATCTCACTTTATAGCATTAATACATGTATCCTCATCACTCAAGACACCTATTGCATGCACACTTTACACTTTCTCACACATTTTTCAAGTGAATTTATAAGTGTTGCACATTTGGAGGGGTAGTCAAACATTGTATCCTACCTTCTCACCTCATCATCCCTACCTATATAAGCAAGGTTATTCATTGTATATTTACACTCTTCATTTGTATATCGATAGACATACTATTTTTCTTATATTTTTTTACTAGTGGAATGTTGTTGGATGCTTTCTAATCTTGGCATTCTCTAATAGTTACCTTAGATTCATTATAAGGAAATTTTATGCATTAGTGATAGGTGGATGGGATGACCTACATGGCATGTATATATGGGAAGCCTAGAAGAATGTTATATGGTAGATCAAGGTCCAATACTTGAAATGTAGTTTTTGAAATTGTGGGACCAACTTGGATAAGAGGTTTGATGATCCCTTCCAATTAACGCTCATTATCATCATATGATTTGATTTGAATGATCTTCTATTTTTCTATGATCCCATTACAATATCCCAATTGTTTTACCAAATTTAAAGTAAAAATTTTTAAGCCTACTCCACCATCTATCAAGACTCTTTTGATATTATATTTATGGGAGAAAACTTCTAGGTATAATGCTTGGTTGAGATATGAGGTTAAAGAAAGATATTTTTCTATGAATACGAGGTGGTGTGTGGATGAAATGTGTCCTACATGGCTTGAAATTTTTTGGTATCTATATTGGTAGGTGTGAATTATGCTAGAAGTTTTTTTTCAAGAATCACATTTTGTGCAAGAGATATATCCAGAGGAGTTCTAATATGGAAATGTGAGCTAGTGTTTTCTTAAATGGTCTATAATATTATATTTAGATGGTAGAAACTTATTCATAATATTTTTTTAGAGTGGTGCCCCTTAAAGGGGGACTTTTCCATGTTGTATGGTGAATCCATATTCAGTATTTTTAATTGGTATGGTGACAATGATAATGTGGTTATTGGATTCTTCAATCCGTCCTATGGAATTATATGAATGGTTGACCTTACCACAATAATTTCCTTTACCTGAGTCATTATTATTACCATGATTATGGATTGAATCCATATATATACCTCTATCATTATTGGTAGAGGTTATAGCATGTTCAATCTTTACATCATTAACAAGATCTTGGATGAGATTTTTTACTTTCATGTAGTTAGGTTTTTTGTGAAATTTTATCATATGGTACTCACAATAGTAATTTTCATTGTACCATGATGGTTTGAATTGTGATTCATCGTATTATCTTAGCTCTAGAATTTTAATAATATTTTTTTAGGTTAGCTTCTTCAATGTAGTATCAATTGGCTCCCCTAAGGGAGTGTAATTTCATCTAATATTAGTGTTTGGTCTTGGTAGTTCTTTTAGGGGATTCAAATTTTATTTTTTTGTTGTTGTGTGTTAGGTGGTTCTTGTATAGTTTGTATAAATTTAGTTTTCATTGCACCATCATTGGTAACATTCTTATTCTTATCCCATAGCCAAGGTTTCTCATTAGATTTTGATGCATGATCCTTGCTTTATTTGTAAATTTTGATAAGTAATTTTATAATGAGAGCCTTTTCAATTGTGATTCCTTTCTCTATAATCTCATAAAAAGAGTTAGTGTATTACATTTTTAGGTGGATGCAATTTTATTGATTAAGGTTTTGAACAAAAATGCTCACTAGTTATTTTTTGGTATAGGCCATGGGAATTTACTAGCTATGTTTATCCATCGTTGTAGGAATGAAGTGAATGTCTCTCCATTTCATTGTTGGGTGTTATATAAATATTTCATGGCTATCTCATGTTCAATGTTTTAAGAGAAGTAACTAATGAATTTTTCATCTAGTTCATAAAATTTCTTAATACAATATTTCAAATGAAAGAACTATTCTATCACTTGTCCTCCTAAACTTTGGGGTTTAAGAGGTGAATTAAGTATGTTTCATTATAGGCAACCTCTAGGAATAATATGTATAATTATTGTATATGATCCAATGGATCACCTCCTCCCTTGTACTTATCAAACTTTGGCATTTCAAATTTGTGAGGGAAAGGAACCAAAGGTAATGTTCTATCAAATGGATAAGGAAAAATATATTTAAGAGTGTAGCTTTTCTTTTTTTTACCTAATTTTATTTCAATTATCTTTGAATGCAAGCTTTTTATTTGTGATTCCAAGTCATTCGTTGTGTAAATGTGTGGTTGATTAGAAGGGATGTATGTTTTATGTTTTGGAATGGACAAGGAATTAAATGAAGGATTTTGAACTTGGGGAATGTTTTATTATTGTGGAATGTTGTATGAATTGAATGGGAGATTTTGATTTTGTGGAATAGCTTGTTGTTATGGGATGTTTTATTGAATGAGGGATTTTAGTTTTATGGAATATCTTGTTGTTATGGAATATTGTATGAGTTGAATTGGGGATTTTATTTTTTTGGAATAGCTTTTTGTTATGGAATGTTGTATGAGTAGTTATAGGTTTTAGGCACATGTGTGTTTGTGGGGATACTGCGAAATAGATTAAAATTGAAATTATGATGAATTTAGAATGTTTATGTTTATAGGTATGTTAGATGTGGAAGATTGCAAGTTATTTGGGATGTTTGAATTATGAGGTATGCTAGATGTGGAAGAATGATTAGGATTATTGAATGGAGAAATTTGTGAATAACTCAAAATAGAATATTATTTGTAATGAATGGGGTTGTACATGCTCATAGTTATATTTAATGCTTGTAGGCACATGAGATGTGATAGTTTATGAAGCGAATGGGTTTGTTTATAGTTTGATGTGATGGGTTGTGAAGCTAAGAGAATATTGGTGTTATTGGATGTGATGTATTGTGGAGCAAGAGGAATATTGGTGTTATGAGATATGGATGAAGTAATTTCAAGATTTAGGATAGATGTGGTTATGTGATTAGATGTGAATGAAGTTTGATAAAGTGGATTAACGTATTGTTTAGAGAATGGTATGGAATCTATGTCATGAGAAAGTATGGATGGATAACTTGATATATTTGGAATTGAAGCTTGAGATATAGATATGTTGATAGATTGAGGTATGGGTACACTTGCATTAAATGGGATATGAGATGACATGAAATTTGTAAGAGCTTGTTCCCTAAGTGTAGCAATGTTGAAATATAAAGGCAGTTTAGCACCATTTTTTGTGAGTTTGAGGAAATATGTGTTTTGGTTAAAGGAAATGAGGGAATCCATTGCTCTTGCTACTACTATATCTTGTTTCATCTCTAATAATTTCTCTTATGTCAATTCATCATACTCATGTGCGATATCTTCTATGATAATTTATGGGGTTTGAGGTCATGGTGTTTGATATGTATTAGGGTTAAATATATGAGAAGCCATTGCAAACTTGTATTGTGCACCACCCATGGTTGTGGTAACATTTGACCCACTTGAATTGGACTCCATGAGTTTCTCATGTTAAGACCTTTTTTTAGGCTTACAAGGTTGAGAACCTTAGGTGATGATGTAAAATAGGGGTTGGGTGATATGATATGAATGTTGTTTCTAATTGGACTCTATAAGAAATAAATTTAGAGATTTAGACAAAAAGATGTGGTGATTTTGGATAAGTGTGTTGATGTTTTTGATTGATATGACATAAAAACCTCAATAAGTCAAAGTAAATCTAAATATTTGTTTGGATAAGTGATAAGAATGATTTTTTCACTTGTACTAGATTGATGAGTCCAAGAAAAAAAGGATGATGGTGGGTTTACTAACTTAGAAGCAGCCAAGAATCCTAAGCAAATTCTCCCACAAGTCTTGATGCTAACTAAACCATCTACTTGAAATAGAAAAATTCTCAAGTAAAAAGTTAAATTAGAGATAAAATATGGAAGATCTACATGAGATTATGACTATTTTGGTTGTTGGTGTTTAGATTATTTATTTTGATGATGTTGATGATATTTGTCCAAGCATAGGGTAGTAGCTCTAAAGTACAAAACTAATAGTATGAAATCGATATGAATTTTGATTTGTTGTTTGATAATGGATGGTGATTGTAGGTCAAATATGCTACAAGTCTCAAATTTTAGGTCTAACTACTCAAAAAATTGGAAACTAAATTTTAGAGAATTCTAGAAATTTTCAATATAGGTCAAAATCATCACTATATCTATCATATGTGCAACCATGGGTATTAGTTGCACCAAATGAGGTATATAATACACTAAATAAGCCTCAAAAGTGACACAATAGGTTTCAAATGCACCACTCTATCAAAAAAATATTTTAGGTTGTTAAGATAGGTTAAGCATGTATCAAATAAAAAGTAATATAGTAGTGTCAAATATATAATTATGCAAATAAAATATACCAAAGTATGATCATATGTAGCACAATACAATCAAATATTCCATAGAATAGTCAAATGCACCAAAGTACAGCCAGATGCATAAAAGGATAGTCAAAAGTACCACTATAGCTATCAAATACACCACAATAAAAATCAAATGCATAATTTTTCCTAAGATATGTATAAATAGAATACCAAGGTTTTAGGATTGCAACAAGAGGTCTCAACTATGTAATTTAATGCTCAGAAGCATAGTTTTAGACTCAAAAGTGTAATTATGTGTAGCTATTGGTAAATTTTGCAAATTTTGGATTGATTTTTTATAATTTTTTGGAAAGAGATAAAAATATAGTAGACAATATGGAAATTTACTTCAAGGTAGTAGTTTTGAATGGTATTTTATTGGTATTCACAAGAAAACACACCAATAAATACATCCTAATTATTCATTAAGGGTGTGTCACTATGTTGGCATATAGTTTTCATTGATGCCAAAAGGGTGAATCTAGCAAAGGAGATTGAACAGGGATTCTCAAGAGCTTTCCAAAAAGGTATTGTGTAGGTTAAGAAAGTGAAGGATGTGCCCAAAAATGTATTATTTTTGCTCTTAGGTGTTTTAGGGTTTATCAATTAAACCCTAGGTCATTTGCAGTCATGGCATCATGAACAGGTCTTCTATTTTCACCTTGACTATCAACAATAGGTTGCAAGTCACTTAAGTGATAACTTAAGTCATTCGTTCTATGTTGGTGACCAGCCCCATCGCCTAGGTTGGCAGTGTCTTTAAGGTGCAAAGAGATAGCTATATGTCGGCATGTCGCGGGTTCGTAAAAGTTCAAAACCTCCGAATAGAGCTTCTTAAGCTCATATTTTTAGCGACTTACCAATGGAGTGATAAGGAGTAAGGAGAGATTTATCGGAGTGAAAATGCATGATCGGTGAGACTAGATGACGTTGGTGAGACCTTTGGCTATGTCTCTCTAATCTAGAGATGATAATGTAGCACTCTATGTGGGATCCGGTCATAATGATGTGGGTGATAGCGATGACAAAGATAACATGTGGCATGATGAGACTAGATAAACGGTAATCCACATCCTTTTTGTGGATTATGGTGATGAGGTGGATAGGTGACATCATCAATGGCCTTCATCGACATGACTGATGGTCATCGGCGAGACCTATTCAGATGTCTCTTTGATAGTCTGATATGTGCTTGATTGAAGAGAGAGATGCAGTTCAGAGGGAGTTTCATGATTGTCTCTTTAACAATTCTATGACCTTCCCATCGATGAGATAGAATGGTTTCAGAAAGACTTTGAAGGATGTCTCTTCGACAACCCAATGACCTACTCATTGGTGAGACTTTGGTGTATTACCAGGACCTTGAAGAAGGTCTCTTCGATAGGGTGATGAGAGTATGATGCTGACTACGGGACCTAGTAAGTTTGACATGCATTGATGGTATAGTTAGAGAGTGAATGAAAAAAGGAAACGTGGCATAAATAAATATTGGATAGTGACATGTGGTGGCATAATGGTGTGGGGACCACTTGTCTGCAATAGTAAATGGTATCGATGTAACAATGCCATTTCGATGAGAGTGGAGTTGATGTCTCTTCGATTACATGATGCTTATCTCATCGGAGTGACATTGGTATATCGGTAGGAGTCTGGAATTTTTCTCTTCGACAAAGCGATATGATAGATCAACGATGGTGATTTGAATGACTGCTTATCTAATGGTCAATATTTAAAGATATGGTAGTGAATGAGGATCATATGATCAGGGTATAAAAGGAGAAGATTGATGACCAAAATTCAAAAATAAAGATATGTAATGGCTTGACAGTGTGAACAAGGGTTCTTGACTAGTAACCGACATAGAGGAAGGAATTTATTGGTCTATCTGCATCTTCAAACAGTTGAATGAAGATCTGATCTTCAAGATGAGGGAATAGATTGTAGAAGTGATTGAGATCAAAATCAGATCGAAGGATTAGAAGAGAAAATTATGCTGAATTGGATTTTAGGATTTTGACAAAGAGAATGAAGGGAAATTCTCTATAATAAAATTAAATGTTACATGGATCGATGCATAGGTATGGTGATAACTAATAAACCTTATAAGATGTCTTGATGATGGTGTGTAGATTGATGAACAGGTATCTTGTTGATGAATGTTGCAAGTGAGGGAAACCCTAATATGAAGCTAGGGCTGATTTGAACGATGAAGTGGATCTCAAGGTAGTAATTGTAGATTGGTGAAAAAGGAAGACAATCAAGTATTTTCTAAGAGTTATGTCTATAAGTGAGGAGTAGTGTGATAAATCTATGAGTGTATTTTGTGTTGGACAAAGAGATAAGTACAACTGAGAATGTAGTAGAGAAGTGAGTGTAGAGTAGAGGAGAGTGTAGAGAAGAGGAGAGTGTAGAGTAGAGGTATGTGTTGCTAAGAGTGGAGGTACAACATCAAAGTGTGTGTTTCAGTGAAAGCAACAATGTATTAAATGTAATGATTCATTATAGGTTGTGTAGAACCAAATTGTATGCATATATGAAATTGTAATGTTGTATTGAGTTGTGGCTCAGATTAGGGGATTTGTGTCTCCTTGGAATGGGTGTTATAAAATTAGGTAGTTGATGATTCCTTGGGTTGTATTCCTAAAACATTGTAACAAATATTTCATTTGTGACACTGGATTTGAGAAGTAGACTCAAGCAACCTTTGTCACCATGGTTTTTCCCATCCTGGGTTTTCCACGTACATATGGTGTTATGTGATGTTGTGTGCATGGATATTTTCGTATAACATGATTAATATTTGTACAATAAGGGTTAAATAAAGTAGTCTACACAAAAGGTTTTAAGAACTAAATTTTTAATATCTACTGATTCACCCCCCTCTCAATAGATCATTGTGTTCTAAGAATTGGTATCAGAGCCCTAGGCTCCCTAGGAGAAGCTTAACCAACTCAGATAGGTCCTTGACTTTGTGAACACAAATGGCCAATTAGGAAAGAACATCCTCAACCAAGCCACCTAATTTTGATGGAATACATTATGGCTATTGGAGATCCTTAATAAATGGATACTTGGGATCCTTAGGTTTTGATGTGTGGATGTTAGTTGTAAATGGTTACACACCACCTGCCATAGCCCCTATTGATGATGCAACCAAAAAGGATTATGAGAACAATGAAAAGGAATGGTTCACTATCATGAAAAGCCTATCTAGGCTTGTGCATAGAAAATTTATGTATTGTAAGAATGCACAAGATGTCTAGGATACATTGAAGAAGATTTATAAAGGAGATGACAAGGTAAAATTGGCAAAGCTACAAATATTGAAAGCTAGATTTGAAGGTTTAAGAATAAAAGAGGAAGAAAAGGTTGCAGACTATCTAATGAGAGTTAATGATATTGTGAACTCTATCAAGGGACATGGAGAAGAGATGAAATAGGATGTGGTTGTATTGAAAGTTCTCAGATCAATGGCATAAAAGGATGACTCTAAGATCTCAACTATAGAAGAAGGAAGAGAAATTGACAAGCTAACTCTAAATGAGCTACATGGTATATTCACAACCTATGAGATGAGGATGAGAGATGAAGAACCTTCTAGGAAAGAAGCTACTTTCAAGACTGTTACCAAGGAGAAGGATATTTCTCCCAAGAAAAATAAGGTGGAACTGATTCCATCCGAGGATGATGAGACTGATGAAGAGGACGAAAACTTCATCAAAATACTAAGAAGAGGATCTATAAAATACAAAGGTAAGTTTCCCTTTAAATTTTTTTAATGTGGTAAAGTAGGTCATTTCACTACTAAATGTCCCTACAATAAGAAAAGAAACTCTGAACAAGAGGTAGATGAAAAAATAAAGAAACCCTACCACCCTAAGAAAATGAATTTTTAAAAGAAAAATAAAAGTATATACATCCAAGAAGATAGTGATGAATCAGAAGACTGCAACAACTCAAATGATGAAAAAATTTGTGTTTTTGTTGCTAGAAACCCTAAATTTCTCTTTATGGAAAAAGAGTTTAAGGAGAAAAATAATGAAAAGGTTTAAAATATTCTTGAAGAGGGAGAAGAAGAAGGTGTAGTTGATCTCGAAGGAGAACTCATATGTGCTCTTGATGAGATTGATGATCTCATAAACGGTATTGAGTTAAAGAGGGAGAACAAGAAGCAGAAGAAACTTTCTCAAAAAGATTCAGATAAACTAAGAAAGGAGCTAGAGGAATCTACCCAGAATGTGGTAGATTCGAAGTTGGAGTTAGAGGAAGCAAAGAGAGTAGAGGATGTGATTAAGTCCAAGCTCCTATCTGAAGTAAATAGATGCATGAAGCTTGAGGAAGAGATTGTTTATTTGAGAAGAGATCTAGAAAAGGAAAAAGTGCAGATAGAGAAAGGACTCAAATTGAAAAGTGGCCCAAGCATTCTAGATGAGTTACTAAGCATCCAGAGGCCTAAAACTAAAGAAAAATCAGTCTTAGTTTTAGAGAAAAGACAATCCTCCTTTTTTTATGCTTCTACAAAGTTGTATGAAATATTTAGAGTAGAAGAAAAGTATAAAGCTATCAAGGAGAGTAACTGCAAAGGAAAAGACTACAATGAGAAATCTACAGAGGCAAAGAAAAGTAACAAAGAAAATAAACCTATTATAAACAAGAAGGATAGCCAATCATATCCTGATCACTAGAAGAATAAGTGAAACTTCAAAAGGATTGATACTGATGGATTCACTACGGTGAGAGACACAACAAGTCAGATGCAAAAAATACCACCTCATCCTATATAAAATGCTATGACCAAGTATTCTTCATATTTCTATGGATATTGCTACGCATGTAATCAATATGGTCATAGGGCTAGAGAGTGTAGAATTATCCCTAAAAGGAGTGTAAATTTTGAAAGAAAAAACTCATTTTCTCCTTTAGTTGATATGAATATAGTTTGTTTCAATTGCTATAATTTTGGTCATATAGCTAGAAACTGTAGAGAAAATTTTGTAAGACCAAATGCTCTTTTTGAGAAGAAGAAAAACACACCTCCCAAAGTTGAAAAGAAAACTGAAGTCTTTGAGAAAAAGGAAAAAAAAAAATGAAAATAAACCTAAGAAGGTATGGAGGGAAAAAGAGTAGGATTCTACTGAATCTTTGATTTCCCAAACAACATTATATGTGAAGGAACAAGATTTGTGGGTAATTGATAGTGGTTTCTCCAAGCATATGATAGGAAATAAAATCAAATTTATTGAACTTAAAATGAGGAAAGGAGGATCAGTGAGCTTAGGTGATCATTGTCAAGATTCATGGTGAAAGAATTTTGAGCATAGATGGGAAGAACAAAACTAAATATGTGCTCTATGTTGAAGGTCTAAAACACAATCTATTAAGTGTGAGCCAAATGAGTGATAATGGTTATAAGGTCACATTTGATTCAGAAGGATGCAAAACCAGAAAGAATGGAAAGATATTCGCACAAGGGTTGAGAACTGACTGTAATCTCTATAATCTCACTAAAGTAAAAGGTCAAACCTATTTGATGGGATATGTTGATGAGAGTTCTCTTTGGCATAGAATACTAGGCCACATTAACTTTGACAACTTGGTGAAAGTGAGTTCAATAGGATTGGTTAGAGATATGCATAAAGTATCTAAGCTTGAAAACATCATATGTAAAGAGTGCTAGCTGGGAAAGAAAACAAAGACTAGCTTTCCAACCAAAGAATACTCAACCACAAAGCCTTTACAACTAGTTCATACAGATTTGTGTGGACCCACAAGAACAAGATGACTGAAAGGAGAAAGATACTTTATGTTGTTAATAGATGATTATACAAGGATGACATGGTTTAAATTATGAGGGAAAAATCACAAGAATTTGAGAGACTTAGAATATTCAGAAAGATGGTTCAAAAGGAGATAGGAAGGAAATTAAAAAATTTAAGTTCAGATAGAGGAGGAGAATTCACATCTAGTGAATTTTTTGATTACTTTGAGGCACATGGAATTAAGAGACAATATTTGGCACCAATAATTGTACAGAAAAATGAAGTGGTAGAGAGGAATAATAGGGTTGTGCAAGACATGGCTAGAATATTGTTAAAAGAAGCCAAATTAACTCATATGTTTTGGAGAGAAGTGATACATACTACAGTATACATTCTGAATAGAGTTCAAATCTGAGTACATAGTGATAGTACTCCCTATGAATTATGGTATGGTGAACCCACAACTATGAAATACTTCAAAGTGTTTGGAAGCAAGTGCTACATCAAAAGAGAAGATGAAAACCTAGGAAATTTTGATTCAAGGAGTGATGAAGGAATATTTTTAGGATATTGCACTCAAAGTAAAGCCTACAAATGCTATAACAAAAGGCTAGACAAGATTGTGTAAAGCATTAATGTGAAGATTGATGAAAGTATAAAACATATCAAGTCTAATAAAGACAATTTTGATGATGCCTTAGACTGTGAATACAATGAAGCAAATATTGATGAAGAACCTAAGGAAATAGAAGTTGAGAAGGCCCCTGCAAAGTATGTTCAAAAGGACCATCTAGTAGATCAAATAATTGGGGACAAAAATGAAGGAGTTCAAACTAGAAGGAGATTTGAAAGAACAAGGAACAAGTAAATTTTTCTCTCCTATCTCAAATTGAACCAAAGAATTTCTTTGAAGCCAGCAAGGATGAGAGATGGATAGAAGCCATGGAAGAGGAGTTAAACTAGATTTAAAATAATAGAACATAGGAACTGGTTCCTAGGCCTCTAAGAAAAAATGTAATTGGCACCAAGTGGGTATTTAGAAACAAGTTGAATGAACATGGAGCAGTGGTAAGAAAAAAATCAAGATTAGTGTGCAAAGGGTATGCACAAGTTGAAGGAATTTATTTTGAAGAGACATTTTCACCTGTAGTAAGGCTAGAAGAAATAAGAATGTTTCTTACATTTTCAGTGCATAAAGGATTCAAAGTATATCAGATGGATGTCAAGTCTGCATTCTTAAATGGAAACCTAGAAGAGGAAGTTTACATTGAACAACCGGAAGGTTTTCAGTTGACAAAAGATGATGATTATGTCTTCAGATTGAGAAAGACCTTATATGGTCTAAAACAAGCACCAAGAGCATGGTATTCAATATTAGACCGGTACTTGCAGCAACAATGATTAAACAAGGGATGTGCAGACAATAACCTATATTTCAAATATAAATGTGAGCACATGATTATAGTTTTCTATGTGGATGATATCATTTTTGGTGGTAGAAATGATAAATTGTGTAAAATATTTTCTACACACATGCAAGATGAATTTGAGATGTCAATGTTGGGAGAATTTCCATTTTTTGTTGGTTTGCAAATTGTACAAATTGATAATGGGATATTCATCTCTCAAACAAAGTATGCTAAGGAAATGCTCAAAAAATTGGCATGGAAGATAGCAGACCAATCAATACCTCCATGATAATTGGTTGCAAGTTAAGCAAAGCAGATGAATCACTTGGGGAAAATAAGAAAGTGTATAGGTAAATGATTAGGAGCTTGTATTTAATTGCATCACAGCCAGATATTATGCAAGCAGTATGTTTAGTGGCAAGATTTCATGCAACACCTAGAGAGTCACATGCCAATGTTGTAAAAGTAATTTTCAGATACATCAAGGGTACTGTTGACTATGGACTATCGTATTCCAAGAACAAATATTTCTCTCTAATTTCATATACATATGTTGATTGGGTAGGAAGTGTGGATGATGGGAAAAGCACCAGTGGAGGAGCATTCTTCTTGGGAAACAAATTATTTTCATGGTTGAGTAAGAATCAAGAATCAGTCACTCTATCCACTATTGAAGTAGAGTATGTGGTAGCAGTAGCATGTTGTACTCAAGTCCTATGGATGAAGAAGACATTAAAGGACATCAAAGTAGAGTATAGTGAGCCCATCTCTATTCTTTGTGACAATTCAAGTGCCATCAATATATCGAAGAATCTAGTGATGCACTCTAGAACTAAACATATATCAATCAAGTATCACTTCATCAGAGAAAAGGTTGCAGATGGAGAAGTTAGTATGGAGTATGTTCTACAAAGGAACAAGTAGCTGATATATTTACTAAGCCTCTTCCCACAAAGAGGTTTGAATATTTGAGGTAGTAGTTGGGAGTGGTTTCTCCCACATCATATCACTAAATGATAGTGATTAACTATTTCTTATCCATGGACAAGGACAATGTGATCAAGTCAGGTACCAATTATTTTACAAATTTCTAACAACTTGATGGTTGATTCCCACTTTCTCTTTGAATTTCTTGTCAAAGGGGGAGTAATGTTTTAGGGGGAGTGTTCCCTTTGCCATTGATTTGAAAAGAGAAAGTAAGGAGAAATTTGAAGCATGTTGAGAAGAGAAGAGGTGTATGTCATAGGGGGAGTTGTTATGTTGTTGTGAGCATAGTCAAGTTGGTGCACAACTTCAATAGTACCTGGTTGAGCAGTTAGAGTTTTTCCATCAATGCCAAAGGGGGAGATTGTTGGCATATAGTTGTCATTGATGTCAAAAGGGTGAATCTGGAAAAGTAGATCAAACTAGGATTCTTGAGATCTTTCCAAAAATATATTGTGCAGGTTGATAAAGTGAAGGATGCACCCATAAATGTATTATGTTTTCTCTCAGGGTTTTTTAGGGTTTATCAATTAAACCCTAGGTTGTTTGCAGTGATGGGGCATGAACATATCTTATATTTTCATGTTGACTATCTATAGAAGGTTATAGGTCACTTAAGTGATAGCTTAAGTCATTCATTCTATATTGGTGACCGGTCCCATCGCTAAGGTGGGTAGTGTCTTGAAGGTCCAGAGAGACATTTATATGTCGGCATGTCATGGGTTCGCAAAAGTTCACAACCTTTGACTAGAGGTTCTTAAGTTCATATTTTTAGTGACTTACCGATGGAGAGATAAGGCATAAGGAGAGCTTTATCAGAGTGATAGTGCATGATCGATGAGACTGGATGATGTCAGTGAGACCTTTGGCTATGTCTCTTTGATTTGGCGATGAGAAGGTAGCACTCTATGTGGGACCCGATCATAATGACGTGGGTGAAAGTGATGACGAAGATAACATGTGGCATGATGAGATTAGATAAATGGTAATACACATCCTTGTTGTGGATTATGGTGCAGTGACATGGTGATGAGGTGGATAGGTGGTGTCATCAATGGCCTTCATCGGTGAGACCTATTTAAATGTCTCTTCAATAATCTGATATGTGATTGATTAGAGAGAGATGCAGTTCAGAGGGAGTTTCATGATTGTCTCTTCGACAATCCGATGAACTTCCCATCGGTGAGAAAAAATAGTGTCAATAAAACTTTGAAGGATGTCTCTTCGATAACCCAATGAACTACTCGTTGATGAGACTTTGGTTTATTTCCAAGACCTTGAAGAAGGTCTCTTCGACAGGGCAACGAGAGTGATGTTGATTATGGGTCCCAATAAGGTTGTGTGCATTGATGGTACAATTAGAGAGTGAATGACAAGACACTGGAATAAAGCAATATTGGATAGTGACATGTGGTGACATGATGCTATGGGGACCACTTGTCTACAGCAGTGAATGGTATCTACATAGCAATGCCATGTTGATGAGAGTGGAGTTGATGTCTCTTCGATTGCATGATGGTTATCTCATCAAAGTGACATTGGTATATTGGTAGGAGTCTGGAAGTTGTCTCTTCGACAAAGTGATATGATAGATCAACGATGGTGATTTGAATGACCACTTATCCAATGGTCATGATTTAAAGACCTAGTAGTGAATGAGGATCATAGGATCAGGGCGCAAAATGAGAAGATCGATGACTAGAATTCAAAAGCAGAGATCTATAATGACTCGAAAGTGTGAACAAGGGCTCTTGACTAGTGACCGACAAAGAGGAAGGAATTTATTGGTCTAGCTACACTTGTGACCAATTGAATGAAGATCTTATCTTCAAGATAGTGGAATTTTTTGTAGATGTGATTGAGATCAAAATCAGATTGAAGGATCAGAAGAGAAAATTAAATGCAAAATTGGATTTTAGGATTTTGATAGAGAGAATGAAGGGAAATTCTCTGTAATTGAATTCAATGTTACATGGCTCAATGCATAGATATGGTGATATATGATAAAACTTATCATATTTCTTGATGATGGTGTGTAGCTTGATGAACAGGTAGATTGTTGATGAAGTTTCCAAGTGAGGGAAACCCTAATATGAAGCTAGGGTTGATCTAGATGATGAAGTGGATCTTGAGATAGTAATTATAGATTGGTGAAAAAGGAAGATAATTAGGTATTGTCTAAGAGCCATGTCTGTAAGTGAGGAGTAGTGTGAGAAGTCTACGAGTGCATTGTGTGCTAAATAAAGAGAGAATTATAGTTGAGAATGCAGTAGAGAAGTGAGTGGAGATCAGAGGAAAGTGTACAACAGAGGTATGTGCTGCTGAGGGTGTAGCTACAACAACAGAGTGTGTTGTAGTGAAAGCAATAATGTACTAAATGTAATGATGGATTATAGGTTGTGTAGAACCAAATTTTATGCATATATGAACTTGTAATGTTGTACTGAGTTGTGTCTTAGATTAGGGTATTGGTGTCTCCTTGGAATGGGTGTTCCTAAATTAGGTAGTTGATGCTTCCTTGGATTGTAGCTCAAAGACATTATAACAGATATTTCATTTGTGATGTTGGATTTGAGCAGTAGACTCAGGAAGCCTTTGTCACCATGGATTTTCCCATCTTGGATTTTCCACGTACATATGGTGTTATGTGATGTTGTTGTGTGCATGCATATTTTTGTATCACATGGTTAATATCTGCACATTAAGGGTTAAAGAAAGTAGTTTGCACAAAAGGTTTTAAGAACTAAATTTTTAATATCTACTAATTCACCCCCTCTCAGTAGATCATTGTGTTATGAAATGCTCTAGGGTGGGACCAAGAAATAAAATACTATAGGATTGTGCATGTGTGTTCTAATCTCAAGAGGGAATATATAAGATGTGAACTTTATTTCATGAACCGCTAGCTTTTGCGGTTATCTTTCCTTCGCGGCTTCGCCTTGTCTTTTATCGCTCGCAACTTTTTGGTATTTTCCATATGGCCTCCTAATGGAGATTCCTGCCACTCTGTATCATTTTTCCTCTACTCAGTTGTGTGTGTGACACATGGCTTTCTCTGGCCGTTTCTTGAGCTGGGCCCACTATGCAGTTATTTTCGCTCTGCGTCACCCACGTGGCTCCCTCTCGGAGCTTTTTGTTGGGGCATTCCTCATTCTTTTTCCAGGCTCCATGTGCTCGATGCATGGAATATTCTTATGTACCGACTATCTAGGAGTCTTCACCTATGCCATTTGTTCTCTTTTGCTACCACATTTTCTTCTTTGATGTCGCGTGTCCTTTGCTGCTGTTGCATGACCTTCTTTTCTCAGAGGATGGATTTGTTGGTGCATTGCTAGGCAATCTTCCTATTCGATGCCGACTTGAGAAGATTTGGAACATCGATGTTTTGCCAGGTCATCTTTCTCAATGTGGATTTTAGGTGGTAGGTTGGCTTATTTAAGCAGCTCTTCTTCTCTTTTATTAGGTTGTTGTTGGATAGACAAAAAACTTCCCAAGCACTAGGAATAGCCTTTGTAATATTTTTATTGAACTTGAAGCTTGCAAACTATGCCAATCAATTCGGCCTTTTCTATTTTTCATGCATTTGATAAGATTTTTAGACTGTGCTTTTATTTTCCTATAGCATATGAATGCATGTTCTTCAACTTTTGTAATCTTTTGTAGCTTAATAAATATAGATCATGTTTGAACTATTCTGTGTTGGCCGAAGTTGTATTAGATTATGCTATGCAATTAAAGGGTATTCTTATGTTTGAAGTGTTTCTGGATAATCTATTTGATAGACAATAGTTTATGGTTCAAGCCTTTGCTTTCGGCACTGTGCCCAAGTAGTTTCATTCATGATTTGGTGCATCACCTTTAGTCTAGATTTTAATATTTCTTGTTGTCTTTCTAAACCCTTTACCTCCCCCACTAAAAAAATGAAGACCCGGCTTCGATAAAATTCGAAGGTCACTTAGCTAAGTGCACTATGTCCCCCAGTAGCTAAGTTTCCCATAAGACTGTTGCCCTTTGCAAAATTTTGCATCAATATTTTTTTTTCTAGCAGGCCTAGTGGGACACAAACTAGCATTTTTGCTTGATATATAAGTGTGTATGAGTCATAGGCCCGTAACTAGGTCACAAACTGCAATATTCCTTGGCCTACTCATACCACTGTTAGTTTTTGTTCACCCGAGAAGTCGGAAAGGTAGTCCTTCACCTCCCCCTTCTCCTCCGTCCCCTGCACCTATGGCTGCTAGAAATTATGTAGCCTGGGATGCTGGTAGTCCTCTAGTAGCATCTATGCCTCCTGCAATATGGGCTCCAATCCCCACTTTTGCTTTAAAAGCTATCCCAAAGTTTTCTAGGGATGAAACAAAGACACCGATAGAGCACTTGCAAGAGTGGTAGATGTGTGTTTGGTGCATGGTGTTTCTAATGAAAACGTAGCTCTAAAATTGTTTGTTGTCTCATTCTGAGGAAAGGCATTGAACTGGTATAGAACTCTTCCGGCTAATACGGTTGCTACTTGGGATGATCTTGGAACCCTATTTTACGAGCGTTTTTCAAATGCTAGCAATAGGTCTTTGCTATATCTTCAGCTAGCCAGCATAAAGCGGGATCTTCATGAAGCTTTGCCTAACTTCAACGCGTGGTTTCATTTGACTTGGCAGAGAGTTCTTGTTGGTAGTCGGTCGCCTCCAGATTTGGCATTCATGTTCTATTTGAAGTCCATTAATGCTGATATTTCCATTATGCTATAGGATCTTGGCGGATATACTCTACTTGATGCTTATGGTCTTGTTACTACGAAGAATAACCTTATTGCTACTGGAAAGTTGGCACCAAGACCCATCATGCCATTATTCTCAGAATTCAATGTTGTGGAAGCTAAAGCAACTTCGACCAGTTCTCTTACAACTCCTCCCTAGTCTATGTATATGTACCAGAGAATGACACCGAGTGTAGCTCCAGTTCCTAACCCTCTGAAGATTGAGATGAACGAGATGAGAGAACAGATGCAGACTATAACAAATGAATTGACTACCATGAAGTGGCAATAGTATAGCTATCAAAATTCGGCTTATCAAAATTATCAAGGCGGAAAAGGTCCTTACCAGTCAAATCAGTGGCAAGATAGATTGCACGACAATACTCAAGCTCAATCGAATAACCAATTTGTTCCAGTGACCCTGCCGATGCAAACCATCCATCCTAGTTCAAGTAAGGGGCTAGTGGCAGGACAAAATAACCTAGCCGAAGACACTAATTCATGGTGTTTTCCTTGTAATGATGCACACATGCCCCAAAATTATCCGCGAGGGAATTTGCAACAGAAGATTATGGAGAAACATAGCCAAAGGAACGCACCTGATCCCAGAAACTAGTCATATGCCTCTCAGCAAATGGATAATGCAGTCCTTGCTGCTCAAATGCAAGGGATGTCCATAGAGGAGTTAGAAATAGTTCCAAACCCAGCACTCTTTTCATGGATGAAAGGAGAAGAAGCATTTCTAAATGAAATTCCTATAATTCAAATGCCCCAAGTGCAATTAGACTACAACACACATTCAAAGCAAAGACTCACTGAAGAATTCACATCTCTGCCGACCAATGCTCCATCTTAGTCGATGCCCAGTCCGTCGGCAAGCCTATCATTAGTCCCATGACAGTCTAAGGTGGTTACTCCCAGCTCTTTGAATCCACCTCCTTCGAAGGCAAAGGCTCCTATGATCACCCCGCCTATTGCCAAATAGCCGGATACACTAGCTGGGAGGCCTACACTAGCTGCAAGACCTAAGGAGCAAGCAACCATGACTCATTAGTCATGAACACAGTTCAATGTGGTGGAAAAACTAAAGAAGTCATATGTCAATGTTTGTTTGTGGGATATCTTGGCTATTTCGGAGCAAAAGGTGCTATTACAAAAATCATTGTCAGGAGAGGAAGATGTGAATATGCCTAGTCAGCCCAATGAAGAAAAGATATCCAAGCCAGACCTGGATAAAGTGCTAACAAATCAACTAGAAGAAAAGCTTGAAGATAGAAAAGAGGGTAAGCCTAAACCTAAACCTTTCTTTCTAATGCTTATCATTGGCGACAAGTTATTGCATAATTGTATGATCGACTCAAGTGCTAGCACCACTATCATGCCTAAGCAAGTAGCTGATGCTTTGGGGCTAAAATATGAGCCTCTTAACAAGGGAGTCATGTAGCTAGATAGAAATAAAGTTGATACAATCGGGGTAATCAAGGGATTACCTATGACATTGTTTTCCTACCCTAGTATCACTGTAAATCAAGATACCATACTCATTGATGTCCCCCCTCTGTTTGGGATATGTTTGTCCTGAGAGTTCACAACAAATGTTGGAGGATATCTAGCACTAGACTAGTCACACCTAATCTTGAGAACTAAACATGGAGCTAAGATGAAACTATTATCGAAAAATTTGGATTTCGAACATGTTGCTGATGAGGCCCTGATCAAATTTGAAGTGGCACATACTTCAATTACTCGGGAAGAAAATTTCAATGTTGAATTTCTAGAGGAAGAAGAGGCAACTAGCTCCCAGATGGAGAGTGAAGAAGCTTTGTTGAATGATTTTATAGACACAGACCCTTTTGGAAATTATCATGCAACTAGGCTTGGAACCTATGTCATACATGAGGAAGGATAGATTATGCCTAGAGTTACTAAAGAATCTAGAGGAAAAACATCCTCGAAGTTATGGAATTTGCACTTTGATGGAGCAAGATGCAGAGTAGGAGTTGGAGCAGGAATATATTTGACATCTCCATCTGAAGAAAATACCTTGAGGTCTTATCGCTTCCAATTCACGTGCTTGAATATGAAGCAGAATATGAAGACTGTGTCCATGGTTTGAGCCTTGCAGAACAAATCGGCACAAATAAAATAAGAGTGTTCGAATATTTGGAATTGGTGGTCAACCAAATCCGAGGGATTTCTATTGTAAAGAATGCTTGTATGCGATCATACTGACATAGGGTCTAGGATCTTATTGAAAGGTTTGAGGCATTTAATATTCAATTTATACAGAGAGAGAAGAACTTTGAAGCTGATCAGATGGCAACTGTCGGGGCTCAGTTTGAGCCAGCCTCCGAGTTGTTAAAGAATAAACATGCAATGAGAGTAATTGTACGACCTGTTGTTTCAAAAAATGTTCAAGACTGGTAAGTGTTCAATAGTGATGCTCATATTGTCTCATTTCTCTAATCATCTAGCAAATTTTCTGACCAATTGCAACCAAAGATCGCCAGAGCCTATGGGGATCAAGTAATCCAGTTGAAATCCAACAAGCTTCCCAAGGGCCTAGTCACTCTGGAGACCTTTTGATTCTGATGATGCAAGGAAAGATAAAAGGAAGCTTGTAGCTGACAAAGTTTATTATACCGATTTGCATATCGAAGAAGACAAAAATCTCAAGGTCGATAAAGAAGTATCTTAGAATTATAAAGATAGGCTAAAGCACTTCTCCGAGGAATATCCAAGCATAGTAGCCTGGTCATATGATGATCTTAAGGGATATGATCCCTGGATTATTTAGCATAAAATTGAGCTATCAGAAGGAGCAAAGCTAGTTCGTTAGAGACAGAGGCTTGTGAATCAAAATATTGAGACACTCATGTCACAAGAGTTGAATAAATTGATTGTGTCCCGAATAGTGTTCCCAATCAAGCATAGTACTTGGGTGTCTAACCTGGTGCCAGTCCGGAAGAAGAATAGTGATATACAACTGTGTGTAGACTTCCGAGACTTGAATAGGGCATCCTTGAAGGATCATTACCCTTGCCTTCTATGGAGGTAATTCTACAAACCATAGCTGGTTCTGAACTGTTTCCAATGTTGGATGGATTTTCGGGCTACAATCAGATTTGTGTAAAGGAGGAAGACCAACACAAAACAATGTTCACCACAAAGTGGGAAACATATGCATATGCTAAGATGCCCTTTGGACTTTCAAATGTCAGAGCCACCTTTCAAAGAGCTATGGATATTGCCTTTAGGGATCTAATACATAAGATTATACTTATCTATCTGGATGACTTGATAGTGTTTTCCAAATCCGTTGATGATCACTTTGATCATTTAGAGCTTGTCTTCCAAAAGTGCCAGGAATTTGTGATTTCTCTAAACCTGAAGAAATGTGTGTTTGAAGTCCCCCAAGGGATGCTATTTGGATATGTTGTCTCGAAGGAGGGAATTGCCATTTATCCAGAAAGAGTTGATGCAATCCGGGAGCTTCCTCTACCTATAAACAAGAAAGGAGTGCAATATTTTTTGGGTAAGGTCAATTTCATCAGTCGATTCATTGTAGACTTTGCAAGGATTGTTCGGTTGATTACCTTGATGCTAAAAAAGGTCCAGAATTTCAAGTGGACGATAGAGGCCAGAAAATCTTTTGAGCTTATAAAAGAGGTTATTTCTTCAGCCCCTATAGTAATCAACCCGGACCTGCCGAAGGACTTTATCATGTATGTTTTTGGTGGTGGCAACAGTATTTTCATTGTGCTTATGTAGAAGGATGATGAGGATAAAAAAGAATCTCTTGCTGCTTTCTACTCATGCACCTTAAAGGAGTATGAGGTAAGGTACAATTTTGTAGAAAAGCAAGCCTTTGCTATTGTGAAAGGGCTTAAGAAGTTCCGGCCCCTGATATCATGCAATAAGGTGATTGTTTGTGTACCACATCCTAGTGTGTGGGAATATATTATGGAAGGAGAGATCACCGAGAAAAGAGGTAACTAGATTACCAAGATCCTAGAGTATGATATTGAGATCAGGCCTATCAAGACTGTTAAGGGAAAATGATTGTGCGAGTACCTCACCAAAAATAATGAACTAGTGACAAAGCTCAAAGCCTTGGAACCTGTGTTACTGAATGCAGAAAGCTCTGAGGGCGATTGGTTGGAGGCTAGAATAAAATTCATGCAAACAAGAAGGTATCCGACCAATCTCCCTTCCTTTAAGAGATGATTCTATGAGCTGCAAAATAGCAGTTATGTTCTCTTAGAAGAAGTACTTTTCAAAATAAATTTTAATGGTGTCCTATTGAGGTGTGTGAATGAGGAACAAGCCAAAAGAATATTAGATCAATATCACAATGACCCAGCTAGTGGGCACTTTTCTACAATAACTACTACAATTAAAATCATATTTGCTAGTTATTTTTGGCCAACATTATTCAATGACTCATTTTCATTAGTAAAGTCTTCCAGTGAATGCCATTTTTATGTCAGAAAGAGAAAGAATGTTGCTATTCCACTAAGACCCATAGTAGTGGAGGAACCTTTTGCTCAATGGGCTCTAGACTTCATTGGTATGATTAACCCTTTTTCATCAGCTGGACACAGATGGATATTGACATCAACTGACTACTACACCAGATGGGTAGAGGTGGTGCCATTAAAAAATGCAAAGAAAGTAGAAATTTTTAACTTCTTGGAGGAATTGGTAGCCAGATTTGGCCCGCCAAAAACAATTATTTCCGACAAAGCTAAAGCTTTCCTCGGCTCTAAGATGAGCCAATTTGCATTGAAATACGGGGTTTTCTTGAAAACCTCTTCTAATTATTACCCTCAAGGGAATGGCCTCGTGGAATCCACAAACAAAAACCTCATCAGGTTAATCAAAAGGATAGGCTCAAAACACCAGAGGGGGTGGCATAAAAACATCCAAACAACGTTGTGGGTAGACCGTATCATGCCTAAGCAGATATTAAAGACATCCCCTTATGAGATGGTGTATGGGAAGGAAGAATTTATGCCTATTGCTATGGAAATCCCTGCTCTCCAATTGCTCAAATCTCTTGAAATCGAGCAGAACGGAGCTATGGAGGTACGGTTTTCTGAGTTACTGGAAGTACAAGAGAAAAGAGAGCATGCTCTCAAGGCCATGAACAACTTTCAGCAGGTGGTGAAGAAGTGGTTTGATAAAAATACATTTGACTAGGAGCTAAAATGCGGGGACTTGGTGCTCAAGTTCAACGAGTGCGGGGCAAAGCCTGACCAACACGAAAATTTTGATAGTCTCTGGGAAGGGCCTTTTAAAATTGTTCAGTGCAAGTAGTTTAACTCTTTCGAGTTAGAAGACATGGAAAGTAATGCCTTGGGTATTCCAGTTAATGGAATACACCTTAAAAAGTTTAATTAGTTATGCTTATGCAATGGGTTTGTAAATTGTAAATATGTAATTATTTTTCCTGCTTTAAGTTTTGGGTTTTCTCAGTGTTTTTTGAAAACGACAATAGTATTGCAAAAAATTGAGAAACATCGTAAATGAGCCAAGATATGAAAAAAAATTCATATTATATTATTGCTAGAACATTTACATTATATGCGGTCAAGGCCAGTGGCCATGTATCAAAATATACATATATATCTGCTACAGGGCGGGAGGCTGACAAAAAAGGCAAAAAGAAAAATTGGGATTATTTTATTTCTCAATTCTCAAATAGAGGAAGGACTAGCAACAACAACAATCAGTGTCACAAGGTGAGGAAACACCATTCTCTCAAAATCCTCATACCACTACATGTTTCAAAAGGGTTCAATATGATGTATCTGCATCAAGAAGTAGAAGCCAACATGAACCTTGGAGTGATGTTCTTCGTGGGTCTCCAGCTCAAAGCCGAAGAGAAAGGACCTGGTTGGCATGGGTCCTCCATGTAGCAGCATTCCACACAGGTTGTGAACAAAAGGGACCCCACGATCAAATTCAGCGGCTCACACTACTTGCTCCAATCCTCCAAGGTAACACCAAGGGAAGACTCGCTTGGTCAACTTCAAAATTTTACGTTTGGAAATGCTGAAGTCCAGGAGTGAAGTGACAAAGTGAGAGCAAATGCTGGTGTTTACCCTATATTGCTCCTCATATTCTACACAGTCTTTTCCTAGGACCCATTTTATTGCCTTTACATATAACGGGTTTTACATTCTCGTCATGTGCTTTAGGCACCTGCACCTAACCTTTCCTAGAAATGTGGCTTGGGTCTTTTTGCAAACTAGTCTAATTGGCATCTCCATTATTGCTTGCTACTCTAGCTTGAGGATGAAATTGTTAAGATTAACTAGGGCCTACTAAGTAAGAATGTTGAAGGTAATTGTGACTAGCAAGGTTTCTAAGGGCCCTATTTATAGATTGGTCAGGGTTCACCTAATGAGGCAAGCTATGATTACATCAAAGGAAAATGGTTTTATCAAGCCATGATAATCACTGCCACGATGTGTGAAGTGATGTGAATGATCAAGTACAGTTACAACTTGCTTCATTCAAGTTGTTGAATTAAAAGAAAATAGGCCAAGTGTCTACATGAGGAGTTGTCGTCCCGATAGAATCAAGAAAAATCTTTTGATAAAGTCGTTGGGTGATGTTCCCAAGTACAATCAGGAAATCAGTAAATGTAAAAGAACTTGCAAAATATATGGCAAGGCTATCTTGGTATGTTGTCTGAGAAAAAATTAGGTGCCACCTCATGCAAAGTCATGTCTCATAAATATGAAGAGTATTTTGGTAGGTTGGCGATCTCTTTGCATGCACAAAAAAGTTGGTGATGCATGTAGTAACTAAATGTGAAAGGCTGGCACATACACTTGCTAAGTCATTTTTCATGAAAATCAAAAAGTAGGTTAGGCATGCGAAAGGAATTTATTGTGATGTGAGAATTTATCAAAAGGTGAAAATGGCTAAGTCATTTGCAAAGAGAAAGCATTTTCAAAAGCTAAGTCATTTACAAAGTTTGTGAAGCCTCTTGCGGATACAAAGAAATGGTTGAAATTGCAAGAAGTTCAACACAGGCCCTGGTCCCTAAGAACATTAATGAGCGAAGATTGATGGCATCCTATGTAAAAATATATGGACAAGAGTCTTATGCTACTCCAGGCATCCCAACAAAGCCATTCTGGCCCTTTACTAGTCAAGCGGACTAGAAAACACTTGGCACGGTTTCTCCTAAAAATCAAGCCCTAGTGTCAGAGAATTGGGATAATTTTTTGGATCCTGAGTTATCTCATAATCCCAAGAGCCTGAGGGAGGCTGCATGTCAAAAGATGAAAAATTTGTCAAACCCTTTCCACAAACATCTATGGAACTGTGGGCTTCCCTAGTACGTAGTTCCTCTAGTGCATTATTGCCCAGATATTGTGGCGGTATGTGTAGCAAGCTTCGATCTTCAGACCAGAGTTATAAGTGACCCTAATTTGAGGGTAGTTATTTGCCCCAAAGCCCTGCAAGATATGCTATGCATCCTGTTCCCCTCACTCAAGAATTTTGAATATTTTGACATTCAAAGGATGCAAGAGTACTGGAGAACACTTTGGTTGGTGCAATAGTTTTATCACACTAAGACTGCTTAGCCGACAGATGTTTCAAAACCTCCCTAATTCCCAATTTCTTTGGGTGCTTTAAAATCGGGGTCTTCTTCCGTCTGTTCTATGTTAGTGTTGGTTTGTGGGCTAGATATAGACAAAGGGGTTTTTGAATTTCAAATGAGTCTCAGCTTTATGTTGAGGAAGAACAACATGCCTCCGCTTATGGACTTCATGAAGGTTATAATTGATGGGATGATCCAACAGCTATAGGAATTTGAGGTTGGTTCTAGATTCAGGTATTCTTCTTTCTTGGTCTACATGATTTTGCATCAGAATCTTGATTATTTCAAGCAATTCATGTCCCTGGTCGTTTTTGATGAAAGTGGCATGAGGAAGCCAATTTTGACATGGACTCCCATCCTATCGAAACTTTTGATTATTATGTGTTTTCAGATTTTTTCCTAGCTTTGACTTTGCGGGCTTTGGATAGATCTGGGAGTAGCATGTCCATGTGATTGTCACCAAGATATAAATCATGGTTGAGAGGCCTCTTGCCATCTTGTGATTGGTTCTTTGGTACAGATTTCACTATGCACTGTATGCGAGGTTTTGTCTGGGAACCCTTCCGGCTCCCACGCATTGTTTTTGATAGAGTACTGGCCTTGTAGGCATTGCAGCAACTAAGTAACGTTGAGAATGACTACTAGGGAGGAAGGCATTTGACTTCCTATTTGATGCTCCTTGTCATGTTTGGCTCGGTATCACTAGTGAAGAAGAAGAGCTCAAAGGTTAACAACTTGGAGGTATTGTACTCTAAGTTGGGTAGTCTTGGGATGGTAATTATCAATGACACATGGCAATACAACCCATAAAATAATCTGTTGGAGATTAGCATAAAAATTTCACACCAGCCTCAGCCATTTTGGAACCCTCGGAGAAATGTTGAAGAGGAGAATTTGAAATTTTTTGTAGGCCTTGAATATTTGCCTATTAAAGAGGGGCAACCACCATGGTTGAAATTTTACCACGTTGTGGGGAAGCCCAGCCAAAATCAAAAGATGAGCCTGTACTTGTGTAGCCAGTTGAGTAGGCTCGGATGGAAGCCCGAAAGAATTAGAGACTTTTGGATATAAAGGCAGGAGATAAGACAACAAGGGGCCTTTTCCAGGAGGTAGAGTTAGACAATCAATTTGATGAAATCAGGGTGCATGAGTATTCAAACAGTGAGAACTCCCCAAACCCTTTGGTTTCAAAGAAGTTTTATGAGAAGAGAGGTTCTTCCATGGAACCGAGAGAGGAGGTAACTCAGAATGCCCCTGTTGCTGAAAAATATCTAACACATGAGGCAACTGTCAGTAGAAAACATTTGTAATAGGAGGACTCTTCAAACACACAATCATCGGAGCCTTCCAGCTCCTCTAAATCAGGTAGGAAGAGGCCAAGGAATTCCGGTCGTAGGCAGAAGGTTATTGTGAACCTTGAGGATTCTCTACAGGAGAAGTGGCCACGAATGAGAGAGTCTACTGGAGGGGAGGAGTTGCAGCATGAAGAAGTAGTGGTATCGGTTGCATTTCTTCAGGAACCTCAGGTATTATTTCCTCCCTCTTCTCTCTCTTCTATGTCTTTGGTTTCCTCCTCGTTTGCCCCTGCTATTTCATCGGCACTAGCTATTCCTATCTCTAGATATCCGAGGCAGTCAAATATTTTCCCTCTAAATTTTTGATTTCCATCCCTTGCTTTTCATTTCACCCCTGGAACACAATTGGTCGCTAGTCCTGACATTATGAGCCAACAGTTTTCATCCCTGAGGCCCAGCCTTTCAGTTGGTGCTTCCCCAACCTTTCCTCATACCGTATTGTTGTCATCTCTGACTGACCAATTTATTCCACCCTTCTCCCTGGTAGTTATTATGAGGCCTAGTAAGTCCACTAATGCGTTGAGCATGCTTTCCTTCCCACTAGTAGTCCTTTGAGATTTTCCTTTTGCTGGTGGACTAGGTATTTGTTCCCAGGAATATTTTTCGTAGGTGGATGCAAACAAAAGCGCCCACGCAAGCTGAATTCAAAAAAGAAGTAAAAAGGATGCGGGTAGATAGGTAGAGCCTCTTTTGCAAATGATATTCCATGAGGTTCAAATTTCACTAATGTTTGCAAAGATCACCCCCAACGTGATCAAACCGGTTGGAGAAATGCTGCCGAGTGATTATTCTATCAACGCCATTGGGATGGACTTGCATCAGGCTTGTCCGTAGGATAAATTTGAGTTGATGGAGGAGACTCAGAGGGTAGTGACCACCGAATTCCTCAACCTCAATTGCCAAGCAAAGAAAAAGGAGGGGCAATTGAAGGAGTTGAAGGGCAAGGTTGATATTTGGGTAAAAAAGTATAAGGCCTAGGAAAATGAAATTAATCGCCTACTGTCCGAGAGGAATGCCTTGGAGGGAAAAGTGAATGAGCTTCAGGCTTTGGGCATGAATGTCATTTTGGCCCTGCAAAATGAAATTGAGCAATACTGAGCGAACGAGGAAACTCTCCATGCCGATTTGAAGTAGAGGGATGACAGTATGAAGCAACTCTGGTAAAGCACAAATGATGAAGTAAATGAGATAAATGTCACTCTAGAGTTGGAAATTGAAAAGAGGAAACATGCCGAATTGGACTTGGAAGAGAAAGAGAAGGAAATTTCCACTCTAAGGATTTAGCTGTCCATTTTGGATGGAAGCTTATCAGAGCTAAGGGTAGACCTGAGCAGTTGAGTTGCAGAGTTAGATCTTTTGAGAGCCCAACCTCCTGCACCACAAATGAGATCATTGGAAATTTCCAAGGAGTTATACGCATCGTACTGGGATAAGGTCAAGGCATTATGCCTTACTTTGCAGCCCACCTTGAAGTTTATGGTGCAGGAAACCAGCCTATGCAAAATAGTTAGTGAAACAATACAACAGGTGCAGGAGATGACTTCCAATAAAATTTTGGAGGCCAGGCTTTTGTTGGGAAAGTTGTATACAGCTTCTGATGAGGCTCTGAGTGGCATAGTTATTGAGGATCACACAATGGTGGCCATGGCCATAAACATTCTCATTTCCATGCACGAGGTCGTCCAACATGTAATAGAGTGCAGAGCCAGATTGAATCAAATTTCCAGTGTTATGCGGGAAAAAATTTCCTGCTTAACTCGGTGAGGCCTCCCATCACCCTTCATCATGGATCAGGTGGTAGCAGGTGTTGAGCACATAATTGCAAGGATCAAGGAAAAGAAGAAGGACCTCTCTATTTTCCAATCTTTTGATCAGTCTCCGACCGCTGAAAATATTGAAGGTATTGTGCATTAGCTGGCATAACTCTTTTTCAGATTGAATTGGAGGCAAAGGTATCTGGCAGATTGCCTTTTAAGGCAATCATCGATCTCAAATTGGTGCATAAAAATCTGTGAGCCCTCTCTGCACCATCAAATGAGGTCTGGATCGGTCTGCTAGCTGCCCTCTCTTAGCTGTGAGTGATAATGGGATGTTGAACCAAGGTTTATGGGGTTCTTCATTCCACAGGCGAAATGTCCCTATGAGTCACCATATTGTGAATTTTATTTCACGAACCGCTAGCTTTTGCGGTTATCTTTCCTTCATGGCTTCACCTTGTCTTTTATCGCTTGCAACTTTTCGGTGTTTGCCACGTGGCCTCCTAATAGAGATTCCTATCACTTTTCCTCTACTGAGTTCCATGTGTGTGACGCGTAGCTTTCTCTGTCTGTTTCTCGAGTTGGGCCCACTATGTAGTTATTTTTGCTCAGTGTCACCCACGTGGCTTCCTCTCAGAGCTTTTCGCTAGGGTGTCCCTCATTCTTTTTCTAGGCTCCGTGTGCTCGACGCGTGGCATATTCTTGTGCGCCAGTTATCTGGGAGTTGCTTCCTATGTCATTTTTTCTCTTTTGATGTCGTGTTTTCTTCTTCAATGTCACATGTCCTTTGTTGCTGCTGCATGACCTTCTTTTCTCTGAGGATGGATTTGCTAATGCGTTTTTGGGTGATCTTCCTATTCGGTGCCAGCTCGAGAATATTTTGAACATCGATGTTTTGCTAGGGCATCTTTCTCAATGTGGCTTTCAGGCGGTGGGTTGGCTTATTTAAGTAGATCTTCTTCTCTTTTATTAGGTTGTTGTTGGATAGACAAAAATCTTCCTGAGCACTAGGAATAGTCTTTGTAATATTTTTATTAAACTTGAAGCTTGCATACTTTGCCAATCAATTCGGCCTTTTCTATTTTTCATGCATTTGATAAGATTTTTAGACTGTGCTTTTATTTTCCTATAGCATATGAATGCCTGTTCTTCAGATTTTGTAATCCTCTACAACTTAATAAATATAGATCATGTTTGAACTCTTCTGTGTTGGTTGAAGTTGTATTATATTATGCTATGCAATTAAAGGGTATTCTTATGTTTGAAGTGCTTCTGGATAATCTATTTGATAGACAACAGTTTATGGTTTGAGCCTTTTCTTTAAGCACTGTGCCCAAGTAGTTTCATTCATGATTTGGGGCATCGCCTTTATTCTAGATTTTAATATTTCTTGTTGTATTTCTAACCCTTTACCTCCCCCACTAAAAAAATGAAGAGCCGGATTTGATAAAATCTGGAGGTCACTTAGCAAAGCGCACTATGTCCCCCAGTAGCTAAGTTTCCCATAAGACTGTTGCCCCCTGGAAAATTTTGCATCAACATAAGATTCATGTGGCACAAGGGCTCACATTTCCCCTTCCCTTAAATTTTTTACACCTCCAAATAAATCCTATCTCTCCTTAGGGTAGTAAATATTGAGTAACTTCAAGAATGATATTGTACCTTGCACCACAACTGAATTAACGATCAAAGGGCCTTAGGTCTCTAAAAATAATGTTTATTCCTCTAACTCTAAATTTCATGAGTTAACTAATAAACAAACTCAATTCACTCTCACTCACTTCTACTTCATCCTCTCATACTGTGAAGTGGAAAATGGAATTGAGATTAAACAAGAGTTAGCAATCAACAAAACCCAAAATAAAGAAGATCAAATACCACTTACAAAATCAAATTGAGTGCATACAATGGTTAGAAATCAACATAAGCAATGAAAAACAATTCAAAACATGAAACCAACCATTGTGAAAACCTTGCATTCCATTTTAATGGTGATGGGATATTGGAGTGCTCAATCAAGAAGCTCCCATGATTGCAAAATCATGAAGATTGATGATCTAGATGGTGATATTTTCTCAAGTGCTCAAAGTTTCTCAAATGATCTAGGTAATTTAATAATGAAGGAGGGATTTTGTTTTACATAATTTAATGTTTATGATCAAAGGTTGAGATTAATCCTTAAAGACTTATGAATCTGAGTGAATCAAGGAAGATGAGGGATCAAGATCAGTTTGAACTCAAAATATCTCCACAATTAAGGAAATTGGTTGAGGATATTTTGAAATGGAGGGTGAAGATTAGATCAAGAAATTGAGGGATAAGAATGAATGAGACGAATGAGATATTTTTAAAAAGAATATTCCAAGGGAATATGCCTTTGAGAGAGAAATTAGAACAATTAAATAATTCAAGATTATTTGATTATGGAGGATTGGGATATTCTTTATTAAAAAGGAATATTCCAAATGAATGGGATGAGAATGAGATAATTAAATAATAAATATTATTTAATCATAGGAATTTAGAAGAAAAATAGATTTGTGGCTAATTAAATAATTAAAATTATTCAATTAGGGGAGATAAGAGGAAATTAATGAAATAGAGTGAATTGATTAAATAATCCAAGATTACTTAATTAATAGAGGAAATAAAGTGAAAATGATAGAAGATGATGTTAAAAGGGGAATTAGTAATGCAAGTGATGAAAATGATGGAATAATGCACTGATCGAGGATGAATATAGTGAATGCAATATTAATGATGTGTGATATGAATTAGGCAATTTTCCATGTCTAGATTTTTCCCCTCTTTGACACAATGTACTTGTTACATTGTTTTAAAGACTTTTGTTGCTCAAATGAAATTTTAGAAATTTTGATGCCCCACTATGCCCTAGTGGGTGATAGAAGGATGATAGGACGTAGGGCTACCCCCTTGAGAGATTGGCTAAAAAATAATATTTTTATGTCGGGATCACGATAAGAGTTTGGGACCAGTTCTATTGTGAAGAGGATTAAAAATAAGGCCCTAGGGGTTGTGGATAATGATCAAGATAAATCAAGATGCTCAAAAGATAACCTTGAAGGGTGGTCGTAGGTGAAACCCTAGGTTTTGGGGTATTATATAGGTAATTAGGGTTCAAATGCTCTTCATTTGCACTCTCAACCTTCAGGATTATAGTGCTCTTAACAATTTATTTCTATAAATTCTCATTAACGATGGCACATTTTCTAGGAGCTACATATCGAGCAGAATTTGTACAACAGTTCCAAACACTAGCCAATGTAGGACCTATGGTACACACACTTCTAACTTTTTCTTGAATGTTGATTTTTCTTGTCAAATTGGTAGGAAAAGGTAGGGAAATAAATGTGAAAGTCTTTAGGATTGTTGTGTTTGTCACAAAATTGTCATATTTGCATTCGTGGAAAGGTTGTGTTTGCTTAAGAGTGACACTATTGAAAAAGATCAGTGTGTATGATTTAAAGCAACATGTTTACAAAGAAATTTGCAAAATGCACTCTCACATGACATTTCACCATTAATTTTAGGGGCTTAGCACATTTATAACAAAGAAGCGTGTTTTCCAAAATTATAGTAACGTGTTTGCATAAAGTGACATGTTTGCACAAACTGACACATTTGCTCAAATTTTGTTAGCAAACGTAATATTTTTAGCTTATTTTGTACAATTTTTTATATCATGGACTTTATGCTTATAGGTCACTCTACATCCTCTCTACGGAAGAAAGTGGAGCTTGAGGTTATTGGATCAGTTAACTCACATTGATGATTTTGAGGTTCAGTTTCTTCTGACTATAAGATTTGCCACACCCCAATTGTGTGATTACCTATTTACTATTATTGTGCTAGGGTAAAAATTCCATGTATGAATGTACTTTTAATTTTTATTGAGAATATATATGCTTGCACTTTGTTATCAATAAATTATGAATGAATTTTATTTCATTTAATGTTATGTGATGAGATGCATATATGTGAAATGGATGGTTATTGAATTGGATATTCTAACTATGGAGAAATAATATGTGAAAGCATATTTTTTTTGAACATCTGACTGCCATGGGAATGTGTTAGTTGGATGCAAGCATATGTTCAATCCTCCAAGTGTGAGGGGAAGTATCACTTAGGAGAAGGACTTGGTCAAGTAACCAATAACATAACCTAACTGAGCTTACACACACACTCATAGTAGAATGGCTGAGTAAATTTATTTTGTTGGGAATTGGTAAGTCATCCTTAGTATCAATGTGTTTGCATTAGTAAGGGTCTTGTTTACTATTGAGTGCATTCTTGGATGATGTTTATCTATTTGGAGCTTATGATTTCTTCCTTATATTACTATGCTTGAATTGATGAGGTGAACACACGTGGAATGTAAATGCATTCATATGCATGTCGATGGTGGACCATATGTGTGAAGGAATGCATACATGAGAGTACATGGGTAGACATACCTATGCATGCTTATGAATGAGTTGCTTATGAGCATGGTGTTATCAAATGGAAAATGTGACATGTATATGTATAAGTATAAATACATCACACGTATGTTCCTATCAATAAGGTAGTAATTGTGTATGTGCTTTATTGTGAAATCGAATGTATATATATAAAATATATACATATGTATACATGTACATAGAGGAATATATATATACACAATCTATATTATTATTACTATATGAATGTTAACTTGATTTTAATATCAATTGTATATGTATTTGATTATCATAGAATATATATACACATATACATATATATATGATAGCATTAAGGCTACTCGTTGATATATATATGTACATATATATATATATATACAAATATATATTTATATATACATGATAATTAATAGAGGTAGATTTGTATATATGTTACGCAAAATATTATAGGTTGATTAATACATATGTTTGACATAAGAAAAAGGAAAACCTATATGCAAGTAATGTGCAATAATAAAGGCGGATATGGGAAATAAAACATAGTTGATACCATTTGGGAATACATCATTAATTTATGGAAATGAATTACTTTAACTTGGAACACTTTAATATAAAGTGATGGAAATATTTAAGCCTTCTCATAAAGTGTTTTAAATGCATGGAAATAGGAAATAGTAACAACAAATAATGTGCTAGTCAAAGCATTGTTTGAGTACTATAAAATGGGATTCAACTCATCTTTTCTCTGTCGTATAATAATGTTATGACCAAGTTGACTTAGCTTATGTGTTGCCTGCAAATAGAAGACTATTTCAAAGAGATAAAATGCACAAAATAAATAGGAATAATGGTTGCAACATGGCACCAACATATGAAAACTTTATATTCTATAGAATTTTGTTTTGGTTGCAAGTCAATTTCCATCATTTGGACATGTGCACATTTGAATGAGTATTAAGTTGTTGTCAACTAAAAGGGTAAATCTGTAGAATACTATGTTGAGTTTACACTTAGTTTTCTACCACCTTATTGTTGTATGTACTAGTGAGTGGATCTACATGTAGAGAGGTGTCGATTAACACACCATTTATTTATCCTACAAAGTCTCAATTTTCTATATAAATAGAGAGGCTAGTTCTCTCATTTGGGATGAACTTTTCTACAAATCTATTTTATTGCAAATAATCAAAGAGTTGTACTTTATGAGAGTTTAGATTTTCTTTGTGAGAGTATAGTTTTATCTTTAGTAAGAGACTATAGTGAAGAATTTATGTGAGTTGATAGAGTAAATCTAGTAAGTTTTTGTTGTAAGGTTGTGCTTCAAGTCAGTCAATCGGATCAAGCATATTATAGGCATGAGGATCTAGTTTTCTCTTAATAGTTTTTACTTATAAAATAATAAGTTGTGTATGCTTTGTTTGGATTGCTTGAGAATAATTTCATTAGAGAATTATAGCATTTTCTTTGGAAAGGAAATAAAGTTGTTATATGCTTTTCTATGAAAGTGATTGTATTTACTCCATAATAGGAGCAATTATTTTTCATAATTATAAGTACACTAGATATGATTAAACAAGGATGGCTTATGGGTTATTCATTATTAAGTTATTTGATTGAATTAGATAGCTTGTAAGTTACTTCTAGGATTTGGTTATCAATTCAATGGAGGGTAACTTGTATTATTCTTTGTAGGTAGAAATACCATTAAGTTGTGTGAAAAGGGAATATGTTGTCTCTAGGGTTAAATACTACCCATTGAAGGAAGAACCTATGCATATATTATAATGGCCTTAAGTCAAATCGAGCTAGAATAGTGTATGTGAGTAGAATGCCTATCACTCAAAGTATTGAGTGAGAACACTTTGGCCAAAGTAGTGTGTTAGCCTTTGGGCCCACTTTCAATTTATCGTGATCCATTCATGCATGCTAGTCCTAGATTGTGGGTTTACAAGTTCTAGTCATGTAGGATACAACACTAAGCTTAGAATGGTTTTCGTTATGAGGTTACTCCACTAATATCTTCGTCGAAGGGTAGGGCCATATATCAAATGATAGATGTGCAGGATACCACATATGAGTCTATGGTTGGTAGAAAAGTGCTTGAGTGATGCTTCTCCTCCTCAGCAAGCGACAAAAGACCAAGATTTGAAAGGAGGTTCCTGGACCATATATGTCTATTTCTTTGAAGCTCAATTGAACTATGTATGTACTATGTACACATTCTTTGGAATATTATCATTTGTGGATTATTATATCGAAATGGAATCAATGTTGATTATTGTTATGACATCTATGTTCATTTGTTCGCAATTAAAAGAAATAATTTTTTTATGGCAATGGTTAAATTATTTAGTTTATTTACTTTTGAGTGAAAAATCCAGAAATTTTACTTCATTAAGTGAACGACATGTTACATGTGGTATTAGAGCTACCAAGTTTAGCTCTGGAACCTAGAATCTCATCATACTTTTCATACAACCTTATCTAATGTTATGAAATTCTTGTGCCATTATGGTGCATCTCAGGTTAACTACAAGAAATTCAATAATTAGAAATGAGCACTACCTAAAGGCCAAGAATGAAAGAGAGGCCATCATTCAAACAATTGAGGGTACCAACTATGATAATTCCATTTGGTTAAGCGACACTAAAACTTTTAGTCATGCTCTTTCTCAAACTAGTGATGTGAAGAGAAAGATGAATACCGAGGCACAATACAACTATTTACCTCCAATCTCACCAGCGAAGTATGAATCCTTATCACTTTCTAGGATATTCCCTCATAAGTAAGTGTTAGTCCAATATTTATCTTTAGATACCCTATAGTTCTTTCGATGGAAGAATTAATTGTAATTTCCTCAAGTAATGAATCTGAGGGTTATGTACCTCACAACTATGTATTAGATGACAAATCCGAAGATTAATTTCCATTCTGGGATAAATATGAACAACAATTTGTAGGGTATGCCCCATTGATTTATTTGTCAAAGATTGAATCTGAGGGATACTCTCCACTTGAATATCTAAATACTCACTCTATGTAATCAAAAGGATATTGAGATCCTTGTGAATAATAAAATCATGTGTTTATTAAAAAGCTTATGCTTACATCTTATGTGGAATTACTTATGTGCAATTGAATGCCCATTTAAATATTTTCCATAAGATAATGATAACATGATTAAATATAATATGGATGAACCTTCAGGTATAATCTGTTTCTACAAATATGGTGAGAACACAGAGCAATCCTAGCAGAAGCCAAGAAGTTGTGCAAGGAATAGTAGGAGTTGAAGCTAGACTGGATCAAATCTTGACAAGGTTGGGAAACCTAGAGCAAGGAATAAGGGTTTATAAAGGATATAGTTGAGAAGTTCCAAATAATGAGGATGAGGGAGAAAGTTCTTCCCATGAACATGATCAAATGCATGACCAAGAGAGAGAGAAATGACCTTCTCTATCTGAGAAAACTAATAATAAGTGTATGGCTTCTGAACTTTCCAGAGATATGAAGAAAATCACCCCACCCAAGTTTGAAGGAAGCACCAACAAATATGAATTTGAGGCTTTGTTGGTCCAAATGGAGAAATATTTCGAGATTCAAAATTATTTTGAGGTCACCAAAGTAGCATGGGGAGCATACCAGTTAGTAGGAGAAGCCTCTAACTAGTGGATGAATAAGAAAATAGAACTCAATATTAGCTCACTAAAACTGACATGGAATGAATTTGTTGAAATTTTTTGTAGATGGTTACCCCAACTCTATTTTGACAAAAAACTCACAGATTTTCAAAACTTGAGACAAGGTGAGATGACAGTTAATGAGTATTAGGAGAATTTTACCCATCTACTACGTTATGTTCCTATGTATCAGAAGGATGAACACTTTCTCATAAGAAATTTCGTCATGGGGATTAATAATTAGATCGAGGGAGAGTTATATGTTCACAGTCCAGCCACTATGGATCTTGTGTATGACAAAGTAGTTAAACAAGAGTAGAAGCTCAAAGCTATCTCCATTTTCCAAGAAAACAGAAACCATAAGAAGATTGTGGTAGTTCAAGACAAACCAACTTCAAAGAAGGTTGAATTTGTGCAAAAACAAGGGGAAATAGGATCCAGTATTAGTGGAAAATATTCAAGAAGGTAACATAGGATGAATGGTTCTAGTGGTGGGAATACCAACAATGTTGGTGGAAATGCTAATAAATTTGGAGAACTTGCAAGGAAGAAAGGACCAACTACTAGATGTTTCACATGTGGAGGAGACCACTATGCTAGTTAATGTCCTAATAAGGCTTATGGGTCATGATATTATGGTAATCCACTTCCTACCCAACAAGAAATGTTCCAAAAAAAGATTCATAATGTTGTGGATGATCACCAAGCGGAGTATCAAGTGACTCTAATAGATACTCTTGGTAATTTTTTTGGCTTACCCATTTCTATGCTTATAGATATTGGAGAAACTAAAAATTTTATTTCACCTAGAATAGCTAAGAAAATATCTAGGAAAGTTGGTTACATGGAAAATTCTTGGGGTGTAGAATATGCAAACCAAACAAGAGCAATGGTGGAACAATGTTTGTTCGCGGCTAGGATTGAACTACCTTTCTTTTCTATGAAATTGAACCTATATTTCATGCCTTTAGGATCCTATGATGTTATCCTAGGTATGAATTGGCTATGGAGACATAGAGCCAAGGTAGATTTCCATGCCAAAATAGTAGAATTCTTAGATGATCTTGGTAGCCAAGTGATGTTACAAGGGATACCTAGAGAGGTCAAGATTTGTCAAATCTCTACAATACAATTGTTAAGGGATAAGAAGAAAGGGTGAAAACTCTTTTCTATCAAGATGGAAAAGATTGAAGATTATAAAGAAAATATTCATAACTTTGGAACATAGAGCTTCCAAGAGATGGAGGAAGGTAAAATGGAAGAAATGAGAATATCGTATATGGAGAGATATCCTATTGTACAGAATTTTTTTAGATGTGTTTCCAAATGAATTACCTGGACTACCACCAAAAAGGATATTTGACTTCTCTACTGATATAGTACCAAGATCTAAACCTATTTCCAAGGTGCCCTATAGAATGACAACAACTGGGCTATTGGAGCTTAAGGCACAACTGGATGATTTTTTATCTAAAGGCTTGATAATACCCAAGTGTATCACCTTGGGGAGCACCAGTAATCTTTGTGAAAAAGAAGGATGGTAGTTTTTTTTTTATGCTTAGATTATCTCATTCTTAACAAAGCTATGGTAAAGAACAAGTACCCATTACCATGTATTGATGATCTATTTGATCAAATGAGGGGAGCTGATATATTTTCCAAAATTGATCTGTGATCTGGATACCATCAATTGAGGATTAAAGATGAGGATATCTTTAAGATATCATTCAGAACTAGATATGGAGATTGCAAGTTTACAGCCCTACCCTTTGGTCTAACAAATGCATCCTGCAACATTTATGAACCTTATGAACAATGTATTTAGACATTGCCTAGATAAGTTTGTCTTGGTTTTCCTAGATGATATTTTTGATTTATTCAAGGAATGAGGAGGATCATTGTGGACATTTAGAGATAGTCCTACAATGACTTATAGAACATAATTTGTATGAGAAAATATCTAAGTGTACTTTCTTTCAAAAGAGAGTGCATTATCTTGGACATGTGATCTCAACAGAAGGTATCTCAGTAGATCCAGCTAAGATGAAGGTAGTACTAGAATGGCTAGTGTCCAAAAATTTCTCAGAGGTAAGAATTTTTATGGGTCTGGCTGGATACTATAGAAAGTTCATTGTGAACTTCTCCAAGATAGCCTTTCCAATTACTTCTTTGCAAAATAAAGGGAAGAAGTTTGAGTGGATAGAGAAGTGTCAAGTAGCCTTTGACCTACTCAAAGAGAAGTTGACTACTACACTGATTTTGAAAGTATTGCATCTTGAATGAGATTTCATAGTTATCACAGATGCTTCAAGGGAGGGCTTAGGAGGTTTTTTAATGCAAGAATGGCAAGTAATTATGTATGAATCAAAGAAGTTGAAACCCAATGAGAAAAGCTATGCATTGCATGATTTAGAGTTAGCAGTCGTGGTCCATTCATTACAAATATGGAGGCATTACTTGTTAGGTAAACCCTTTGAGATGAAAACTGATCATCATGGATTGAAGTATTTGTTTACTCAACCTAATCTGAATGAAAGATAGAGAAGGTGGTTGGAGTTAATAGCTGATTATGACTTCAATATTAGTTACATCAAAGGAAAATAAAATTAGTTTGATGATGCCTTAAGTTGAAGATGCCATATTGATTCAATAGTGATAATTTGAACAGACTTTAAAGGTTATTTCTGAAATGAAAAGAGGATGAGTACTACATGCAAGTTAAGAAAGCACTCACAAGCAATCCACAAGATGCAAGGTATGAAGGATTTAATTTTGAACCTAATGTATTAATTATATATAAGGGGAGAATGTATGTACCTAACTTAATAGAGTTAAGAAATCTGGTATGGAAAGAAGTGCATGAGGCATCGTACTCTGGACACCCAGGTGTGACCAAAATGTTGGCAGATGTAAAGCCATTATATTTTTGGAAAGGAATGAAATGATATGTTGCTAGGTTTGTGGATAGGTGTCATGAGTGTCAAAGGGTGAAAGCCGAGCATCATCATCTTGTAGGTTTTTTATAGCCACATGATATTCCAGAGAGAAAGTGACAAATCATAAGTATGGACTTTGTGCAAGGATTGTCTATGTCAAGAAATAAGAAGAATTCCATTCTTATGGTTGTGGATAAGCTTACTAAGGTGGCACATTTCATACCCATGAATCTAACTAATAGAGCTTCTATCATAGCTAGGAAATTTTTGCAAGAAGTGTTTAGGTTGCATGGAATTCCTAAGTATATTATTTTGGATAGGGATGCATGAGTCACTTCAAGGTTTTGGAAAACCTTATTTTCTACACTTGGGACTCAACTGAATATAAGTTCAGCTTATTATTTAGAAAAATATGGACAAACAGAAAGGGTGAATCAAGTATTGGAAGACCTACTTAGAATGTATTGCGTGGATCAGCAATACAAGTGGGAAGACTACTTTCCTTTAGTGGAATTTTCTTACAACAAATCCTACCATTCTGCAATAAAGATGGCTCCTTTTGAAGCATTATATGGTTGAAATTTTTTAACCCCTATAAGTTTGGATAAAATTGAGGATAAGGTGAGTCTTGGGCCAGAAACGTTGGCTGAAATGGAAGAACAAGTAAGGATGGTTAAGAAAAGGTTAGCTAAAGCTAACGATAGACACAAAAGCTATGCACGTGCAAAGCGAGTGCCCCAAAATTTTTTAGTAGGTTGTTGGATGTTGTGGTTATGTTGCTGATATGTGGTTGTCATTGATGTCAACACTATTAGCATTGAATCTACTTAAAGTTTTATTTGTCGAGGATATTGAGAAAATTGTAAAAATTATAGTACAGGAAACCAGTGGAGCTGATAAGGTCATAATGTTGTAAAGCTCCGTGTGTTGAATATTTGAAGGTGTGCTTAAAATGGTTTACTATCGAATCTTTCTAGTATGTTGTTTGAAAGTTTCAGAGGTTTGCATAAATATTTTTGGAAGTTATGAAGATCTGTGTGCCTCCAGTTACTCAGTTTCTGTAGATGGTGTTCTTGGTTGAAGTGGATGAATTTTTTGGTAATTTCATGTGTTGTGCATGTACCTATGATGTTCATGGATGATTCTAGATCATGCTCTATCCTTTTTGTACATTCACATTGATTGAAGTGTTCGTGATCAGAGATTCTTTTGATGTGTGCCTAAGTTTTCATGTTCTTGGCCAACATGATGATGTTAGCATGTTGCAAATCCATGAGGATTAATATTTTATTGTTTGGCATGTTTGGAGGTGTTTTTTTGGGTCCTCACTATGTTGTGACTAACTTTTGTTGGTGTGCATTGTAATTTATTCATGTATCAAGACCGACAATTGTAATTCATTCTTTATTTGTGGTCGACTGAATAGTGATTGTAAATCCATGTAGCGGATACATATATGATATTGTTTTCCTCATTTAGAGAGAAGTGATCAAGTGTACAAGTGACGTAAAAGTGTGAATAAAGGTCAAATAATTCAGAGCAGAGTGTGGAAGAGTTTGAGCATAGGATGGAAGAGTTTGAAGAAGTTTTTATGTGCCTAACTGGAACTGTAATCAGGCTTTTGTAGAAGCTAATTTCTCAGTTCAACTTCATCAGATGGATTTAATCTGATTACTATATGTAAGGTAGTGAGCCTTCCCTTTGAGAAGTGTTCTCTAGGAAATGTGCCTAAATGCAAGTGCATTCCCTTTTTATTCTTCATTATACTTCTAACAGGGTATAATCTTGTGGACTAACATCCACCGTGGTTTTTCCCCTAACTGGGTTTCCACGTATAAAATCTTGGTGTTCATGTGTCTCTAATGTGTTGTTGATTTAATGCTTGCACTGCTAATTGTTAGATCTATGATATAAGGTTGATTATTGTTGTATAAGTTTGATTTTGGTAACAAATGATTCACCCCCCCCCCTCTCAGTTGTCTATCCTTGTTTTACCAACATAGGTGACAAAGTGTTGTTCAGAGTAAAACCTCATAAGAGTTCTATCAAATTTAGGTCCCCGCTATCTAGGTTCTTTTGAGATTCTCAAGGAAGTGAATTTGGTAGCTTACCGAATTGCGTTGCCACCAGCTCTTGTCAGGATGCATAACTTTTTCCATGTTTCTTACCTAAAGAAATATATACTAGGGGATAACCATGTAATTGATTGGAATGCTTTACAGGTACAAGACCTTGGAGTGGTAGCACTTGAGCCTATCGAGGTGCTTAGAATGTGTAAGCTTCACTTGCGTAACAAAGAAGTTCTATAGTGCAAAGTACAATGGGACCAATATGCGGAAGACTCTACCACTTGGGAAGACTATGTTGAGATACAACACAAATTTCCTCATGTTTTGCATGTTTTTGAAAGTACTTGAAAACAATTTTGTTTATTTGATTAGTTTATGTTAGCTACATAAAATTATCAGGGATGATGATTCACAAGGGGGGAGTATGTCACACCCCAATTATATAATTACCTATTTACTATTACTGTTCTACGATAAATATTGCATTTGTGAATGTACTTTGAATTTTGATTGAGAATATATGTTCTTGCACTTTGTTATCAATGAATTGTGAATGAATTTTATTTCATTTAATGTTATGTAATGAAATGCATATATGTGAAATGGATGGTTATTGAATTGGATATTCTAATTATGGAGAAATATTATGTGAAAGAATATTTTTTTAAACAATTGACTACCATGGGAATGTGTTAGTTGGATGCAAGTATATGTTCAATCCTCCAAGTGTGAGGGGAAGTATCACTCAGGAGAATAAATTGGTTGGGTAGCCAGTAATGTAACCTAATTGAGCTTACACACACATTCACAAAAGAATGGTTGAGTAAATTTATTATGTTGGGAATTGGTAAGTCATCCTTAGTATCATGTGTTTACATTAGTAAGGGTCTTGTTTATTGTTGAATGCATTCTTGGATGATGTTTATCTATTTGGAGCTTATGATTTCTTCCTTATATTGCTATGCTTGAATTCATGAGGTGACCACACATGGAATGTATGTATATGTATGCATATGCATGTCAATGGTAGACCATACATGTGAAGTAACACATACATGAGAGTACATGGGTAGACATACCTATGCATTCTTATGAATGGGTTTCTTATGAGCATGGTGTTATCGAATGAACAATGCGACATGTATATGTATAAGTATAAATACATCACACGTATGTTCCTATCAATAAGGTAGTAATTGTGTATGTGCTTAATTGTGCAATCGAATGTATATATATACATATATAAGATATATACATATGTAGACATGTTTCAATACATACGCATGTATGACAAACAAAAATGTCCATACGGATATATCAACATATGTATACATGTACATAGAGGAATATATATACACATAGTCGATATTATTATTACTATATGAATGTTAAATTTATTTGAATATCAAATGTATAAGTATTTGATTATCATGGAATATATATACACATATACATATATATATATGATAGCATTAATTCTAATCATTGATATATATGTACATGTATATATACAAATATATATTTATATATACATGATAATTAATAGAGGTCGATTTGTATATATGTTATACAAAGTATTATAGGTCGATTAATACATATGTTTGATATAAGACAAAGGTCGACCTATATGCAAGTAATATGAAATAATAAAAGTCAATATGGGAAGTAAACCATAGCCAACCATTTGGGAATATATCATTAATTTATGGTAAGGAATTACTTCAACATGGAACACTTTAATATAAAGCGATGGAAATATTTAAGCCTGCTCATAAAGTGTTTTAAATGCATGGAAATAGGAAATAGAAACAACAAATAACATTTTATTCGAAGCATTGGTTGAGCGCTATAAAATGGGAGTCGACACATCTTTTCTCTATTTCATATTAATGCTATGACCAAGTCGACATAGCTTATGTGTTTCCTACAAATAGAAGACTATTTCAAAGAGATAAATTATGCAAAATAAATATGAATAATGGTTGCAACATGGTTCCAACATATGAAAACTCTATATTTTTTAGAAATCTATTTTGGTTGTAAGTCGATTTTCATCATTTGGGCATGTTCACATTTGAATAAGTCTTAAGTTGTCAACTAAAAGGGTTGATCTATAGAATACTATATTGAGTTTACACTTAGTTTTCTTCCACCTTATTTTTGTATGTAGTGAGTCAATTTGGATGTAGAGAGGTGTCAACTAACACACCATTTATTTAGCCTACAAAGTCTCAATTTTATGTATAAATAGAGAGGCTAGTTCTCTCATTTGGGACACACTTTTCTACAAATCTATTTTGTTGCAAATAATCAAAGAGTTGTACTTTGTGAGAGTATAGTGTTATCTTGAGTAAGAGGCTATAGTGAATAATAGATGTGAGTTGATAGAGTGAAGCTAGTAAGATATTGTTGGAAGATTGTGCATCAAGTCAGTCAGTTGGATCAAGTGTATTATAGTCATGAGGATATAGTTTTCTCTTAATTGTTTTTACTTGTAAAAGAATGAATTTTGTATGTTTTTTTTGGACTACTTGATAATACTTGCATTATGGAATTATAACATTTTCTTTGGAAAGGAAAAGAAGTTTTTATATGATTTTCTATGAAAGTGCTTGTATTTACTCCATAATAGGAGGGATTATTTTTCATTATAAGTACACTAGATATGATTAAACCAAGATAGCTTATGGGTTATTCATTGTTAAGTTATTTGATTAAATTATATAGCTTGTAAGTTACTTCTAGGATTTGGTTATCCATTAAAGGGGGGGTAACTTGTATTATGATTTGTAGTTATAAATACCATTAAGTTGTGTGAAAAGGTAATAGGTTGTATCTAGGGTTAAATACTACCCATTGAAGGAAGAATCTATGCATAGATTATAATGGCCTTAAGTAAAATCGAGCTAGAGTAGTGTATGTGAGTAGGATGACTATCACTTGAAGTGATGAGTGAGAACACTTTGGCCAAAGTAGTGTGTTAGAATTTTGCTCCACTATCAATTCACTATGATCCATTTATGCATGCTAGTCCTAGATTATGGATTTACAAGTTCTATTCATGTAGGACACAACACTAAGCTCAAAATGGTTATCATTACGAGGTTACTCCACAAATCTCTTTGTCGAAGGATAGGGCCATCTATCAAATGATAGATGTGTGCAGGACCACATATGAGTCTATGAATAATGGAAAAGCACTTCAGTGATGCTTCTCCTCCTTGGCAGGTGATAGAAGACCAAGATTTGAAAGGAGGTTCCTAGACCATCTATGTCTATTGATTTGAAGCTCGGTTGAGCTATGTATGTACTATGTACACATTCTTTGGAATATTATAATTTTAGATTATTATATTGGAATGTAATCAATGTTGATTATTATTATGACATTTGTATTCATTTGTTCTCAATTAAAAGAAAGAATTTTTTTATGGAAATAATTAAATTACATAGTTTATTTACTTGTGAGTGAAAGGAAATTTTCCTTCAGTGAAAGAACATGTTACAAGATTGGACTATATTACATATATGTTAGAGATTCAAGCAAATTGAGCCACAATGATTACAATGGTAGAGAAGTAGTAGTTTGAGATGACATTTCATATTCCCTTCGGAGAGTGTTTGATCACATTAGAGGATGTATAGTGCATCCTCAAGATTCTAATTCACAAGGAGTGAGTAATTGAGAAATACTGGTGATGGCTAGGATGCTAGGAGAGGATCAACTAGTAGTAGTGGATGGATAGATCAACCTAACACCTTATATCAAAGAGGTGAATGAGTTGACTCTTATTATTGTTGGATTCATCATAGGGCCATTGATACCCGATAGGCACTCTCGATGTTTTCTCATTAGATGGAGAGTAGTTATAGAGAGGATGATGACACAAGGTACCATGTATGCTTGGGGACCATGCATATTAGCCCATTTGTATCATGATATGCACCAGGTGTGCTACAGGGGAGCTACCAGTATCTCTATAGGTGTTACCTTGTTTCATATTTGGGCATAGGAGAGGATAGAAATGACTCGTCCTTTAGGAATTGATGAGAGATACGTAGATGATTCATACTCCTACAAATATCATGATAACCTCCATTATCGATAGCCAAGGAGATTGCATAATTAGAGAGGATTTTTTAATGATATGATTGATTTCATTTGGCATCCTTGGATTAGATGTGAGGCATGGGATGATGACCGCATCCATATGACTTATTATAGGCAAACTTGATGGTTGATCAAGTGAGCTGACCATATCTTGGAGAGGTATTTGCTAGATAGGATCTATAGATGGTTTGGTGAGTATTACACATAACCCGATCATGCTTATCATGCTTAATATGATAGGACTACAAGAGAGGTGGTTGCATGGGGATTGACAACATCCTCGAGGATAGAAGTTATAGATTTTGACTAGATGGATCCTTTAGAATGGGGATGGGTTGTAGGTCTAGATGACCCAGGCACCACACATGAATATGATGCATGGTGGGCCTATCAGAGGCCTATTAGATTTACACTTCCTCTTAGGGGTGCAATTCCATGACCGAGTGGTGGCTGCAAGAGGAGAGAAGGAGCAGTGGGTGGATGAGAGGCCGAACTGAGACAAAGAGTTGTTATTGAGTAGCAATAAATTGTACAAGTTTCTTTAGGATAGGGTGACCAATAGTAGGAGTAGTAGTAGGATGAAGGTGATCATGTTGGTTAGGATGATCAATAGGTTAGATAGGCACCACCTCGATCTGATCCTCAAGGTGATGCTAGGTTGGTTGTTGTGACCATCGAGAGGGATTAGGTGTGTGTAGAGATGGATCAGGCCATTGTAAATAAAGATGCTTGGTCAAGAGAGAGGGATATAGATATTTATCATAGATAGGTAGTTGAGGCACATTCTCTTATTGTTATAGCTAAGAAGGACTAGGCCTGTAGCGAGAGAGATGTTGTGATTGCAGAGAGACATAGAGCAGGGTTGGAGGGTATAGTTAGAGATTGGATAGGCCTCCATGGTTAACACAAGATAGTATCATAGAGAGAGGGAGAGATTAATTAATGAGGTCACCTACTATCATACTCTTTATGAGGCATCAATACCATGAGAACAGAGGAGACCTAGGTTTGGAGCCAGGAGTATCACCATAGGGGTAGGTTCTGATCAATCAGGGGGTGTATCTGTTAGTAGGTCGTCGAAGCAACCATAGAGGCATATTTTATAGTCACATAGATTACCATAACATATCCAGCATACACAAAGGTCCCCTTCCCATGGATCAATAAAGACCACCTCCAAATGGAGAGAAACAAGGTTGATATATTTTTGTACATTGTTCTTGTGATATTGATGTAGAGACGATGCTCCTTATGACTTAGACATGAATTTTTATATCAAGGTATATACATTCATCAACCTTTTTGGCCTCGTATATATGTATATTTATGGTTCATTGATTGTATCACACATGTTCAATTATGATGTACTATGGCATTTCCATTTTTAATGATATATGAGATGAGATGATTCTGATGCAGCCAATGATGTACATGATGTTTATGATTCTATATGTTACTTATGTGTATGATTATGATATGGATGCATTAATGATTATGAGATGGATGTATGATTTAGGATTTAGGATGTGATTATTTTTGTAATTTTTGATATTTCAATGATATGCATGTGCATGGATTTTATATGATATGAGTTTGTGGATGTAGGATTCTTGTGATAATAATGATTTTGTGATGTAGGATGTAGGATATGTGAGCTAGAAGAATTATTAGAGAGAGAGATCAAATGGCATAAGAATAGAATGATATTGATCAAATTTATTGAAAATCCATTGATTATGAATGATATGAATAAATGATAGTAATTTGATATTTGATGACATATAAAAATGTGATGAGTATGCTTTTTCTTTTTTGAGAGAAACTAATGATTATCAATCCTTATTAATGTATAAAATAGACATGATGCAATAGGTATGAATAACCAAGGTGGATTTGTATCCATTGCATGGACTTTGACTCTGGAAACAAGATAGGAGTATTCCTATTCATACTAGACATACGAAAACCTTGTTAAGTAATGTGAGAGAATAAAGTCATAGAAGTAAGAAGACACACACAAAATGTATGAAGAACCTAATATGCACCATCCATTGTATTACTCGAGACTATCCCTACACACACAAGGCAAGAATTCACCATGATCATAATACAAGAACATCCAACAAACACAACATAATCAATGATCAAAAGATAAAAGATCAAAATAGATGAACAGAGTTGCCATATCACTTACCAATGATGTTTTTATTTTAGGGATTTTATCCATTTATGATTCCCACTATAAGAATGATATATTCATAAGGCACATACTAGGATGTTGATGTTGATGATGTCGATAGCTAAGGAAATTGATATTTAGGTGTTGTTTTAGTCTGATATTGATCAAGTTCTCATGATTTTTTCTTGAATGATTTTAGATTTTGATGGCTACTATGTTTGGTTTGATTTCTTTGTCAAAGGATTAGGGTTATTATAACCTTTATTATGGATGAACAGTTTATTACGGATAAGTGATGATGGAGAATTGGAATTTTTATTTTTTTTAATATTTTTGTGCTTTTGAGATTGTTTGAGGCTATTTTTTTGTTGTTTTGAAGATATTTTGATTTTTTTTGGTATTTTAAAGATATTTAAACCCAAATAGTGGGACCTAAGGGGACTAACCTAATGCCTCAAGGGCTCATTGAAGATGTCCTTGCTTACATGATACATATAAAGGCTACGTTGTTCGATTATTGGACTAGGCTAATAGCTCATACTTGGATGGCTAATAATGTTTTTCATTTTTTGACCTTTTATGAATGTTTTTGGGTTTTGATGAATGATTTGGATGTTTTTTGTTTTTTAGGATTTACACAACTTGAGATAGGAACAAGAATCCAATTCGTCTACTAGGTTCAAGAAGATTCCCCTAGTTAGGTATAGGATTACATTTATTATGGATAAATGGGATGATGCAGATAGAGGATCATCTAGATGTTTTTCTATTTTTTGACTTTTATTTGGATGCTTTTATTTTTTCAAGATTTACATGACTTGAGATATGAAAAAGAATCCAATTTGTCTACCAGGTTCAAGAAGATTCCCCCAATTAGGTATAGGATTACATTTAATATGGATAAATGGGATGAAGCAGATAGAGGATGGTTATAGTGCAGTAAGGTTAAACACTTAACATATGATCAAACCATGGATGGGTGCACATTTATTATGGAACAAATGGAATGGATGGAAGCATAATTATTATCATGGATGGATGGGATGGATGAAATCTTGGATAGATGATGGGGTGGAGCTTATTCAAATGTAACACCTATTTGCTAGAATTTTACCATGGTACCTATCTTAGAAGTGCCATAAAAGTGGTTTTTACTTAAAGGATGATTTATTTCTCTTTACTTTTTTTTAATATTTTCTCTTTTTTTCTACTAGGATATTTTGATGGGCTAGGTGTAGAAATTTTTAACATGGGTTTTTTAAGTGGTTCTACCAAAGGTTCTCCTTCAAGGGTCTCTAAATGATAAGCACCAGAGCCATATTTTGTAGTGATTACAAAGGGGCCCAACCAGTATAGTTTAAAATTTCCTTTTCCTTCTTGATTAAGTTTAATCTTCTAATTTTCTTTTAGGACTAAGTCACCCACCTAGAAGCTTATATTATTTACTCTTTTATTGTAACTACACTTGAAGGTGGTTTTGATAAGCTTGGAGATGGTTTAGAGCACTCAAATGCCTTTCGTATAACAACTCAAGCTCTTAGAGTCTAGACACTTGATATTTTTCATTTTCAACCAAGTTCTACAAGGATACCCTTAAGGAAGGGATCTCAACCTCTACAAGCAAGATAGATTATGTTTTGCATACAAGGGAGAAATGGGTAGCACCAATGGGTGTACGAAAGCTCGTTTGATAATCCCATAAATCAATATTTACCTATATGCACTAGTCACAACTAACATCATTAATAATATTCTTAAGGATTTTAAGGATAGTTTCATTCGATGCTTCAACCTGACCATTTCGTTGGGGGTAATATAGGGTAAAAAAGTGGTGTTGGATATGTAATTTAGAGCAGAGGTCATAGACATCTTGATTCTTAAATAGAGTCCCATTGTCAGTGAAGATGGTATGGGGTATGTTTTAACAACAAACTAAATAGTTCAAAACAAATTTGGCTATTTTTTTACTCGTGATACAGGTTAGAGGTACGACTTCTATCTACTTTGTAAAATACTCTATGGTAGTTATGATAAACTTATATCCATTGGATGAAGTAGGGGATATATTTCCTATAAGTTTGAGTCCCCACTGCGAAAAGGCCATGGTATAGTAACCGAATGTAGTTCTTGTGTCATGACATGAATAAGATCACCATGTTTTTGGCATTGAAGACACTTCATTACAAACTAGTTACCTTCTTGTTCCATCGAGGACCAATAGTATCTAGCCCTTAACAACTTTTTAATTAGATTAGGTCCACTAGAATGAGACCCACAAATACCTCCATGTACCTCTTGTTAGAAACCAAGATCAGACATGCAAACCTAAACACCTTCCACAGAAGAGAAAAACAATTAAAAAAATAGAGCTTTGCATGAAATGTGCAAATTGATAATATTCAGAATTTTGAAATTACAATAAGAGAATTGCTTTATAAAAGAAATATATGCAATCCTAATGTTGACCTAAAAACAACTCAACTAAATAAAGCTTACTTATTAATTAAGTAAACTAATTATTACCTAAGCAAAACCTAAGTAAAGTTATGCAAGTGTAATTAAATATTAATTACACTAACACCCCCCCATAAGTGCAACTTAGGGAGACTAAATAAGCATGCACCTAAAACTAAGATGAATGCAAGAAAGATTGAATGGGTCCCGGCAACAAGGCCTGATCAGGTACCCATGTACAAATGCAATAATGAGGTAGAGAAGGAAAACCCAATGGGACAAACCCCCCTACAATGAGATGAATGCTGCAAAGAAGCACTGGAAGAATACTATGGAGTAACACTGGAACCGCAATCCGAAAAGCAAGGAAAGATAGTTCTATCTACAAGAAACCATATCGAAATCATAATGATGCAATAGCAGACCCAATGCCATGGAACACTCGAAAACACCAAACAGGAACAACCCTGGAATCCATAAAGCAACAGTCGATTATTGAAATGAATGTATTACTGAAAATGAAGTGCAAAGATGCAAGTTGCACCCTCCCAACTGCCAAAACATCCAAGTAATCTCCAAAAAACCCATCAAGTGAAATCTGGACTAATTGATCAACCTGGGATAGATACAGAAAAAGTGCATGGACAACAACATAGAGCTCCTCAATACCTTTCCAACACCGCAAAGATAGCGAAAATTGGAGATCATGGCAAAAAGTTATGAGCTCGAAAGCATAAAATGAACATCTAACTTCAAATAGAAATAAATACAGTGAAACAGAAAAATATTGAGAAATAAACTACACCAAATGAAAGTACTCGAAACCAGCTTTTCGGTGATATCTCGTTTGCCCAAGTTATGCCAAAATGAAAAAAACTGCTCCTTTAGAGAAAAATAGGGTTAGGAGGGGACAAAGAGTGTCGTACGGATGCTGATGTCATGCTGACGTCAGTAGTTCACAAGCCTAAAATTGATGGCCTGGAGGCCGTCACTGCCAAAAAATACCCCTTGCATAAAAATTGGCGGAGCCCCTGGTTCTCCATAGAACCTTGGCAGGGGCTGGGGTCGGCCGGGGGCCAGGCGCGAAGCTCCTGGTCCCCCATAGAACCTGTAGATTATAGACAGTGCCCATGAGGGCTGAGCTCAGGCTAGCGGCAAATGGGGGAGCCACCAGCGGCAGCAAGCGGGTGGCTGCCCGACGATAGGTTTCCTCTAAACTGGGAGCGCTGACCTGACTTCCAAAAAATGCATTTTTTTAATTTTCTTTTTGCATTTTTTTTGAAAATCATGCCTCAGAGTGCGTGTTGGGGAGGTCGTATGACCTCTCTGGCAAATTTTTTTTGCCTTCCGGATCAAGTGCTCAGAAATTGACCAAACGACAGGCATCCTTAGGGTTTTTGGCTACTACAAATGCGATGGTGACCTTCGTTCATGCTCAAAATGCTCTGAAAAATCACCTACCTCCAGAGCTTGCAAAAAATCACTGAGCTTGAAACCCTCACAGATTTCTTTAACGATGACCAAAATCAAAAAAACAAAAGTCATTCCTAACTTTTTCCAATGCTCTGAATTCAATGGAAATGCCTGATTTGATCCAAGACACTGCATAAATGAACTCAAGGCATGATACCCTCAAGGGACCCTGAATGAACTCTGCAATGATTTTCTCTGGAATTTGAGAAGGGGTTGCATGTCAAGGCTCTGATACCATGTTAGAAACCAAGATCAGACATGCAAACCTAAACACCTTCCATAGAAGAGAAAAACAATGAAAAAAGCAGAGCTTTGCATGAAATGTGCAAATTGATAATATTTAGAATTTTGAAATTACAATAAGAGAATTGCTTTATAAAAGCAATGTATGCAACCCTAATGTTGACCTAAAAACAACTCAACTAAATAAAGCTTACTTATTAATTAAGTAAACTAATTATTACCTAAGCAAAACCTAAGTAAAGTTATGCAATTGTAATTAAATATTAATTACACTAACACCTCTTGTAAGGTGGTCAATGCCTCTTTCGGGTTAAGACATCAAAGCAATTTTCCATTGAGACACCATCAGTATAATATATCACCAAGGATGGTAAAGCATGAGGTTCATTGAATAAATTTTTTCTTTTTATTTCTATTGGTTAGGAGGTATGATTCCATGTTGAATATAGGCATTAAATTTTGTGATACCAAGGCAAGTTGGGACCAATAATATTGCACAAAATTTTAGACTCTAGGACATTGAAGGTGGGTATAAGCAAGTTTCCCACAAGAAACTCATATTTAGGATTATTTTGTGGAATATCCAGAAGAGAACCAATGGTATTCATAACATTTGTAGCTCTATTATTTATCCTCAATATTTTCTCAAAGAGAATAACTAGGAAGTATTACTTAAAATTGTCTACCATTCTTTTGTAAGGAAGCAATTTATCATCCTTAGTTTGGTACTCATCATTCACTTGTCTGATCACCAGCTACAAGTATCCATAGACTTGAAATTCCTTGATATGTCATTCAATTGCCATTCTCAATCTAGTTATCAATGCTTCATTTTATATTATATTATTGGTACAAGGAAAGGAAATCCTATATGATTTGGGTCTAGTATCTCCTTGAGGTGTAACAAAGAGAATGCTAGCTCTCGATACATGTTGGGTGTGAGAACTGTCAAAATATATTTTTCATTAGTTTATTTGAGTTTTCACAAGGATTCCTTAATTGAGGAATTCTGCTATCAAAGGGTGATGGTCATCAAGTAGTGATACGGCCAAGTGGTCTTGTATCACTTGTCCATTAATTGCTTTTCTATCAACGTATTATATGTCAAATCTAGTGAGGATCATGACCCACTTTTCCATTCGACTAGTTAAAGCTACCTTATCCAAGAGATATTTCAAAGGGTCCACCTTAGAGATGAGTTTAATCTATCCTTTAACCATGTAATTCTTGAGCTTCTATAATGAAAATACAATAGCTAAACAAGCCTGCTCCATAGGTGTATAGTTCATTTTATAGCCCACTAGTGAATGGCTAATATAGTACACCACTATTTCTTTACCATTCTCATCATGTTGTGCTAATAAGGTGCCTAGGGTTGCTGATGTAGATGATATATAAAGGATCATTGGTTTATCCGGTAGAGAAGACATCAAAACTGAAGGTGATGCCAAATAGTCTTTGATTTTTTGGAACTCTTGTTGACACTTCTCTTCCCATTCAAAGGAAACAATCTTATGGAGTAGATGTGTGAAAGGATGACATTTATCAACTAATTGAGCTATAAATATTTAGATGAATTTTATTTACCTTGAAGGATTTGTAGTTGTTTCAAATTCCTTGGTGGAGGAATTTCCATGATGGCCTTAACCTTAGTAAGATTTCCTAGGAGATTTCCTAATTTGACGTTGAAAACACACTTCTTCAGAGTAAGGCATAGACTATACTCTTCTAACCTGTCCAATATGCATGCTAGGGTATCCAAGTGACTTTGTCTTGTTATGGATTTCTCTAGAAGATCATCTACATATGCTTCCATGGTAATGTGAAATATATAGTGAAATATAGTGGTCATCACCCTTTGATAGGTGACTCTTGTGTTCTTAAGCCCAAGCAACATGAAATTCCAACAATAATCTCCCTAGGGACAAGTGAATGTTATCTTGTGTTGGTCTTCTAGTGTTATTTTGATTTGATTATATCTGAAAAAACTATCCATAAGGGAAAGAATAGTGTGACCTACTGTTAAATCCACTATCATGTCTATATTCAACAAGCGAAAATAATCCTCTGAATGTGCTCTGTTGAGATCTCTAAAGTTAGTGCAAATACTTATGCCCCAAATGGGCTTAGAAACATGTATAATATTGGACACCCACTTAAGATAATCAATCAATCTGCTGAAATCAAAATCCAATATCGTTTGTAGCTCGACCTTAATTAAAAGTGCTATATGTTGATGCATCTTATGAAGCTTGTATTTTATTAGTTTTTCTCCAAAAAAGACTTTCAAGTGATGAACCACCAAGGTTGGGTGTAATCTAGGCATATCTATGTATGACCAAGAAAATTTGATCATACGGTTGCCTAATAAAGTTTTAAAATTTTGTTTCTCTTCAAGCTCTAAAGAAGCTACATAGAAGGTGATTCTAGGTACATCTAATGTTCCCACATTTATCTACTCAAAATATTCTACTAATATTGTTGATATCTCTTGGTTTTGAATAATGTCAGGGAGATTGAATCCTCCATCTTCAGGAACCTCAAAGACGTTTTCACCCTTAGATATGTCCTTTATTTTTATTTTCCTCAATCCAATAGTGTCGTAATATGATTTTCACTAAAGGATCTCCTTTTTATTTTTAGATCCTCACTTTCGTGACTGAAGGATCCAATCTATCCTCCAAAGTATGTGTCTTCACCAAGTTCTATGTCAAAACTTTCCTTATGATCCCAAGTGGTATATCATCTCTCAGTCCCATAAACTCAACAATAGCTTCACCATTTTGAAATATTTCTAGAATCAACACTCATTGTTGGTCCCAGCTAATCGGTTGAGGGTAAATGAGTCAAAGTTCATGTTTCTCTGATGATTGGTCAAAGGATAGGGTAGTGATGGTATTGATAAATGCATTCTCAAATAGGTCAATTATATACATAGATATATCCTCAATGGAATCATCATCATCATATGTCTTAACCATAAGAGAGAAAGGAACTTCCTCATAAACGTTGCTTTCAATGCTAGGGGTTGCTTTGTCTAATGAACCATATCCTAGACCTTGATTCTTCTTACATTTCTTTGGGATAATAGTCTCTCTCATACCTTTCTCATGTATGTTGAGGGCACCCTTTCTTGTGAATCCCATGCTCTTAATAAGTTTAAAACCTTATTGTTGTTATCAAAGGGAATAGGTTCTAGCTCATGCTCTTCTTCTTCCTTGTACAACTAGGTAGAAACATCTTCTTCTATGACTTATTTTCTCAAACCTCCCCAATTAGATAAGACTTTGGGTTTAAAATTAATAGTTGTAGTATGTGCTTACTTGATTTATTGCATCTTTCCCTAATATCTTGGTGATAACAAAAGTTTCCCATACAAAGGGACCATTTTATGTGATAATCCCTACAACCATTACCTAGCACTTTGATCCTGAGATTTGATTTAGGTGGATTCTCTAAAGATGATGGAGTAGAGGATGATGAGGCTAGAGATGTAGGGTCAACATAGTCAAATAAATGAAATTAGATATTTTTTTTAGGCACTTGGAAGACCTTTATGTATTTTTCTTCTAAGTTTTTACAATAATGGAAGGGTTTTGCATTAGCATAGATAGTGACCTCCTTATCATGGTAAGGGAACTTCAAGAATTGATGATGAGTGAAATCACAATACCGTGCCCCACTTTTTCCCCAAGATGGACATTTACATCAATATTTTTAACTAAATCTTCATCTTATGAGACCTATAGTAGCTAAATTGTTAAGAATTTGAAGATGATGCAAACTAGTGATTTGTGTCAATTTGTTTGTAGATTCTAAAAAAAAAAATTCAAAATTTTCCAAAATAAATCATGAATATTTCAACACCTCCTTTAATAACTAATTTTAAATAGAAAACAACATTTTTAGAAAGTAACATTTGTATCGTACAACATAAAAAATTTTCTATAGAGGATAAAATTATAATTTTTAAAATATAGATTATCAACATCAATATCTAGGGAAAGGAAATTTTTCCATAATTTTTTGTTACATATATTTTATTTAATTAATTTTTGAAGTCACTGTAACTATAATTTGGACATACATGTGTGTTGTATAGCCTAACTTGTTGTGTATATATCAAAATCCTTCTTTCCTTTTTTTAGTGAAACAAGGACATCAATACCTAGGGAAAGAGTATTTTTTATTTTTTTTACAATGGTTTACTATTTTTCCACCTCTGCAAAATGAAGAGCTTGATGTTCAAAGAAAAACCTAAGCTCGGTAAAAAATAAAAATTAAAATACATGATAAAATGAAAACATATCAAAACTATACTTGTTGGAAACCTTATTTTAAGGGCTACAATCTTGTAAAATATAATTTCTAAATGACATTATTTAATCCCTCAAAAGGTAAAGAAAAAGTTTTTTTTTTTTGAATATTTTGATGAGTGTGAAGGAGACTCCATTATGGGTATGATTTAATACTAGAGGGGTTCTATCCAAGGGGGTTTGATCTCATGGGGTATTATCTATGCCTCTTTAATTAAAAACCTTTAGATGGAACCTCTTGAGGCTTAAATCATTATTTTTTCTATAAAAAGTGTTTTCAAGAAAAAATCAGCATGTCCCAAAACTGAGACATGCTATTGTGGCAACACCCTGATATATTGAGAGGATAGCTTGAATTGTATGAATCCAAGGGCATCCCAAGAGAATTTTGTAGGGTAGCTCAAGATCCAATACTTTACAAGTTGTTTCAGCTATTGTCATACCCACTTGCATGAGAATTTTAATAGTACCTTTAGAGTCTCTCTCATTGTCATCATAGGCTCTAATTGTAATACTCCTTTTCTTTTCTATAACCTCATCAGAATATCCTAGTTGTTTTACTAGGTTTGAGGTAAAAAATAATTAGGCTTGCACCACCAAATATCAATATGATCTTTATTTTATGTTTATGGATGCAAAATTCAAGGTATAAAGCTTGGTTATGATAGGTGTGCAAGGGATGATCCCTTTTAGAAAATACAAGGTGGTGATTAGAAGCTATGTGCCCCACCATGGCTTGAAACTGATCAGTGTTTACATCATTGGGCATGGACTATTGCAAGTATCAATGTGTTTGGTGGTGTTGTCATTGATGTCAACATAGTTCAGAGTGATTGCAAGTGGTACATGTATAGTTGAGATACTATAGAAGTTTTGAGAGTACATGGAGCTATATTTATGGTGTTACAGATGTGCTGATGTCAAGTGCTTTTGAGAAAATTAATAAATAATGAAGACAGTGTTGTGTGTGTTTTCTGAGTATGCTTCAGTAATGTCCTCTACATTTCTTTTGTGTTGATCCTATGCCTGTGTAGATCTGTAATATTGTTTATGGGCTTCAATGGATAATATATCATGAGTTTTAGCTTTTGGGTTGATGGAGAGTGAAAGATTTGTTCATCAGTGTGTGAACCAATTTGGAAGAATTGTTTGTCTGTGGACTGGGAGAGATGTCTCTACTATGCAATCTTCTAGTGGTTTGTCTCAAATCTTGTGAATCTGGAAGAAGGTTAATATTTATTTTCTCTGTGTTCTAAAAAATGTGCTCATGGTTTGGTGCTCCAGAAGGCTTGTTCTAGAGCTATTGTGTGTGTCTGCACGGCTCGGTTGGACTGTTGAAGAGTGTTCTATGTATAAATATTTTTGTAGTTGTTGCAGGTTTCTAAGAGGTGTTCCAGTGTCTGTTGAAGTGTGTTGTGTGATCCATGTTTCATAATCTTGTTGTGGATGTGCGTACTTCAAATCTCATTGGTGTTTTCATTAGGTTTTTCTAACCTGGTGTTTACACGTTACATGGAGAATAAGCATCAATTAAGGAAGTGTTTGATTGATCCAAGATGTTGTTTGGGTCATAATTAAGTATGTAATTGGTCCAATCTCATTTTTATCCACTATAGGAATGTTGAGTCACTAACCTAATTTGAATTTGTAAAATAAAGGATGTGTAGCTGACCTTGGAGAAAATTTTCAAGGTTGAAGAAAGTATAAATGCAAATCAAGATGTTACGAATTGGAAGCATGAGTGTGAAGTGTGCAAAACAAGTGTGAAAAGAAGAGTGTGTGAAAGAAAATCAAGGCAGTAGTACTTTGATGTGTTAGATTCTTGAAAGCAGTGCAATAATTTGATCAAGCTATGAATGTGTGGAACCTATTGTGGTGTATTTTCTATTGTCTTTCTTTTTTTGTAGGTAGTGAGCCTTTATATCTAGAAAGTGAGTCCTTTCTAGGTAGTGATCCCTCTAGTAGTGAGCCTTTATATCTGGTATTGCATTGCTATTATATTGTGAGTTAATCCTCATTGTGGTTTTTCCCTCATTCGGTTTTCCATGTAAATCTAGTGTATCTAATGTTTCCTTTCTATTATCTACATTTCATGTTCATACTTAATAATAGACTAAACTTAAAGTGGAATTGATTAAGGTCAAAATTAAAATTAATTTGGTACAACTGATTCACCCTCCCCCCCCCCCTTCTCAGTTGTCTTATGCATTCCAACGATTGGTATCAGAGCTTTGGTTCCTTAGAGAAGAGCTTAACAGCTTGAGGTAAATTAGATGTCACACAAGTTGTAAATCCCTATATTTGATGGAGCTAACTACAGTGACTGGAAAGTGCACATGAGAGTTACCTAATCTCTCTTGGTTTCAAGACTTGGAAAGTTGTTGAGACAAAATATGTTGAATCGGCTAGTGGTCCTTCTTTTGTAGATGAGATTTCTACCTATGAGGAGAATGAAAAGGCAAGGTATGCTATCTTTAGTGCTTTATCTAAAACTGAACGAACAAAAGTTATTTCTTTAGGCACTGCTTTTGAAGTATGGGAAAATTTGAAAGATATCTATGAAGGAAATGATAGAGTCAAATTATCAAGGAAGCTAACAACAAAGCACAAATTTGAGAACTTGAGAATGGAAGAAAGTGAGGAAATTGCAAGCTACTATCAGAGAGTTGAACTTGCAGAAAATGAAAACAAAAATCAAGGTGGTACCATGACAGATGAAGATGTAATAGAGAATATCTTGATGACCCTACCGCATAATTATAGTGACAAGGTCTCTGCTATTGAAGAATCATATGATCCAAAGACATTTACCAAAGAACAACTATTTGGCACCTTGATTGCATTTGAGATGAGGAAGTTTGGAAGAGAAAAGGAGAAAGTTGAAACAGCCTTCAAAGCAACTAAGATAGAAGATGATTCATATAGTGATGGTTCAGAAGAGTTGGAAGAAAACTTTACAAGGAAATTGAAGAAAGGTACCTATAAGTACAAAGGTATGCTACCTTTTAAATGTTTCAGTTGTGGAAATATTGGTCACTATACTTCAAGATGTCCAAATAGAGCTACACACAAGAATAAAATAGATAATAATAAAGACAAAAAGGACATAAAGTTCAAGAAATTCTATTATGTTAGAGAAGATGCTAGAATTTTGATGATGAGTCTAATTTTGAGGATGCTAAAGATGAATGCTTGTTTCTAGCCTTGGAGAATAAATCGGTGTCTACTAACCATGGAAGATGTGCAAGGGAATCTAGTCTGGAGAACAAGAAGGATGAGATGGAAGGTACTCTAGTTACTACTTTTCATGCTAGATGGGATGAAGACTATTGGGTAATTGATAGTGTATTTTCAAATCATATGACCAGAGACAAAATTAAGCTCACTAAACTTGAAAATTATGATGGAGGATTAGTTATTTTTGGAGATGATTCTGGTGCTAAGATTATTGGAAAAGGAACAATTAGTGTTAATAGAAAAAATAGTACTGATGATGTCTATTATGTTAAGGGTTTAAGGAATAATCTTTTGAGTGTTGGACAAATGTGTAGCAAAGGATTTAAGCTTGTGTTTCAGGATAACACATGTGAGATCAAAAAAGGGTTTGGAACTATGGTGGTTGCAGGTAGAAGAACTTATGGAAACATCTATTAGCTTAAGAGTGGTGATGTTCAATTCTTTGTTTCTCAAGTTAATGAAAGTTGGCTATGGCACCGAAGGATGGGGACATGTAAACTTTGACAATCTGATTAGGATCAATTCAAGAGAAATTGTTAGGGATCCGCCTAGAATCACAAAGCCTACCAATTCTATTTGCAAAATTTATCAATTGGGAAAAGAAACAAGATGTAATTTTAAAGGAAAATAACAATCATCTACCGAAATGCTAGAATTGATTCATACAGACCTTTGTGGTCCCACAAGAATAGGAAGCCTTAATGGTGATAGGTATTTTATGCTTTTGATTGATGATTACTCTGGAATGACATGGGTTACTTTTCTTAGGGAGAAAGATCACGCTCTAGATAGATTCAAAGTGTTCAAAGTGTTCAAATCAAGAGTAGAGAATGAAGTAAACTTGAGAATCAAATTTTTAAGGTCTGATAGAGGTGGAGAATTCACTTCTGGTGAGTTTAATGCATTTTGTGAAGAGCATGGGCTAAAGAGACATTATTCTTCTCCTAGAACTCCTCAGAGAAATGGAGTTGTGGAAAAGAAGAACCAAACTATTCAAGAGGCTGCAAGGACTATGATGAAAGAGGCAAATGTTCATGATTTATATTGGAGAGAAGTAATCCACACTACTTTTTACATTCTTAAGAGAGTTTAGATTAGAGGTAACAACACAAAGACTCCTTATGAACTATGGTCTAGTACAGTTCCTGCTATTAAGTAATCTCAAGTGTTTGGAAGCAAATGTTACATTAAAAGAGATTATGAGAACCTTGGAAATTTTGATGTAAGATGTGATGAAGGTATTTTTCTTGGATATTCAACTAACAACAAAACATATAGATGCTTCAATAAAATACTGAGGAAAATAGTTGAAAGTGAAAATGTAAAAGTTGATGAAGCTATGCATAGACCAGTTGAAATAAAATAATTTGAACCAGATGATCCTATCTATGGACAAATACAAGAAGAGGAAAAGGAAGAGAAAGGAAAAAGTGAAGAAGAGGAGATTCCAAAACCTACTCCTAAGACTCCTAATATGTATAGAAGAATCATCTGGAGGAACAGATAATTGGAGATATAAGTGAAGGTGTAAAGACAAGAAGAGAAGTGGTTGAGGTAAATTTGTGTCTACTTTCTAAGATAGAACCTAAGACTATGAGTGAGGCATGCAAAGATGAGAGTTGGGTTAGAGAAATGAAAGAGGAATTACAATAGATAGAAAAGAATCAGACATGGGAACTAGTTCCTAGACCAGCAAACAAAAATGTAATTGGTACAAAATGGGTGTTTAGGAATAAGTTGAATGAAGATGGTGAAGTAGAAAGAAATAAAGAAAGAATTGTATGCAAAGGTTATTCATAGGTTGAAGGAATATACTTTGAAGAGACATTTTCCCCAATGGAAAGAATGGAATTCATTCAAATGTTTTTGGCATTTTCTACTCATAAAGATTTCAAAGTGTACCGAATGGATGTTAAGTCTATATTCCTAAATGGAGAATTGGAAGAAGAGGTGTACATGGACAACCAGAAGGATTTTAGTTATTAGAAAAACTGAACATGGTTTGCAAGTTGAAAAAGGAACTATATGGGCTTAAACAGGCTCCCAGAGCATGGTATGCAAGGTTGGATAGATATTTGACACTGCTAGGGTTCAACAAAGGCTCTGTGGACAACAATCTCTATTTCAAAGTTGAAAGAAACAAAATTTTGATAGTTGTGGTGTATGTTGATATTATCTTTGGAGGAAATGAAGGTATGTGCAAGAAATTTTTAGAGGAGATGCAAAAAGAGTTTGATATGTCTATGATTAGTGAGTTGAATTTCTTCCTTGGACTTCAAGTGAGTTAAACTAATAAGGGAATATTCAGTTCCCAATCTAAGTATGTCAAATAATTGTTGAAGAAGCTTGGAATGGATGATTCCAAACTGGTATGTACCCCTATGGTAATCGGATGCAAATTGAGTAAGGATGATGAATCTTCTAAAGTTGATCAAAGCATGTATAGATCTATGATTAGTTGATTGCTATATCTTATTTCTACTAGACCGGATATCATGTGTGCAATGTGTTTGGTTGAAAGATCTCAATCATAACCTAAAGAGACACATGTTATAGTTGTGAAGAGGATATTCAGATATCTAAAAGGGGACTCCAGATTATGGTCTATGGTATCCTAAGGATACCAATTTCACCTTGAATTCCTACATCGATGCAAATTGGGCTAGTTGTGTAGATGACCGAAAGAGTACAAGTGGTGGTGCATTATTTCTTGGAGGAAGATTAGTCTCATGGTTAAGAAAGAAATAGGATTCAATTTATTTGTCCACTGTAGAAGCTGAGTATTTTGTAATAACATCCTATTGTACACATGTACTTTGGATGAAGCAAAAATTGAAGGATATAGGTGTGATATGTGATTATCCTATCCCTATATTTTGTGATAATAAAAGTGAAATAAACATTTCAAAGAATCTGGTGATGCATTCTAGGACAAAGCATATTCTATCAAATATCATTTCTTGAGGGAGAAGGTATTGGAAAATGAAGTCAGACTTGAATATGTGTCTACTAAGGATCAGATCGCTGACATATTCATTAAGGCTCTTCCAAAGGATAATTTTGAGTATCTCGGGGGGGAAGTTAGGGGTTACTACCCCTCCCTTAAACTAGGTGCACATGGAGGTGAATCAGTCCAAGAGATCTACAGATTCTTCATTTGTCTGGATTGATGGTTGAGGTCTACTCCTCAGGGGGAGTAGAGGGTATCTTGTTGTAGTATGAGATGTGGGTGCACTTCTAAGGGGGAGTGATCAAAGCTTTATATGGCAGAGGTTTCATGCAGCAACAAAAAAATTGCCATTGATTTCAAAGGGGGAGAGAGTGTCATGTGAAAAAGCCTGTTTATATCTAGGGAGAGAGAGTCAGCTGGAAAAGAAAGGGAAGAAGAAGCAAGACAAAGTGTATTCTATCTTTGATGGTTTTTCACATGTGTTGTCATCAATAATAAAGGGGGAGATTGTTGCAAGTATGAGTGTGTTTGGTGTTTTTTTCATTAATGTTATCATTGATTTCAACAAAGTTCAGAGTGATTACAGTTGGTACATGTATAGTTGAGATACTATAGAAGTGTTGAGAGTACATGGAGCTATATTTATGGTGTTGTAGATGTGTTGATGTCAAGTGCTTTTGAGAAAATTAATAAATAATGAAGACAGTGTTGTGTGTGTGTTCTGAGTATGCTCTGGTAATGTGCTCTGCATTTTTTGTGTTGATCCTATGATTTTGCAAATATATATTATTGTTTATGGGCTTAAATGGATAATATATCCTAAGTTTTAGCTTTTGGGTTGATGGAGAATGAAAGATGTGTTCACCGGTGTGTGAATCGGTTTGGTAGAATTGTTTGCCTATGGATTGGGAGAGATGTATCCACTCTGCAGTCTTTTAGTGGTTTGTCTCAGATCTTGCAGATCTGGAAGAAGGTTAATATTAATGTTCTCTATGTTCTTGAAAATGTGCTCATGGTTTGGTTTTCTAGAAGGCTTGTTTTAGAGCTATTGTGTGTGTCTGCATAGTCCGGTTGGACTATAGAAGAGTGTTATGTGTATAAATATAGTTGCAGTTGTTGTGGATGTATCTGAAGGTTTTTAAGAGGTGTTCTAGTGTTTGGTCAATAATTTTATGTGATCCATGTGTCATCATCTTGTTGTAGATGCACGTACTTCAAAGCTCATTGGTGTTTTCATTAGGTTTGGTTGACCTAGAGTTTACACATTACATGGAGAATAAGAATCGATTAAGAAAGCGTGTGATTGATCCAAGATGTTGTTTGGGTCTTAATTAAGTATATAATTGGTCCACTCTCATTCTTATCCACTACAGGAATGTTGAGTCACCGACCTAATTTATATTTGTAAAATAAAGGATGTGTAGCCGACCTTGGAGAAAGTTTTCAAGATTGAAGATGATATAAATGCAAGTCAAGATGTTGTGAATTGGAAGCATGAGTGTGAAGTGTGCAAAAAAAGTATGAAAAGAAGAATGTGTGAAAGTGAATCAAGGAAATAGTACTTTGATGTATTAGATTCCTGAAAGCAGTGAGTTGATGGTGTTTGCAATCCTTTGATTAGGCTGCGAATGTGTGGAACCTATTGTGGTGGATTTTCTATTGTCTTCATTTGTTTATAGGTAGTGAGCCTCCTTTTGGATAGTGAGTCCTATCTGTAGGCAGTGAGCCTTTGTATCTAGATAGTGAGTCATTTTTGGGCAATGAGCCATCTGGTAGTGAGCCTTTATATCTGATATTGCATTACTATTATATTGTGAGTTAATTCTCACCATGGATTTCCCTCATTGGGTTTTCCACGTAAATCTGGTGTCTCTAATGTTTGATTTTTTTTATCTGTATTTCATGTTCATACTCAATAATAGACTAAAGTTAAAGTGGAATTGATTAAGGTCAGAAGTAAAAGTAATTTGTTACAACTGATTCACCCCCCTCCCTCTCAATTGTCTTATACATTTGAACATGGACAAGTCTAGGAGGGCTTTATCCAAAACTTCTTTATGAGCCAAGGATATCTTGAGAAGATCAAGGATGGAAATTTACACTTGAGTCTTTTTAAGATGATCAATAAGGTTATACCTAGCTTGGAGAGGTCTAGGGAGAGCTTTAGATTGTGGTGTAGCTCCCTCGATTATAATCTTCCATCATCATGTAGTATGTTACACTCAAAATTTTTAGCAACTATAGTCACGACTGTGATATGGTGATTGGATTTGAATGTAGCTTCCACTACATGGTCATAGTTGTATGCAATTTTATTATAATCCCATCCTTTTCCTTTTTCATTTCCTTTAGTATGATCAGGGATTAGATACTTGTAGATTCCCAAGCCATTATTACTAGAGGTTCTAGGATGATGTTAAATTTCAACCAGCCTTATTTATTAGATCTTGTATGAGGCTCTTTAGTTTCATGAAATTCATTTTATGTTCCTTGGTTCTATGGAATTTGTAATAGTCATTCTTGTTGTACCAAGGGAGTTTGAATTGTGGTTCCTCACAGTTTATTTGTTTGGGTAGTTTGATAAGGTTTGATTGTAGCGATTTTCATAAGACCACTTCAACAAGTTCTCCCAAAGGAGTGTATCTCTATCTAGTTTGATTGAAAGTATTGTTATTAGGTCTTGGTGGTCCTCTTGGAGGATTTTGACTTTGATTGTTCATTTGATTGCTTGGAGGATAATTTTGTCAGTTTATTTGAACATTGTGTTGAGGATTATTAGATGGAGTATGTATGGTTTGCACGAATTTTGCATCCACTACTCCATCATTGGTGATATTTTTGTTCTTTGCCCACAAGCGAAGTTTATCATTTGAATTAGAAGGTTGGTCTTAATTGTTGTATAGTTTGATAGATCCTTTTGTAATTAGATATATTTCAATAGTTATTCTCCTCTCAATGATATCATCAAATATGTTTAGACATAGCATGGTTAATTGGAATCTTAAGTTGGTATTTCGATTTCCCATGAATATATCTGCAAGTTATTTTTTTGGGATAGGCCATTTACACTTACTTGCTTTATGTCACCACCATTGCAATAAAGAAGCAAAAGACTCTCCTTATTTTTGTTTTATTTTATACAAGTCGTGTACAGTGATATCTTGTTCGATGTTGTATGAGAAGTGATTGATGAATTTTTCTGATAGTTCATTGAATATTTTAAGCCCATGAAGTAAATGAGAAAACCATTATATGGCTTGTCCACCGAGGCTCCTTGGAAATAGTCTCATCATGTAAGATTCATTATTAGATACGTCCATACATGCTATGAAAAATTCACATATATGTTCAATGGGATCTCCTCTTCCTTTGTACTTATCAAATTTGGGATTTCAAAGTTCTTAGAGAAGGGAATCATTGGTATGCATCGATCATAAGGATAGGGACAAATATCTTCCAATGCATATATTTTCTTGGTTTTCCCAAGATGTATATCCATTATCTTTTGATTGTGGTTTTTAATTTGTAATGTTGACTCATTTCCTTGTGTGTCTTGAGGAGGATTAGGTGGGTTATAGTTTGGTTGTCCAAAGAATGATGATTCGTAATGTGGATTTTGATTATGCATTCAACCTTGAAGGATCTTATGTGTAAGCAATGAAACATTCAGTCCTTGAGGAGAATTGTATTGATATTGTGCAATAGAATTTGGATCTTGTGGATTAAAATATGTATATTGAGGATTAACATTTTTATGTTGAGGACCATAATTTTGTTGTTGTGGAACAAGAATGTATTGTTGAGGAACAAGATTTTTCTGATATTATGGATTCACATTTTTTTGTTGTGTAATAATATTTTGTTGTTGATTTTGTGTATAGGAAGGACCGTGTTGATATTGCATTGTGTAGACACTCAAATTTAACCTCAAATCACATTACTCATCTATTGATTAAAATGATCAATTCATTCAATACTTTCTTCTATTCATGCATTTCATCAAATCATCAAATCATTGCATTATCATTTGCATATGTCACATTATCATTTTGCACTATCATTCATTATCATAATCATTCACTAGCATTTCATAATAAAACTATATTATCATTTAAATCAAATCATTTGCATAAATCATTCACTTCATATTGCATTTATATAAATCATTAAATCATTTCACCACATGATCATTCATAATGCATAATAAATAATAATTGTTCATAAAATATTTCATAACCATTCATAAATTAAATAATTTCATTTCGATAAATTATCATTCTTACATAAATCATTCTCATAAAAACATTAAAATAATTCATGATAAAACATTAGTAAATCATTTTCATCCACATTAAAAATATATGCATTTAATTATTTTATTCAATCCTTCACCATTAATTTAATCTATCTTCTTTATCATTTCCACTCATATGCATTTCATTTCACTACACCATGTGGGATTTTAAAAATTCATTATTGCAATATCCGTTTATCCCACATTTCTCATTCTCAACCTCTTTGTCATCAGAGATTCCTATTTAAACATGAATCTCTTCTCATTTTGACCTCTACACGAATCTTGCACATGCACATATCTTCACAGCTTTTCTTAATCCATTCACTAATAGCCTCTTGATGCATCTATGCTTGCAAAAATTTGAGAGAAAAAGTGCATAACAAGACTTTGGTGATAGGATGCCAATGGAGACTGGTTTTTGTTTGGAAGCATTTTGATTATCTTTGATAGTTTAGAATAGTTTCATTTCTAGTTTTTGTTTTTAAATCTGAAACTGTTCCATTGTTGAGGTCCATAAATGATGGTTCTCCTCCATAGTATCATTCATTTTTGAGAGCTTACAAAATGGTGAACCCGACGTGAACAAGCAATCGTTTCTTTGTTGCTTCATTTTTATTGTTGTCTCAATTTTTTTGCTGTTGTTGGGTTGTGTAAAACCATATCAGCAGCATCAAATTTGTTGGAGAACATTGAAAAACAAATGAAATCACGTTTTTATTTTTGCTGCTATGTTTTTCTCATTATTATGTAGTTTGAAATGCTTAAGAAATCTCTAAAATTGCTCTCTGGTCATGAAGAATGTATCAAACATTGTATTGGGGGTAAAAGAATTCATTTACATCAAACAAAAGCTCTAAAACAATAACTTTAAATAAAAAAACGTGATCACTGCTCTTCAAATATTTCCAGTCAATTTTTTTTTCATTCCAGTCAACATTTGTTTGGTTGCACTGTTGATGGTTACTTACATTTCTACTGTTGTCATCATGAGAGAATAGAAGAGATTGTTGTCTTTTTTCATGACTGCAGATTTTTGAAGGCTTTTGCTGAGAACTGTGAATGGATTGCAAATTTGATTTTCATGGTCTGCTGTAAATTGAAATAGTTATCTACCTAATTTCTTTATGCTTCTGGCAGTATTTTATGAATTCTGGCAGAATGTGCTTTAATATTCTGATATGCTACAGGCCAAGATGTTTGAATGCTTCCCATTTCAGCTGTCACCATAAATACTCCAGTTTGCTATTTTTTGTTTTTAATTTCTAAAACTACTGCAACATGGCGCATAACAGAGCATAATAACTCATGATTTTAAAATTAGTTTCAGTTTTATTTTAATCTTAGATTTATTTTTAATTTCAATCTTAGTTTTAGTTTTATCTTTAACTTAGATTTAATCTTGTAGTTTAAAGTTTAGATTAATTCTAAATAGTTCTTTATTTTAAATTGGTTTTTATTTGTAGATTAGTCTTTGATTTTAGATTAATTTCTAATTCTAGATCAATTATCTTTTAAATTAGAAATAGTTTATGAGAATTAGATTTTTAACTTTAAAATTAGATTTAGTTTTAACATAGATTTTAGTTTTTTAATTTTATTTTTTCCTTAAATTAGATTTAGTTTTCTAACTAGATTTAACATTTTTTTTAGAGATTTAATTTGTAATTTAGAACATAGGATTAATTTAATTTAGATTTTAATTTAGAATTAACTTTAATTATAATTTAGATTTTAACCTTCACTTTAGCTTTTAATTTTTAATTTAACTTTTCTCTTAATTTGTCTTTTAGTTTAAATTAGATTTAGCTTTTAATTTTATTTAGATCTAATCTCTAATGTAGATTTAGTTTTTGAATCTAGATTTTGATTTTTTTAATTTAGATTTAACTCAATAATTTAGAGTTTATTTTATTTTAAACTAGATTCTAAGGTAAATGCTAATTTTATTTATTTTATTTTTGTTTGATTGGGGGACTAATTTTATTAATTTGGGTTCTCTTGCAGGTTCGTTTGGCAAATAATTGAAAATCAAAACATTCACTTGTCGAAGAAAGGAGGCATGAGATTACTAATGAGATTTTAATGCAGGACGTTTGTCGAAGACATGATTTTGAAACCAATTGTCTTTTAGATTAGAAAAAACTTCAATTGGTGCATTAAAAATGAACAATTGTCTTCTCTCGCATAGGCTTAACTAGGGGTTCAATGAACATTGTTTGCTATGCTTGACGGTGGTAGGTGATTATGCTCTCACCTTGTGCAAACTAGGTGATCAAAAAGCCAAACCCATCTATTTTATGTGTTACCCCGATTCAATAATCGAAGTATCCTCTCCCCTTACACACTTGTGCAATCTTGGGTGCAAGAGAAACGATTATTGACTCTAGAACTTGGGTCTGCCTTGGTGAGAAAAAGTACTCACCCCAAAGTGACTCAGACTGGCAATAGAGTTTTTCTGCCAAGCTACCCCCGACCGGTATATAAATGTGAATCCTAAGGGAAAGCCTAGGATTACGAGTGCGGATATGTCATACGGACCAAGTAGTACTCCCCAAAACCCTATTGAGCGTAACCTCTTCAGTCTGGAGTGCCTCCTAAATAGAGATTAATCTTGTGCCCCATGTATGGCCACTCGAACGGGGGTCCCGAACTAAAAACCTTTGTGTAGTTACCAAAATCCTTCTATTTGCTAGCGCAACACCGGTCGATGTGAAGGCATCCACATCTTCGCAGTCTTTAGTAGAGGTGATCAATCTACTATGGGAGTTTCATGGGGGTTGGAAGCTTGGTTGGCCTGAGAAATGAGTGCACTGTAAGGGGGAGCCCGTGCAACCAAGCTTCTGGATTCACCCGCTAAGAATATGCGGTTCAGGAAACCCACGTGAAATCTAGCAAATATTGTCCTTTCCAACCTTAGGATTTGTACTTGTATTGTTAAACTCAAACACTTTGTTTTCTATGTCTTGCGTGTGTGTTTCAAAATAGACCTCAAATAAACATCACACCTAGTAACTTGCAACATCTCAAACTTTGCAAACCTCAAAGGGTCCAACAACATAAACATACAACGTGAACCTATCACTTGGATTTCTTGGGGTCATCATCCTTTAGTTTTTGATCTTTCAATCCTTGCATTCCACCTAGTCCTTGCATTCCATCTAGACTTTGTATTCCACCTAGCCCTTGCATATCCATACATATTCATATCCATTTCATCCTAGTCCTTGCATATAGATAACACTCCACCTAGTTCTTGCATGTTCAACCCCTTTGCATATCAAGACCATCTCACCTAACCTTTACATGTTCTAGGAATCTAGTCCTTTGCATATTCATCATCAATCAAACAAAACCCTTAGCTTGCACTTAGGCTACTCTTCCTAGGTCTTAAAATCAAACCATTGGCTATCTATCACCCATATCAATTGAGGTTCATCATCCTTGAGTTGGGGAACATACCATTATCCTTGAGTAGGGCAATCCTTTTGGAGTCCATTATCTCCTACATACCTTCTCTTGATCATTGGTCCTTGTGTCTATCCATCATAACACAAGTAAATCCTTTACATCATAACCAACTTTGGACCTAGAGTTGCCTTTGAACTCTTGCATTCTTAGCTTGTCATACCATACCTTACCACTTCCATATCTCATCTTAGAATCATATCCTTTTCATTGCATCCTAGTCTTAGGTCTCATACATTACCTTGGATTGAAAATCAAAACAATCAACTATGACCCCTAGAACAAGAGCAAAAATGTTTCACGAAGAAGGGAACCCTTGGGGAAGAGACTTTGATGGTGAAGATAACATTAGTGTTGCAAATAGAAAAACAAATGAAACTGATGATGAAGAAATAACCAAATCCGATATAGAAGAAGCACTTAAGGATCATATATTCACTAAACTTCTTACGGAGGTAGTCAAACGTAACCCACAACAATACTTCAAAGCCATTGTTGATGAAGGAATCAAAATGCCTCTTGATTTTGACATGTCACTGCTCACAATTAATGACCAACTTGAGTCTAGTCAATCTAAACATCCCAAAACAAACAACGATGGTAGAATCAAAGATCATAGACCCTTTTATCTACAACCACGTTACAAGCGATCTTCAAAGACCTCAAAACCCACACCTACAAATGATCCTATTTTGGGTGAGCTTAGAACATCGAGACAAGAATTGGACACCCTTAAGAACCATAAATCATCATCTCATAAGTTCTCCATTGAAGATATATGTCCTTATCCCTTTGATCCAAGCATATCAATGCCACCTTTTCCTAACCATTGGGACATACCAAAACTTGACAAATATAATGGAAAAGGGGATCCTAAACATCACTTAAGAAAATTTTGTGCAACTACCATGGAATTCCCAGTTGATGAAACATACATTATGAGATTATTCCCCCACAATCTAGGAGGAGAAGCTATGGAATGGTTTTCACAATTACCCCAGACCATCAAATCCTTTCAAGAATTGGTTGATAAATTTGTCTCCAATTATAGCTTTAATTGTGACTTTAAAGTGACCATGACAAACCTTTTCAACACCAAACAAAAACCAGGTGAATCTTTTGTGTCATGTTTGCAAAGATGGAGATATTTAACAAAATGATTACCTTATGTCATTCCTGATCAAGAATTGGTTGACCTCTTTTGTCAAAATTTGAACAAAGAAATTGGAAGGAAACTTCGCCTCAAATGCTTGGATTCCTTTGACAATGCCATAGAAATGGGATTTTGAATTGAACAAACTCTCATTGATGATGGAACCATAAAACTTAATAATGATAGAGATCAAAAATCAAATTCAAACAACAAGACACCTTTTTGGGTAAAGAACAAGAATGTAGTCAATGACGGAGTTGTTGATGCAAAAACAACTAAAACATCATCGTCTGTTTATAACCTCAAAGGTTCATCTTCAGATAAAGGAAAAGAAAAACAAAGAAGTTTCCCTAAATGAAATTTTACACCATTGGGACAATCACTTGAATCCGCATTAAAAGAACTTCTTGAAATCAATATTATAATGCTACCTGAAATAAAGGAATATAATCCACAAGACAAACCCCCATGGTGGAATGAGAATCACTTTTGTGACTATCATAGACATAAAGGACATAAGACTAATATTTGCAATAAACTTTGACATCTAATATAGGACCTTATTGATGATGGTAAGATAGTGGTTGACGGACACACTCCTTCTGGTAACTCTGATCGCGAGGTGTTTAAGAACCGTTTCCCTAAGCATGACAAGGATAAAGGAAAGGCCCTTGAATCTGGTGATGGTGTAAACTATACTACTACTAAGTATGAATATACCATACATAACATCAGTGAGGTTGATAATCATGTAAACACTTTCATTATAAAAGGCAAAGCACCTGATTGCAAGGTTACTACCCGCAAAGGCACAATCACCCTTAAAGGTCCTAATTCAAAACCCACTCCACCAGCTTCACAATATAACCTCATAGAGCATTTAGGAAAAACACCCACCCAAATTTCCATACTTGAGTTGCTACGCCTATCTCCTGAGCATAAAGATATCCTAGATAAAGCGCTTGCTATTGCTACAGTGCCTACAAACCTACATGTAGAACAATTCCAAGCTATGGTGGGACATATCACCTCGCCTTACACTATCACTTTTACTGAAAATGATGATTCATCCCCTCGACAACCACATAATGCAGCTTTACACATTGACATCCTTATCAATAATGCCAAGATCAAGTGAGTTATAATAGACGGAGGAGTAGGTCTTAATATTTGTACCCAAGAATTGATCACAAAATTGGGGTTTTCTAAAAATGCAATTGATCCAAGGAATAAGATTACCATAAAGGCGTATGACAAAGAGGAATGCTCATCTAAAGGATCAGTTACTCTACCAATCAAAGTCGGCCCTGTGGTGAAGGATGTGGTTTTCCAAGTCCTTGATCTCCCACTGACCTATAATATCCTCCTTGGAAGACCTTGGATTCATGCAATGCAAGCAATACCTTCTACATACCATCAGTGCATTAAATTCCCACACAATGGTGTTGAAATCATAATACAAGGAGATCCCAACCCTTTCATGTATTGCCATAATCTAAGCCCTAAAACTAAAATCACAATCCCAAGCAATCATGAAGCACCTCCTTCTCAAGCATATGTTGATCCTGAGTCCTTAAAAGCATCCACTTCATTTATCTCACCATCAAACCCCAAGGTCCAAATCCATGATATGGGATGTGGAGAATACCGTATGGATAATTTACCGACAAAAGAAATTGCTAATGTTGTCGAGGAGGGTCAAAATTCCAACAATGATATCAAGATAGCTATAGAAGGAACACAAAAAGATGACCATGCTTGGATTGAAACCTTTTGGGATCCTGACGATACACCTGCATTTGCCATATTTGCTTCCACTCAATCTTTTCATATTTATGATAACCCCATGTTTAACCAGGATATCTATGATAACCCACTCTTTGATCATGACCCTACCAAGGATACACAATCATCATCCTTCCATCCCACTTGCCCTAGGCTAGGATATGAATCTCCTATTGTCACATCTACTAAGACATCTTTCCAAGTCATTAAGGATGTGCAAGCTTCCTTTGACGTTAGCAGTACTGAAAAGGATAGTCCCAAAGACTTCGTTGATGGCATCACCACTCCCATTTTCCCAATAAACATTCCTATCACACCATCCCCCTCAACCATCTCACCCACATCCATCTACCTTGTAGACATGGATCAACAAGTATCACCCAAAGAAAATAAAAAAGATGTAATTCAAGAATAAAAGGTAAAAGCATCTTTTTCAAATGGAGATCCATAATCAAAAGAAAGCATGCAAAGAGAGAAAGATCAAGAAAAGTCTTTTAGCCAAAATAAAAAGCTATTGGACAAATCCAAAACAAAAGAAGATCAAGACAAGTCCCCTAGCCAAAATAAAAAGCTATTGGACAAAGCAAAAATAAAATTCAAAAGTGAAAGCAAGAAAAATTCAATCTCTAATTATGCCTCTCCATCAAAAATCATTGGGGGCATCTATCAAGGAAGAAAATTAAAAAAGGAACTTGTTGATCCAAGGTCTCCATCCACGTCACTCTCACTCATACCATATATTCCATTCCACCCATCCATGTTCACATATCTGGCATATCACACCATCGGTGATGTCTTTCAATGTACCTTTGATGATGACCCCTTCACGTATTCTAGCTCATCGGTTGCCCAAGCTCCTTTTTGGTTGAAGCTTGATGCCCACGTAGTGTGCACATTAGGGATCCTACCATAGTCTCTTTCATCTACCACATCTATCATCCTTCATATTTTCCACTCGTACTCCTCATCTCGATCGGGTACTTTCATCCAACATGGTCATCCACACAGGATCGAGGCATCGTCAAGGAAGTCTATGGATCTGGCATCTATCAATTCTATATCTCGCTTCAGAGAGCTAGGAAAAAGTCTTGAAAAAATACAAAAAAAAACAAAAAAACAAAAAACAAAAAAATGAAAAAAGTAAAGAGAAATCAATTCATTCAATGGTGTACACCTCTTCGATGGCACCTTGAGCAAGTACCATGGTGAAAACTGAGAAATCGGCACCATGTGTAGAGGCTTTTCTCCTCTTTCCTTTGGAGCTCTACTTGATCTTTTCATCCCATTTTTCATTCACCCTCCACTTCACAATATCCTTTTCACACTCACCATGGCTTGTGAATTGTTTGACAATCCCCTCACTTGCTCACTTTGTCATGCGTACTAGATTGGTCCTATTCCTCACAAGGGCATTTCCTCAACCTTAGCCATGGGTTAGGATATTGAGCATCTCATGGTCAGAGAAACTACCCTCTTTGTCTGTCTACTTGCTTGCGATGCATCTCTTTCTGTTGTAAAAGGTCTTGAAAAAATCCAAAAAAAATCATAAAATGTCTTGAAAAAATCCATAAAAATCATAAAATGTCTTTAAAAAATCCATAAAAATCATGAAATGTCCTGAAAAAATCCAAAAAAATCATAAAATGTCTTGAAAAAATCCATAAAAATTATAAAATGTCTTGAAAAAATCCATAAAAATCATAAAACGTCTTGAAAAAATACATAAAAAACATAAAATGTCTTGAAAAATTCCATAAAAATCATAAAATGTCTTGAAAAAATCCAAAAAAACGTCAAATATTCCAAAAATCTAAAAAATCAAATAACTTCAAAAATCTCTCAACACTGACACTTTCAGATCACCACATAGCTTTGAACTTCAGCAAAATCAAACTGCATCATGAGTAACAATCAAGCAAATATTGCAGCATACCTATCAATCCCTCTTCCAAATCAAGAGCATACAACCATACCAAGAATTAGTTCCATATTGAAGCATGACGCATGTTTGTTTGTTGGTTTTTGATTATTTTATGATTTTATCTTTGGTGGCATGCCTTTTAGCTTCTCTAGGATGTCGGGGACTAGAGAGGCGATGATGGGGCATGTTCACTTTATTGTTGGTTGTGGATTGTTTCTTATTCATAGGACGACTCGTCTTAAGACATGGTTTTCTAAAACCATCGAGGACCTATGAGTCTAGTGTGGATGAGAGCGTTCCTTGTCTGATAGTGTCTTCCATGCAATAAGTATTCAGGTCATCTAGGGTCCTTATACCTAGATGCTTATACTTCATTACTAAATAAACACGCAAATAGTATTCAGGTCGTCTAGATGTTCATAAAATCTAGACGCTAATACTAATTTGTGACATAATAAGCTTGATGATGATAAAAGCACTTAAAATGCACAAGAGGCTTCATCACCTTCATTTTCTCCCATCTTGCATCTTCCATTTATTGCATTTCATTTCCTTCATCTTTCTTGTTGCAGAGAAATCAATCAACTTGCATCTCCAAATCTCATGTCCCCTTAATCAATCAATCAATCATTCTATCAACTTGTATTGCGCTAGCATCAATCTCAATCAGCTTCATCAACTCATCAACCTGGCTATACTAATCATTTCCATCAATTGTTCAATTATGCCTATCAATTGTGCATTTCCATCAAATGTACACCACCACTTTATCACTTGTGCAATATCAAGTATCTAATAATTTTCTTGACATTTATTGAGAGATTAATCTTCTTACAACTTGTCCAATCAATCTCTCGAGGGGGCATATCATTCTTATCATATTCCTTACCAAGATATATCTGGGGCATGTATCAGTTGATAAATATTTTTCTTTGAAACAACGTGACAAGCTGCATTGTCTCAAAGAGGGGCAAAATGTAGACACTCAAATTTATCCTCGCATCACATTATTCGTCTATTGATTAAAATGATCAATTCATTCAATACTTTCTTCTATTCATGCATTTCATCAAATCATTAAATCATTGCATTATCATTTGCATACGTCACATTATCGTTTTGCACTATCATTCATTATCATAATAAGTTCATTATCATAATCATTCACTAGCATTTCATAATAAAACTATATTATCATTTAAATCAAATCATTTGCATAAATCATTCACTTCATATTGCATTTATATAAATCATTAAATAATTTCACCACATGATCATTCATAATGCATAATAAATAATAATTGTTCATAAAACATTTCATAACCATTCATAAATTAAATAATTTCATTTCGACAAATTATCATTCTTACATAAATCATTCTCATAAAAATACTAAAATAATTCATGATAAAACATTAATAAATCATTTCCATCCACATTAAAAATATATGCATTTAATTATTTTATTCAATCCTTCACCATTCATTTAATCTATCTTCTTTATCATTTCCACTCATATGCATTTCATTTCACTACACCATGTGGGATTTTAAAAATTCATTATTGCAATATCTATTTATCCCACATTTCTCATTCTCAACCTCTTTGTCATCAAAGATTCCTATTTAAACAACACTCTCTTCTCATTTTGACCCCTACACGAATCTTGCACATGCACATATCTTCATAGCTTTTCTTAATCCATTCACTAATAGCCTCTTGATGCATCTATGCTTGCAAAAAGCTAAGAGAAAAAGACCATAACAAGACTTTGGTGATAGGATGCCAATGGAGAATGGTTTTTGTTTGGAAGCATTTTGATTATCTTTGGTAGTTTAGAATAGTTTCATTTCTAGTTTTTGTTTTTAAATCTGAAACTGCTCCATTGTTGAGGTCCAAAAATGATGGTTCTCTTCCATAGAACCATTCATTTTTGAGAGCTTATAGTATGCATCCTACCCTAGATCACATGCTCAAGAACATGAACTATCAAGGAAAAGGTTTAGGCCTTCATGAGAAAGGTACTTTATAGCCCATCCAAGTCAAAGAACATCCAAGCACACATGGTCTCGGATATATCTCCCAAATCTTTCACTCAATAGATGTTGGTACAACCTTCCTACATCCCAAACTATCCTCTTCTAAAGGCACAAGAGGTACTTCCCATTGTTCTACCAAGTCATTTGCTGCCATCCCCCCTCCTCCATCATATTACCTCAAAACAATCGTCCATCTTCCTCCCTCATCCTCTAAATCCATTTTGGGTCCTTATGTTTCTCCATCCATCATTGTTCATCCTCCATCTACTATGGGTCCTTATATACCTCCATCAAACCCCACACATCCTCCATATACACAGTCTATTTTGGGTCCTTATATCCCAAAATCACCTCCTCCATCTCTTCCTATCCATGTCACCCATAATAAACATCCCACTTTTATGTCCCCTAATCAGGATCAAAAAAGGCACATACCTACACATTCTCCATCTACACATAATCCCTATAACCCTACCTCCATGGTTCTACATCATCCATCTCCTCGCAGCCATCCCCTTGCTACTAAAAGCACTTTGGATGCCAAAGAAAAAATGTATAAATCCAAATGTCCACATGAATCTAAAGCTCCTCATGTCCCCTTCAAAAGACATGTTGAAAAAAAGAAAAATCCAACCCAAAATGCAAATCAATCCAAATGGCCACAAAGGCCAACCAAAGCAAAAATCAACACCGTGTAGATCCCAAAGAAAAAAGAGACAATGCCTCTAAATAAAAAATCCATGATGAAATCCAAATTTTCTATTCCCAACGCTCATAATTCAGATCCTCCATCTCCTAAATCTGTTTTGGGCCCTTCTGTCCCAAAATTCACTATCCCAACACCTCCAGTCTTGCCACATTCTCCATCCATCAACCCTCCTCCCATTTCACATCCACCACATGTGCCAATGTTGGTCCTGGACACCTTCCCCTATCACACAACCACTCCATCATTCCATCCATATCCTTTCCAGAATCCCATCCATTATCGCACATATCTACCCCATAAAATCCCTTTGATTCATCCTCTTGCATAATCCATTTCTCCTACTAAGGTTGTACCAACATCCGATGGTCACTTTACACATGGGCTCTTATTATGTCATAT